>CM029115.1:28617837-29100051 GCA_016859345.1 Istiophorus platypterus
TCAGGGCCCCGGTCCTTCAGGGCCCCCGGTCGGTGCGACCGTCCGGCCGCTCGCTGGCTCCGGACCTGGACTGTTAGCGCGCGCTCGTCATCACCGACGGGACTGAGGGGAAGAACCGCGACGAGAGACGAGCTCGAACTAAGTGGAGGCGTGCGGTGCAGCTGACGCGTCCGGCGGAGACAGACGCGGGCTGTTGTCGGTGATATCGTCGTTAATGAGCCGTGTGAGTGACGGCGGCTGACGTTCCTCTGTCAGGCCGCTCCGCGTCTCCTCTGATCTAAAAGCAGGTATCACAGTTTGGGACGGCAGCGTTTACTTCAAACCTTCATGTTAAAATATCTCCGCCACTTCAAACCCCGCGTCCGTCACTTCCACGGCTCGCTCAATCACGCGGACGTTTCAAAGTGAGGATTTTGGTAAATGACTATAATTAATCCTCCTGAGCGCCGGTTTGAGTCCCAGCGGTGCCGGGCCCGCCGCTTGATTGACGGCTCTATTTTTAAGTCTTCTTGTCGAGAACAGGAAGCTGGGCGGGAAGGAAATGGGACCTGACGGCTGCTGATGCGGTGATGGACGGTATGTCCTTGTCTCCCGCAGCGGTGACCGGAGACACCGTCCGTCCCGCCCCATCCTGCCACGGAGCCGCTGAGCAAGGCACCAAAACCCCGCATGAACCTGACTCCACGATATCTGAGAGTCTTAGAGGGACCCTGCTGATCGGGTTTATCACCTGAGTTTAGCTACAGACTCGTGGTCTTCACAGGTCCAGTCAGTTCCAAGAAACTGAGACCTGAACCAGGACCTGAGCTGGGCCAGGTCCAGATTATCTGGTGTTATTAAACTCAGGTCATTTCAGGCTGAGTCTGAGTCCCGGGTCCGTTTTGGGTTGAGTTTTTTCCTTCTTTTGGTGTACCTGGACCTGGTCTGACAGACCCATGGGACCCGATCTAATCCTCGGGTTCGTTGCGGATTAGGTCTCCTCCTCGTGTTTTTAAACGTCACTCTTCTGTGTCAGTACCTCTGATACCTGAGTGGTCCGGGTCTAACGTATGATCAGCTCTATTTACACGCTGGGTCCTCGCGTTCCTATTACATCTGAGCTAATGAGGATCAGGTCTTCCTATTTTCGAATTTGTTTTTGAACAGTTTTGACACCTGGACAGCGACTGACAGAAAAGTCACAAATGTGGATCGTGAGCAGATTTTGGTATCAGGACAACATGAAAACTGGCAGGTTTAGATAGAACCGTCTGAGAACCCAGATGTTTCAGAAAGAGCCAAAGGTTTCCGTTCCGAATAATCGAACTTCACTGGATAAACATTTCATTTACTGACACCAACACTTAAATATTCAGCTACAAATGAACAAATAGAAGAATAAAGTGAATCAGAGTAAGAAGTTTATTTAATGTTCAATCATTTAATCCTTTAAACAGGACGTGTTCACGAAAAACTGTCTACAATGTACATTATATTATACTAAAGAACCAGAAAAAAAAACAAAATAAACGCTGATGCTACTGCGCATGTCCGTACAATCAGCTGTGAAGGAGGCGGGGCTTCGGTGACATAGCAGGAAGAGTTTCACACGTGTGTCGGTTTAAGCGGTGAGTTTTTATTTTTCTGATTTTCTGTTTTCTTTTATTTTTCTTTTATTTTTCTTCACGAGTTTAATTTGAAATCAGACCACCGCTGTTAGCATGAAGCTAGCGTTAGCTACCATGGTACGACTGAGTCTGGGCCACACACGCACACACAGCACAACCACGTGTGTGTGCGCGTGTTTTTACTGTGATATAACGTAAACATTATCGATTGTTTATAGTAGTTTTTGTCTGATAAGTTAACCACCCAGAGGCTAGCTGTAGTAGACACTGAGCCCCCTGCGCGTGACGCAAGACTCCGTTCAGAAAATGTCATTTTAACTTTTCCTTCCGTGTCAGATGGTGAAACACGGGTATTAAAATAACCGTTGAGCCCTGAGCACATCGGCAGGTGTCAGTCTCAACTTCGGCCGAGTCAAATAAAACAAACAGCTGTATTTAGGGTAAATGTTTAGGTTTAACATCTGGTCCCTCTGTGTCAACCTGCTGAACACACTGTGTCATCTCTAACTGCAGCGGTGTTTCAGAGCTTAGCTCACGTTTCCACGTAAACTCACATCTGTAACGTGAGATTTTCTGCTTCCCCCTGCTAAACGCACGTGTGTGAACTGCACAGTGACAGTGAAACAACCGACTGAGGCTCAGACACACACGGAAACGCTGTTTTATTTTGGGCTTCCAAGTAACACGAGTGTGAAATGATTCCAGTCCTTCGATCCACTCAGATAAACAGATTTATATTTTTTATATATATATTATATTGTATGTTCCCGTACAAACTCACTTCTGTGTGTGTGTGTGTGTGTGTGTGTTTGCGCGCGCGTGTGTGGGGCTTAGGTGTGTTGATGATGTCATCAGCAGATGACCAGCTGTGTCTGAACATCAGCAGTGGTTTGCCCTTGGCTCAGTCTTCCAGGAGGAGACCTCTGAGTGCTCAGCAAAGATGGGCCAGAGTGAGTATCATAGGAAAATCCTTCACCAGGTCTGGAAACTAGTCCTCCGGATTCACCTGGGCTTTTTCTTGGTTTAAGGCTGAGGTCACCTGTGTCTCATGCTGAATTTGTGGGCTCGGTTGTCTCAGTCTTAAGACCCAGACCTGGTCCTGATCAGGGTCCTGGTTCGTTTCAGACATCGTCTCAGGCTGAACTGGTTTCCCCCAGCTGTCAGACGGGAGCAGTTACAGTTATCACAATCTGACAGGCTCAAGACGTTACCAGGCTGAAGCAGAGTCCAGTGCACATCTGTTGCCAGGTCAACATCTGTAAATGAAAAGAAAGAAATGAAACAGACACACAGAAACACTGTTAAGATTGAGAGAACTCTGAATGTCTTTAAACCGCATTTCTTTCATGAAAACTCCTCCATTATTTTTACCAATTAGAGAACTTTAGGTTCTGTAAAATACTAATTATTGTCTGTGTTCTTCCTGTTTGGTTCCTCAGGTTTTTTTGATGTCATATTTCATCTTCTCTTCTGTGTTTTTTCTGTGCTCGATGTCTCAGGCTAAGCAGGTTGAAATAATTTCAGCAACTTTTTGTCATATCCAAGCTGGAGGGACTCTTATTCTGAAAGGGTGGGATTGGGCTCCGATTTGGTGTCAGACAAATTTGATAACTGGCCTCAGATCTGTGTTTTAGACTCATAAACAGGCGGTTATGAAACCAGACCTGGTCCTGGTTCAGTTTGTCAGACTTATTTTCATAATAAGAGCATCCTCTCTGAGCTGATTAAATGGTTGATGTTTGTCTGTGACGTCCAGAAGAAGCAGAGAGCAGAGACGAGGTTTAGCGGCTCCTCCTCTGAGGAGAGACACTCCTTCAAACAGAGGAGGCTGCAGGAGCAGGAAGAGCACGAGGCACAGGAGGAGGTACAGGTACAGACCGAAGCTCCTCCCCCTGCAGAATCACAAGTAAACAGCACACACACACACACCATAGTCGATTTATTTATTGAGTCTGGTTCGGACCTTGATGACCAGGAAGTAACCACGTCGTCTTTTTGTTGTAATAATTATTATCGGTGCTGTGTGGTGTCTCCAGGCTCCGCCCCCTGATCCCAAAGATGGCAGGACAGGACAGAAGAAGAAGAAGAAAAAGGAGGCAGAGAAGGAGAAGGATGGAGTGAAGGAGACAGGAAAGAGCAGCATCAAGACCTCCTCTCTGTTCAAACACAACCCGGACATACCTGAGATCCACAGGTACCCAGCTCCTCCTCTGATTGGCTGCACAGAGCCTCCTCTGCTTCTGATTGATTTTTATCACAGTCATATATTTCTGATCAGTTTTTTCTGTTAGTAACCTAGAAACTTTTCTTTGATTATTTCTTCTTCCTTCCCTCCTTCCCTCCTTCCATCCTTCCCCCCTTTCCCCCTCATGTTCTTTTCCTCCTTCCGTCCTTCCTTCCTTCCTTCCTTCCATCCTTCCATCCTTCCTTCCTTCCTTCCTTCCTTCCTTCCTTCCTTCAGACCAGCTGTTTCTCAGGTGAAGGAGAAGATTTTCACCACCGATTCGTTTTCAGACCTGGACCTGCATCCACACCTGGTAACACACACGTTTGTACTTCTATACATGTGAGGACCTTCAGGGACAGATTCTGACAATGTCAAATCACGTCTGATTCCCCTTGAATCTTATGAAGTTTATCTCTCATCAGATGACAAAAAGTCCAGGTGAGTTCAGATCCCTGATCAGCTGCTCTTTAACCAGGATCCAGAAATCCTCTGGTTTTTGGAGGCGGCTACTA
Organism: Istiophorus platypterus; assembly: GCA_016859345.1. NCBI lineage: Eukaryota > Metazoa > Chordata > Actinopteri > Istiophoriformes > Istiophoridae > Istiophorus > Istiophorus platypterus. Next base: position 28,622,184 of record CM029115.1, read on the forward strand.
AATGAATCATCATCAACATTAATGAAACCTAGTTATTGTTATTATTGATGGATATTGGTTGTTGTTATCATGAAATAACAGCTGGAACAAACCTACTTTTACACCTGATCAGCTCAGAGTTCAGGATCCTGGAGCTCTTGATCCAGAACTCTGAGCTGTTAAAGCTTCAGATATTGATCTGATGAATAAAACATTTAAGCAGGCAGTCTCAGAGAGAAGTGATGTGTCTTCACTCACAAAGTCTTTGTAAAGAGACATTAACCAGCAGTTAACCAGCAGTTAACCAGCAAACTGAAGTTTCTAATTGATAGCCATTAATTATCTACAGCCGATTTAATCTACCACCACTGACGTCGTCATTTTTACCAGAGGGAGAAACAAATGAGAAGCTGCTGACGTCATCTGACTGTTTTCTACCAGAAAAATAACCAGGAGACACAAAAGTCCCATAAGAGACCTCGTTAGTGTCGGAGTTTGAAGAGTCCAGGACCCAGATCCCACATGGAACCAGAGATCTGGACCCAAAATTGCTGCTGCCCACGTAAACCTAAACCTTACTCTAACATTAAGGCCATGAAAGAGTCTGAACCCTGTGAACAGTGGGGACCAAACTTCCACCGGTCCTCACATGGTCCTCACAAAGATAGACTTACAACAACACCACACACACTCATACAAGTCATCAGCGTGTGCTGTTCTGTGTCCTGATTGGCTGATTTATGTCCGCTAGGTGGCAACACTTAACAAAGTCCTGAATGTTTCCACACTGACCAGGTGAGGTCTCACACACACACACACACACACAGAAACACTTGTATTTCGTTGTATCTCATTGGTAGAATCAGTGAATCTGTAAATAAAGACAAAGCTGATTCTGGTCCAATAAATCTCTGGTATCAACACTCACAGCCCAGCTCTTCAGTTTAATGTACACTTAAGGATTTAAATCACTTTACACCAACTGTGTGGCCAAAACATGAATGATACAGGTTTCATGTTTGTGTGTGTGTGTGGGTGTGTGTGTGTGTTCAGCGTTCAGAAGCAGACTATCCCAGTCCTCCTGTCTGGACGAGACGCTGTAGTTCGATCTCAGACGGGATCAGGTGAGACACTTTACACACACTCTTTAAATCCACCAGATGTTTGGCTTTTACACTACAGTTACTGGAGTGTGACTGGGAGTTGCAGGCGGTTAAACCTCTGTCTCTGCAGGTAAGACTCTATCCTACGCAGTCCCACTGGTTCAGAGCCTTCAGTCCATCTGGCCGAAGGTCAGCAGGGCAGACGGTCCTCTGGCCGTCGTCATCGTCCCCACACGAGAGGTTCGGTCTGATTAAATACCTGTTCTCCCTCTGATCTGTTCTCTTCTGTCTGATGTAAAAGGGCCGGTCCACCTGTTTCAGTCGGCAGTATGGTTCCTACAGCTTTTACTGTTCCCGTCTCAACATGTTAATGAAGGAAAGAGCGCAACATGTGGGAATATGTTTTTACTGCTCCCACTGGATGAGATCTGCTCTACCTGTGTTCATGTCACTGAATGACATGATTCACTGTCTCTCCTGCTCTCCTGCAGCTCGCCCAGCAGACCTTCCAGAGCTTCCAGAAACTTCTCAAGGTAAGACTCCGATGAAATGAGTGGAGCTGGACTGATCCTCCTTTATCTGACATTACAGCTTGTTATGGGCATAGGATTATCTCCATTTCCAGATGAGAAATACTTGGCAGACATGTCAGATGGCGTCAGGGTTTCTAGCCCCCAACTGACTGACCCTCAGCACCTGTCCTTTTTCCTGAAAGAACCAATCAGAGCCAAGCATGCACTCAGCTGCTGAAAGCAAGTATCAGTGCTAAATATCACAAACTTAAAAGACGGTGAGGAAGGTGAGAGGATGTCTCTTGGGGATGAACAACAATGACACTGTATGCGCTGCTGTGTTTATTCCATCTCCTAAAACAAACTGTTGGTAGAACTTCAAGGTTCATTTTTGACCTTGAAAATTACAATGGCCATTTGACAAAAATTCCTCTTGCAATGTTGACTCACTTGATCTTTTTGTAGAGCTCATCCACATGGCTCTGTTGTCATAAAGCTGGGTTAACTGAAATCTCCAGAAAAGGACAGAGTAAGTGGACAAGTTAGATGAATTCACAGATCAGTAACAACGGTTCCTGCAGAACAGCGGAGGGATGTTTGATTACATGGTTATAGTCCTCAGCCACCACCAATCAGAAACCAGTGTTGTTATTTAGAGTAACAGGTGACTCAGGTGTTGTGTTTATCTCTCACTCTGCAGCCGTTTACCTGGATTGTCCCAGGTGTTCTGATGGGAGGAGAGAAGAGGAAAGCAGAGAAGGCCAGGTAAATTTACTTCCTCTATATACCTCCTCCCCTGCACCTCCTCCGGTCCCCTCCTCCTCTCCATTGTCTGTCTGCACGTTTTGTCTAAAATTCTACAAGTGGTTCTAGAAGTCATTGAGAGATTCAAGGAATCCTTGATGAGGTTAGGGGTACCTTGAAAACATTCAAGATCTAATTTAGCGATTGCTGTGGTTCTAAAGGAAGTTCCAGGAGTCCCTGAAAACATATTAGGGGTCCTTGTTGAAGTTCTGGGGTTCTGTGAGGAGTTTCCAGGAGTCCTGGAAAAGACTATAAAGACCAACAAAAACTTAGGAAGCTTTGTGTGGGCCTGAAGAGGTCGTAAAGGTTGTATTGTCTCTGTTCAGGCTCCGTAAAGGCATCAACATCCTGATTTCTACCCCTGGACGTCTGGTGGATCATATCAAAAACACCCTGAGCATCGCCTTCAGCGCCGTACGCTGGCTGATCCTGGACGAGGCCGATCGGTAACTTATGTATTTTTAACTCCAGAATAATCAGTCTTCACGGTTTTAAACAAGATGAAGTGGCACAGTCACTCTCTCAGTGAAAGACAGTATAAATGTCGCCTCTCACATTAACGAAAGACCTTTTGTTGTTTTTTTATTATATGAGTTTGTGAAGGCTTTTTGTGGTTGAACAGAAGAGGACAGAGAATTGAGCCTTTAGGAACTCCACACATTCTGTTCTCTTAAATAAGAAGTATTTAAAGTATTTAAGGGATTGGAAAATTAGAAGTAGGGGGAAACTACTCACCCGGCTCCGGAAAAAGTGACAAAATCTACCTTCCATCTCCCATTTGGCAACTTTTGCTGGTTTCGAGTGTCTCGTTACAATTTCAACAAAGTTTTTCCAGAGCATAAAATCTTATTGAAGTTGGCATAGGATCAAAAAATGTGAAGGAACCAAAGATTTCTGCAAAGTCCTTCCTCAGTCACTCTTCAATCTATTAATTTTTTGATCTTCAGACTTTCATCAGGGCTCTGTCATGACCAAGGCTTTAATTGTGTGTGTTCAGGACATTGGACCTGGGGTTTGAGAAGGATCTGACCATCATATTGAACAGTTTGAACTCTACAGGACCGAGCAGACAGAATGTCCTTCTGTCTGCTACTCTGACACATGGTAAATACAGCGTTCAACCTCAGCACAGTTTCTGAGTTTTAATTCCTGTCTTCACACACTGATTCATCTAATTTTGCATTTACTGAATTTCCTTTTAAATAAACTCTTAACTCCTTTGGAGTTGCTTTACATTCACTCATCACCCACAGCAATGAAACTGTTACCTGGTTTTAATATTGTTACTGGTTGTTGGCTTGATGTTTAAAGAGGGGGTTTTCAAATTCTGTTACTGGATCACCATAATCCTGAAGGAGACCTGAGTTCTGCAGCTTATTTTTTCCACCGATTTCTAAATGGGTTTATGGACATTTCCTCATTATGAACATCAGAGATAATTATATCCCCAGGAAGTGTAAGTCACACTGAATCTAAAAATACATGTCTCATGTCTGTTCAGATTTGACTGACTTATGACTCATAGAAGAAGTGTGGTGTTTTGATGAATACTGCAGTGATGAGGTGTGATATAAAGTATTTTAATTACCTTGGCTCATCGGTGTGTTTGATAAGCACTGGTATCCACCATTATTGAGGCTTTTTAACAGTTGGACTCTGAAGCTCATCAGGACCAGAACTTGGCACCTGGATGGACAGTTTAACATCCCATGTGTTTCAGGTGTGACTCGGTTGGCGGATGTTTGTTTGAATGAGCCTGCCAACATCCACGTGTCTGGCCCCACCTCCTCCAACCTCACCACTATCACTGCTGTGACTTCTGACCCAAGCTCAGCCAGCCAATCAGAGAGCTTTGCTGTGCCAGAGGCCTTAAAGCAGTTTGTGGTAGTGGTTCCCAGTAAGGTCAGACTGGTCTGTCTGGCTGCTTTCATACTGGACAAATGTCAGGTACACCATCAAAATATATGTTCATCATAACTGACAGTCTGGTCACATTGTACCTGTGGTGTTGATGCATGTGACCGTTTTCCAAATAAAAAAGGGGATTTTAAAGGGACAGTAGAAAGCAGCATGCGGCTTCCAGATGAGAGTTGGCTCGGATGCTCAGGCCCCAGTCTACCTGACCATCTAGTTTTTAGCAGTATTAGGGTGATTTTCAGCTGCTGCTGCCTGATTACTCCTCGTCTTCACCATTAACCGACAGACTCTTGTATATTAGTTTTCTCAGAACAACAAAGTCATCGTCTTCATCTCGAGCTGTGAGGCCGTCGAGTTCCTCCACTCTGTGTTCACCTCTGTCCTCTGCGGGCGCTCGGCCGACGGCAGGCCTCCCCTCAGCTTCCTGCGTCTCCATGGCAACATGAAGCAGGAGGTAAGACATCCGTCGGCCATCCGATGACCGCCTGTCTCTGTGCGTCACGCGGCCATGATCAGCAAGTGTGTCCGAGCCGTGGCCAGTGAGCATGTGCTTTGTTTTGTCCACCAGGAGCGCTCAGAGGTGTTCCAACAGTTCTCAGTGTCTCAGTCTGGAGTCCTGCTCTGCACGGTCAGTGTCTCTGCTTAACCTCAACCAGTGTTACAGCTGCATGAAGTGATGTTTGAGCAGCGGGAGGCAGACGCCACAGAATTACCCTCAACACTTACCCCACTCAATATTCAACATTTTAAAAGCAAATTATTTGGTGCATTGGTTGTTTAGCTTATTAGTCAATCAGCTAGAAATAAGTAATAGATAGTAAACCTTTGACTTTTGTAGCAAATGAATATGAGCCATTATAAAAACAATGTCTTTGTGTTTCAGGATGTAGCAGCCAGAGGTCTGGATCTTCCTCAGGTCACCTGGATTGTTCAGGTAAATATCAACTACAGGTCAGTTGTGGAAACTGCTGCTTAACTTACAGTTGTTGTTGGGTTTGTTTGTTTTTTATTTTGTGGATATGATGCTAAAACAAAGTCAAGAACATAGGAAACTCCGCTCTGGGAAAAGCAGCTTTAAATTCTGCACAGAGCTTAAGATTAAAAAAAAGCAATGAGGAGCCTGGAGGACACTCTTTCAAAGAGAGAGTCCAACACATGAAATGTTGTTTAGAGTACTATGGGAAAATGAAAGGTGTGGACCCAGATAAGACAGTATTATTATGCCAAATGGGTGATAATTTATGGTATTTGTAATCACTAAACAAATGGATAGTGTGTTAGAATGATAGGACCAACACATGTGTCTACAGTTCTTTGTATGATGGCAGATAAGGAAGAATCCTGATTGGAAAGAATAAAGCATTTTCTAAAGAGTCCGACCAGGTGTTCATGGCTTGTAGGTGGAATGACCAACAGTTGTAGCTAAGGAAAGGCCACCAAACGTTCAGGGGCGAGAGAGTGGGAACCTGAACCTGATCCTGGGATGTTAGATATAAGAAACAACATAAGCTGTTGGACTCCTAACGGCTCTAAATAGACAGGTCTGATCAGGGTGAAGAGTGAAAAACACTTCAGACCTGATAACGAGCAGTAAATGGTGTCCAGCACTGGCCCCTTGTCCTTTTTAAATGAAGAGGCATAAGTGCTGTTTTTTGAACCATTGGTGAGGTAGACTCGCGGACAGGAACCTACCAAGAACCGTAACTCAGAACAATTCAGAAAGAACTGACAGACGCAACTTGCTGCTGCTACTTCTGACAATTAATAAAGACCTGGGTCACCACAGTACACCCCCCCCATGGCAGCAGCAGAGTACGTTCACCGCGTTGGTCGGACCGCTCGAATCGGAGGAGGAGGAAGCAGCCTCCTCTTCCTCACCCCTGCTGAAACCGCCTTCATCACCGAGCTGGCCAATCACAACATCAGGTATGTTACGCGTCAGCCGTCACAGCCACTCTCCTTCTAGGGTCATATAAAAGCAACATCCACCTCCTGGTTCTGACTGTTGGGCGGGTCTTCTGTGTTTCAGCCTATCAGAGATGAAGCTGCTGGACATCCTGTCCAGTCTGATGATGGATGATGCCTATAAGGGGCGGGGCAAATACCACAGCAAGGTAGGACGCCTTCATGCTCAAATAGGCTTCTCAAACCAGATCCAGAAATCTCAGGGGTCTTTCAGTGCATTCAACAGTCAAGGGGCCCCTACAGGGGGTTCAGCAGTCCATCAGGACCAGCTAACACCTGGTCAGACCTGATTCAGTCAGTCATTAAAGTCACTGTCTGTATTTTCAGTTGCATGTTTCTGTCATTGGTGAAATTTAAATGCTTGTAGCAGCTGGATGAATGAGAAACCATCTTTCTGTCCGTCAGAGTTCGTCCAAGGCTCTGGAGCAGGAGATCCGAGAGAGAGCCACGGTTCTGCAGACGGAGTTCGAGAACTTTGTCCACTCTGACTCTGAGTCGGTGCAGACTGCCAAGAAAGGTACTGTTCAATTTTGTGTCCTTTTGTTTGGCGGTTACCTAGTTAGTTGGTCGGTTGGTTGACGTGTGTCCCTGTGATGTCATCAGCGCTGCAGTCCTTCCTGCGGGCGTACACTACCTACCCTGCTCACCTTAAACCCATCTTCCACATCCGCTCGCTCCACCTGGGGCACACCGCTAAGAGCTTCGGCCTCCGAGACGCTCCACAGGGCCTGCGCTCTGCCACCGGGGGCCCCGAGACCAGACACCACAACAAGAACCAGAGCAGGAACCAGTCCAAGAGTTGGGTCAAGAACCAGAACAAGAAACCGACCAGCGGCCAGATTGCTGGGGAGAAGAGGTGAGTCGTTTGGAAATCCTTTGAACCTAACAGGGTTTTTCCCTTGGCCCGGGTTGGTCCACCTTAGCCAGACCAGCTGGTTGCTGAGCCGAGCCGAGCCGAGCTGCTGCGGTCCTGTTCAGTATCAGAGTCGACCACGGTGGACACTACCGCTCTCCTCTGTCAGCAGCGTCTGTAGCTTTGACCTGAACCGTCTTAGCTCCCCGATCATTTTCAGCTGTGTCAGCACTGCGTTCGTTCACTACTGATTTAAACCACCTGTCGCTATTTCAAATGAAAAGCTTTTCATTAGCGAAAAGTCAAGAAGCTTTTATAGTGAAGAATTTTCAGTTAACAAAGTTTCACAAGCAGTTAAATTCTAAAAATAAAACCGGGTCTAATCAGCCAGACATGGTCATATTCTGCTGTGTGTGTTCAGTGGATCAGTTAGAAACAGGAAGGAAGGACAGGAACAGACGCTCCAACTCAGGGTCATCGTAAATGGCTTTAGGTTGCTGGCAGCTGCTCACACCACGACTGACGTGATGACCCACCTGACAGAGCGGCAGTAATGTTGGGTCCAGGTGCTAGGTGTGTGAACCGTTCATCAGCTGTAGGCTCCTCCTGCTCATGCTCCTTTTCCCTGAATCCACAGCAGAGGGCAAAGTTGGCCCAGTAGACACACCTGTGGGAAAAACAGAAGGCTGAGATATTCTGCAGCCATCCTTTAATATCTATAAAAATGAATGTTGTGGTAACTTACACACATACACACAGACATAAACACACACACACACACACAATGTGCTGTGTTTATGTCTGTGTGTATGTGTGTCTGACACATCTCTCTGCTCATTAACACACAACCCCTGCTGTGATGACTGACAGTAACACACACATACACACACTCCCTCACACACACTCCCTCACACACGCACACACACACACACACACACACACACACACACACACACACACACACATTAAACACACACTAGTACATAATTAAAGTGTTTTCCCTTCAGTCATAGATCATGTCCACATAGGACTGAGTGTGTGTCTGAGTGTGTGTGTTTAATGTGTTCGTTGTTGTTGTTAACAGCTGATCCCCACTGCGGGCTTGTCTGGTCATGATCTGACCAGACAAACGCACACGCACACACAAACACACGTACACACAGTGCAGTGGTCAGTAGAGACATAATTACAGGTGTGTTTCCCTCTTTGGGCTCCACCTCCTCAGTATCCCACAATCCTCTGGGTGCTGGTCAGTTTTGTTATAGAGCGTTCAGGTGATCTTCAGCTGAAAATGTTCACTAAAATGAAGACATAAACTTTTCAATCAAACTGAGGCTCATCTTCCTTTGTTTGCATCTGATCGGTTTCTAATTGAATCTCATGTTCAGACCCCAACCAACAGTGTTTGAGTCCATCTCTCAACACTTTCCCTCCACTGTCTCAGTTCTCTGCTCTGAGCTCATTGGTTCCCACTGAAGACGCAAAAGTTTAAAAACACCTCAGAAACATTTAGTTTCATCATTAAAAAGTCTCAAGTCATTTCCCAAAACAAAAGGACACTGATAACAATGATATGTCTTTGAGAATCCAACCCATTTAAATTCATCATCATTGGTCATTTTTTTTTCATATCAGAGTGTCTGTTTCTGTTTAGATTTAAAATTCACCCTAAACTGAAGGAAGTTCTGTCCAGAAAACTAACAATATGTGACGGAAAGCAGCAGAATGGTACATTAAAAAGTCACTAGGGCGAAAAGTTTAGTTTTGTCCTGAGCTTGTATCCAGTAGGAGGTACTGTGACGGCAAACGTTGGTTGGGGGGGGGGCAAGAGAGAGAGACCTTTCCAGGTTAACCCCGCCTCTCCTCTCACACGTTTGGATGAGCAGGTGCAGCCGACGGATGGAACTGGGTTGGTGTCAGTTTGGACCCTGATCAATGAGACACAATGCGGAAACAAAAACAGGACAAGGTTTTATTAAAGCTGTTTTATTAAATGTAAATATTTTTGTTTCTTTTCCTTTTTTTATATGTGAGATATTTTCGCTTTTTAATGTTATTTATTACTTTAATGAACAGAGACAGTGAACATGAATAAATGTTGTTTTTGATCTTCATCCTCAGGATGAAAAAAGCATGAAAACAATATAAGAGGATGAGATTATATTTACTGAGTAATGTTACTGGGACCATTAATGATCCTGCAGAGAGAATATTAATGTCAATGGAGGACACTGTTCTACTATGTTTCAGCTGCAGTTTAAAAGAGGCCAAACAGAAGCAGAAACTAAAAGAAGTCCAAGTGGATGAGGCCTGGTCTCCGGTTTAATCTGAATCAACCATCCAGTTCTCTGACAGGACCCTGGACTGTTTAGATTCAGCACCACTTCTGTTTCAATCCGATAATGGGTCGTCTAATTGGTCCGTACCAACACCGCTCTCGCTCAGCTCCACTCACACTACGTTCTGTTTAAACTTTACCTTAAGCCTCGTCCAATCAGAGGGCAGCACAGCTCCAAACAACTCAGCGTCAGTTTTCTTCCTCCGTTGGATGACGGCAGTTCGGTTTAAGACAAATCGTTCAAGGTTTCGATATTTTCATATTTGTATTGATGTGAGTCTGGTGGGTCTGATTCTCAGATGTCCCTTTAAAAATGTTGTTTTTTAACATTTTAAGCTGCACAGGTAAAAAAAAAACACCAATCAATCTATGAACCCAATCTTTTTCATCTTCCTTGTTTTTTCCTTGATACAGACTGGTTGCGACTTGATCTGGTTTCATCACGAAGTCCACATGTCTAAACTAAGACTAGGAGCCATTCTGATTATTACCTGATCACTGGACTTCGGCTTGTGCGAAGGACAGGGAAAGAGAACTAGAAGTAGGGACTAAGACCAGGACCAGGAATTATCAAAGTGGCTCTAGCTGTTAATCTGCCTGGTTTCCCCCCCCCCAGGTTCTGTCCCAGGCAGAGAGAGGTCAGTCTGTTGCGCTCAGAGTTCTCCAGCGGGCTGCAGGGAGGAGGCGCCAAGAGGAAGAGGAAGAGGAAGATGACGTCTGGTCAGGCAGGGGAGGAGGAGGAGGAGGAGGAGTAATTAGGAGATGCAGCAACTGCAGTGCCCATGAGCAAGGTGACAGACACATCCTCACTGTTATAAAGACACAGATCAGACAATGATATAATCCTGATACAGAAAAACTTCGGCTGAAAATCATGTTAGAAAACCACCGTTTGTGTCACCTGTGACTGTGTCACCTGAGCTCAGGCATTCTCAGGTGGCAGCAGCCAGGTGTCCAGGCATCCAACACCGAGCAGTTCCATTTATTCCCAAGTAGTCTGCACGTCCTGGAAAAGTCCTGGGAAGTCCTGGAAGGGTCTGACCGAGTGTTGAGACAGAACACGATGCAATCGGTTTAGTCTGCGTGAAAAATGTGTCAATCTTCCAGAATCTGACGCAAAAAGAAGAAGAAGAATCCACTCAAACTGGCACCAACACAGGAGGAGAAAATGTGCTTCTCTGTCTGAACAAACCTGTAAAACATCTGGAATAATGTTTCTGGGTTTGTCGCGTGACAGTAAATGGTCTAGATCCATTTCTCTTTGCTTTCAGGAAACTTAAATGTTACAGTGAAATGAGCCCAGACTCCTCTGATCAATCCACAGTTACTCTTCTTTAAATTCTAACCTCACTGCCAATGAAGATGTGACAAGTTCTCTTCTAAAACTCCAGCATTGTGTTGATGTACCCGAATCTTCAGTTGTAGCACCCCCAGGCGGACAGGTGTCAAACTGCAGCTCACACCTGAGATGTTTTCAGCTTAAACCTATGAAATCCTTTCCTTTCTGTTTCTCCCATATTTGTTTCTCCCAATTTTCATTTTTCTCAAAATAAGAATAATGTGATCTGGGTGTTTGAATGATATTCACATAGAAACATGTTTTTCTTCTGTCGTCACTGTTGATGCAGCAAAAAGATTCATTTTTCATTGCAGGAAAATAAAACAAGTGTTTTTACAACTCTCATCTGCAGCATCTGTTTTCTGAGCATCAACATCTGCGGAAGAGCAGGATCTTCATCAGATTCACTCTCCAGATCAACACCAACATCTGAATGAAGGGAACTATGCTGAATACTGCAGTAATACTACAGAGCAGCTGCTGTATTACTGCAGTACAGCTGCAAATGTGTTGTTGTTTTTAACCAGCAGGAGGTAGCGCTGAGCTTCCTGGGTCTGGCCGGCAGGAAAGTAAAAGAAGAAGAAATTAGACCGATGTAAACTGGGTCTTTTCCTCCTGATTTATCTCTTAGAAATGTTCAGTTGTCGTGGACAGAACCAGCTTGACGACCAGGTGTGACCAGGTTCACACTGCTAAAAGAGCGAGGCTAGATCCGGCCCAGAACCTGGACTGAGCGATCAGATCTCAGCGCATCCTAGGTGCATTCACACATGTTCTCAACTGGGCCAAGTTCTGTAAAGGTCACATGTGGAATCAGGATGAAACAAATCTGGTTTCAAGGTCCGAGCTGAGCACTGACAGGACGTTGACTGTGTGTCAGTGTTAAAACGTGTGTGTTGTTGATGTGTAGCTGGGGACAGATGTGCACACATCACTGCGACTTCCAGTGTTTGAGTTTGATGACACGTTGAAGCAACATAACCTCAATGTCAAAATCAAAGATAAATAAATCAACGTGAAACTGGAGGTGAACTTTAAAAGTCCCGGGTTCACCAAGACAGTTGATGCTCTGCAGGAATAAAAGCCTGTTTTCACTGTTTCTATTAAAGCAGCTGCTCCCTGCACACACGTGCACACACACACACACACACACAAACACACAAACACACCCTGCAGCACTTAAGGTAATATTCAGTGGTCTGGTCACTCTGATGTGTAATCGCTGCCTTTTAACAGCATCAATATTTCACCCTCTTTTTAATATTTAATCAGCTAATTGCTCTGTTAATGTCTGATTCTGAATTAAATGTTCGTCGTCTGATTGGACGATGGCTGCAGAGAGGAAGGGAAAAAACCAGTGGGAGGACGGAGGTGACCAGTTAAACCCAGCAGCTTTGTTCGCTGCTTTTTCTCTTTCACGTCTTTGTCAAGTTTAAAATATTAAACTAAAAATATTTAACTCAGCTGATGAAATGTTCAAGTCCAGGATTCAAACGAGATCGTTGATTCATAAACTCTACTGGACTCGCTCGAGACCCTGGACCATTACAGATCAGACAGATGGTCTAGAGAAAGATGGGTCTGAGGCGGACCCATCATCAGTCTGAGTCTAGACCGAGCCAAGTCCAGTGATCACAGTCTGAGTCAAAACACCACCGGACCAGGACAAGTCCGTGAAGTTCCCGAGATCAAAACTCGAGTCCTGTATCTGGAACCTGACACCGTTCAGACCCATCAGTTCTGGTAAAGTTCTAGTTTAGACTTTTCACCATCAAAACACACAGAAACAATAATAGTAAAAAACACAGAAGTTTTGCAAATTTATTGAAAATTTAAAAAAATTAGATGAAACAGCTGCAGACATTTCCAACCCATCAGATTCCTGGTTCCTGAGTCCAGCTCCTCATAACCATCCCTTGTCCACAGACACCATGAGGTCTGGACCTGGTGGCATCCCTTTGTACATGATGTCATATCTGCTCAACCAATCAAAGTCATCAGCACTGAAAGCACCTGAGCAGAGCCTTGTAGTTCCAGGTTCTGGTCCCTGAAGCAAAAGGAACCAGAACAAGACCCAGAGGAAACGTTTCCTTTGGTTCCTGCAGCAGAAAGGGGCCCAAAAAAGTTCTGAACCTTATTCTACTAATAATAAAAAGTAAAAACTTTTTCAGGGTTTTTTCTCCAGACGATAATGAGCCGCTGCTCAGTGGGAACCAGTCCACCCAGTCCTCTCGACCCCCCAGTCCTCACCACCCCCAAGTCCTCCCAGTTCCCCCGGTCCCCCCAGTCCTCATGACTCCCCAGTCCTCCCAGTTCCCCTGGTCCCCCCCAGTCCCCACGACCCCCCCAGGCCTCCCAGTCCCCTGAGTCTACACGACTCCCCAGACCTCCCAGGCCTCCCAATCCCCCCAGTCCTCACAACCCCCAGACCTCCCAGTCAGCCAGTCCCCCCAGTCCTCATGACCCCCCAGTTTCCCCAGTCCCCCCCAGTCCTCCCAGTCTCCCCAGTCCCCATTACCCCCCAGTCACCCAGGTCCTCCCTATGTGCTGGTGTCAGCGGGGATGTGGTTCAGTGTGGGTCAGGATGCGGGGCAGAAGGGGCGGGGCTGAGTGGTGGTGGGGGTGGCTTCTGTACAGGTATAGGTCCAGTGTGGGCGGGGCAGGAGGGTACAGGTGGTGTGGGGGCAGGAAGATCCTGCCGGCCTCGGCCAGAAGCTCCAGACCAGCAGCTGACTGACGCTTCCACTTGGTCCTGACGGAGGAAACACACACACACAAATATAATTTTTTTCTTGTCTAGAGAAAATAAAAATTATTTTTATGTAGAATTTAACAACAAAAATAAGGTTAAAAACAAAATGAATGTTTCATATCTTCCTTATATTGAAAAAAACAAATGTTCTTTTAGAGAATTTTTTTAAGTCGTCAGATTCAACAGCCAATCAGAACACAGGATGAGACAATAAAAATAAATCAATAAATAAATCAGTGCTGACGTTTCTCCTTCTGTGATTCTGCACTAAAAGCTCCAGATTTGTTTCTGCATTAATTATTGATCCTTAATTACAGCATACACTGCTGAATTATTGATCACTCAGCGTTTATTATTAATCAGAGGACGTCTCACATGAGCCTCAGTCAAACTGGACTCAGACCAGAAACTGAAAGAAATGATGTGAAACCCAGAAAAACTACTTCATCTAGTTCTGGGTCCAAACTTCAGTGGTGTCTTCTAAATGTATTTAACACAAAACCACCACAGACACACAAAACCACCACAGAGACACGAAACAGCCAGAGAGACACAAAACCAACAGAGACATAAAACCGCAAAGAGACACAAAACAGCCACAGAGGCATAAAACCACAAAGACACACAAAAACAGCCACGGGGACAAAAAACAATCAGAGAAACATAAAACCACCAGAGACATAAAACCACAAAGAGACACAAATCGTTGGAGGAACACAGGCAGTTTGTTCCTGTGATGGTTTCAAGTCTCTGTGTTGGTTTTGTGTCTCTGTCATGGTTTTGTCTTTGTGGTGGTCTTGAGTCTCTGTGGAGGTTTTGTGTCTCTGTGGTGGTTTTGTCTCTGTGTTGGTCTTGAGTCTCTCTCTCTGTTGGCTCTGAGTCTCTCTGTTGGAGTCTCTGGTCTCTGGTTGTTTGGTCTTGGTGTCAGTCTCTGGTGGTTTTGAGTCCATGTCTGTGGTGGTTTTGTGTCTCTGGTGGTTTTTCGTCTGTGGTGGTTTGTGTCTCTGTGGTGGTCTTGAGTCTCTCTATGGTTGTTTTGTGTCTCTGGGGCAGTTATGTCTCTGTGGTGGTTTTGAGTCTCTCTCTCTGGTGGTCTTGTGTCTCTGTGTTGGTCTTGAGTCTCTGTGTTGGTTTTGTATCTCTGTGGTGGTTTTGTGTCTGGGGCAGTTATGTCTCTATGTTGGTTTTGAGTCTCTTTCTCTGGTGGTCTTGTGTCTCTGTGTATGTCTTGAGCCTCTGTGGTGGTCTTGAGTCTCTCAAAGTTGGTCTTGAGTCTCTGTGGTGGTTTTGTGTCTCTGTGTTGGTTTTGTGTCTCTGTGTTGGTCTTGAGTCTCTCTATGTTGGTTTTGTGCCTGGGGCAGTTATGTCTCTATGGTGGTTTTGAATCTCTCTCTCTGGTAGTCTTGAGTCTCTGTGGTGGTCTTGAGTCTCTCTAAGTTGGTCTTGAGTCTCTGTGGTGGTTTTGTGTCTCTGTGTTGGTTTTGTGTCTCTGTTGGTTGTCTTGTGTCTCTGTGGTGGTCTCGAGTCTCTCTGTGGTGGTTTTGTGTCTCTGGGGCAGTTATGTCTCTGTGGTGGTTTTGAGTCTCTCTCTCTGGTGGTCTTGAGTCTCTGTGGTGGTCTTGAGTCTCTCTAAGTTGGTCTTGAGTCTCTGTGGTGGTTTTGTGTCTCTGTGTTGGTTTTGTGTCTCTGTGTTGGTCTTGAGTCTCTCTATGTTGGTTTTGTGCCTGGGGCAGTTATGTCTCTATGGAGGTTTTGAATCTCTCTCTCTGGTGGTCTTGAGTATCTCTGTGTTGGTTTTTTGTCTGTGGTTGGTTTTGTGTCTCTGTGTAGGTCTTGAGTTTCTGGAGCTTTTGCATCTCTGTGGTGGTTTTGAGTCTCTCTCTCTGGTGGTCTTGTGTCTCTGTGTTGGTCTTGAGTCTCTCTGTGGTGGTTTTGTGTCTCTGTGGTGGTCTTGTGTCTCTGTGTTGGTCTTGCGTCTCTGTGGAGGTTTTGTGTCTCTGTGGTGGTTTTGAGTCTCTGTGGTGTTTTTTGTCTCTGTGTTGCTTCTGTGTCTCTGTGTTGGTCTCGAGTCTCTCTGTGTTGGTTTTTGTCACTGTGTGGGTTTTGTGTCTCTGTGTTGGCCCTGAGTCTCTGGAGGTTTTGTGTCTCTGTGGTGGTTTTGTCTCTGTGTTGGTCTTGAGTCTCTGTGGAGGGTTTTTGTGTCTCAGTGGTGGTCTTGAGTCTCTCTCTGTGTTGGTCTTGAGTCTCTGTGGTGGTCTTGAGTCTCTCTGGTGTCTTGGTCTCTTTGGTGGTTTCGTCTCTGTGTTTGTCTTGAGTCTCTGGAGGTTTTGTGTCGTTGTGGTGGTTTTGTCTCTGTGTTGGTCTTTAGTCTCTGGAGGTTTTGTGTCTTTGTGGTGGTTTTGTCTTTGTGGTGGTATTGAGTCTCTCTCTGTGTTGGTCTTGAGTCTCTTTGGACGTTTTGAGTCTCTCTGGTGGTTTTGTCTCTGTGTTTGTCTTGAGTCTCTGTGGTGGTATTGCATCTCTGTGTTGGTCTTGAGTCTCTCGAGGTTTTGTGTCTCTGTGGTGGTTTTGTGTTTCTGGGGCAGCTATGTCTCTGTGATGGTCTTGTGTCTCTGTGGTGGTCTTGAGTCTCTCCGGTGGTCTTGAGTCTCTCTGGTGGTTTTGCCTCCTTGTCTACGGTGTTTTTTTGTCTGTGGTGGTTTGTGTCTCTGTGGTGGTCTCGAGTCTCTCTGTGGTGGTTTTGTGTCTCTGTGGGAGTTTTGTGTCTCCGGGGTTTTTCTGTGTGTGGTGGTTTGTGTCTCTGTGGTGGTCTTGAGTCTCTCTGGTGGTTTTGAGTCCCTGTCTGTGGCGGTTTTGTGTCTTCGTGGGAGTTTTGTGTCTGTGGTGGTTTGTGTCTCTCTCTCTGCGGGTCTTGTGTCTCTGTGTTGGTCTTGAGTCTCTCTGTGGTGGTTTTGTGTCTCTGTGGTGGTCTTGTGTCTCTGTGGTGGTCTTGAGTCTCGGTGGAGGTTTTGTGTCTCTGTGGTGGTTTTGAGTCTCTGTGGTGGTTTTTTTGTCTCTGGTGGTTCGTGTCTCTGCGTTGGTCTTGAGTCTCTGGAGGTTTTGTGTCTCTGTGGTGGTTTTGAGTCTCTCTCTCTGCGGGTCTTGTGTCTCTGTGTTGGTCTTGAGTCTCTCTGTGGTGGTTTTGTGTCTCTGTGGTGGTCTTGTGTCTCTGTGGTGGTCTTGAGTCTCGGTGGAGGTTTTGTGTCTCTGTGGTGGTTTTGAGTCTCTGTGGTGGTTTTTTTGTCTCTGGTGGTTCGTGTCTCTGTGTTGGTCTTGAATCTCTGGTGGTTTTGAATCTCTCTCTGTTGGGGTCTTCTCTCAGTCTGGGGGTCCTTCTCCTTTTTAGTACTGAGGGGGACCTGGTGTATGCCTGTGTGTGGTGTTACCTGCGGTTCTGGTACCAGGTCTTGACCTGGGTGTCGCTGAGCTGAAGGGAGGCCGCCAGCTCCATCCGGTCCTGGACGCTCAGGTACTTCTGGTTCTGGAAGCTTCTCTCCAGCCTTGACAGCTGCTGGTCACTGAACGCGGTCCGGGCCTTGCGGGGCTTCTTTGGGCGGCCGGCGGGGGGGTCTGGGTTCCCGCCCTGCCCTGGGGTGGGGGGTGGGGGGTAGAAACGCCACATGTCAGTGCTGTCAGGTGATTGTTCGGTTCTCAGTCTATCACCACTGGTCTCTGAATCTCTACCGGTTCTGGAAATGCTCGGGCCTGAAAATTATGATCACAACTAAATGATTTTATCGTTTTCTTCCACCTGTGTGACGTCACATCGAACCGAATTTAACCCGCAAACTGGATCGAGCAGGTAAAATGGCAAATACCAGGGGCCGCGGTCCTCTGGGGTCCAGGGGCCCCGAGCTGACAGGAAGAGTTTCATAGTTTGACTGTAAAGATAAAAAAAAGTTTACGCCAGTTTTCAGGCAAAATCCTAAATAATCTTTAAAACATGATCCGGATCAACATCTGTCACCTTCAGCGTGACTGTCTTAATTATTTATTCTTCTTCAGTCCGATGCATTTTAATTCAAGCTTCTGTGAAAACCTCATTTTATGAAAAACTTTAAACCGTTGTGTGTTTTATTTCCTCGTGTGTAAAAATGAAAACACTGAAGTGAATCTGATCTGACTCATTAATGACTTTTCCTGATCAATAATTAATGAGCAGCTTCGACATTTTTGTCCTTAATTGGCTCATTTTATTCATTAAAATCTTAAACACAGCAGAATAGATAAAAATCGTGTATTTATTGTGATTTTCCAGGCACACTCGATGCGATGAAGCAGCGGAGCTGGTTGTGTAATAAACCGGTTCAGATAATTTCCTCTGTAAACTGTTATTATATGATGAACGTGAGATAAATAATTTTTCTTTTTGAAAAAATTAAACTAAGGAGGAAAATCTGAATTATGAGAGAATAAACTATTTTCGCTTTGAGTTAATTCACATCTTATTTTTTAATTTTCAGCGAATGAAATCCGAAAACATTTCTCAGGTTTCCATGTGTTCAGGTAAAGATCTGAGATCAGACGAATCCAGACTGTTTTCATCCTTCCAGCCAGATGTGCAGAGAACATCTGGATCATCCGGCTCTAACCGGCCTCAGGCTCCGTCTTTTTTGTTTTAATATTTTAAAACTTTTCTTGTTTTAACGAATGGGTTTATTTTTAGTTTTTATTTAATTCTGCCTGAAGAACAAACTGTGAGAAAATTAATGTGTTTGTGATGAAACAGGAGAAAAATTAAAATAAACTCAGGCCTCGGGAAAGTTTCTATTTTTACACGGATCCGTGAAGACCAGGACCCGGTTTCGTTTTCAGGCTGATCGATGCATTTTCACCCAAAACTTCATCTGATTTGTTTAGAGAAGTAATTAAATTATTCTTATTAATCCTATTTTTCAGTGCCCTACCTCTGGATTCGCTGTCTGACGAGGAGCTGCTGAGACTTTTATCCTGATAGTCTTCATCCGGTCCAGACTGGAACGGCTCAGCCTGTCCCGGGTCAGAGTAAGGCCGACAGTCCGCGAGGATGTCCCGGATCAGGAAGGACGAGCTGACGGAGCGGGGCTGGAGCTGACCGGGTGGCGGAGGAGACTCAACGCGCCTAACACGCTCTCTCCGCGGCGAAGGCGGCGCCGAGCAGCCGCTGCTGCCTCCCGGGCTGAGCTCCGGAGGGTCTGCCCGAGACAGGAGCGCGCCGGGCGGGCGGAGGGAGAGCAGGTAGTCGATGCAGAACCTGGAGCCGCCGGAGGCAGAGACCTCCATCTCCGCCCGGACCGAACTGAGCCGCTTCAGTCAGGTGTTCAGTACAAACATCAGATTAAATTACTAGTTTGACTCGGAGACAAGAATCCAGACCAGACCCGGACCCAGGGAACCCATTAGACTAGAGACCCTGTAACGCCCTGATGATGACTATTGATCCACATCGAAAAGGAATCGATCGATCAGCAGCTTATTTCAGCACCACGGAGAGAGCGAGAGAGAGAGACAGAGAGAGTAGAAAGAGAGGGAGTTGAGACAGGGTGGGAGAGGAGGGGTTGAGAGAGGTAGGGAGAGAATAGAGAGTAGAGAGAGGGGGATTTCAGAGAGAGTAGAAGAGGAGAAGGGAGTAGAGAAAGAGAGAGAGAGGAGTGAGGGGGGATTGAGAGAGGGAGTGAGAAGAGAATGGAAAGAGAGGGAGGGAGGAGGGAGAGAGTGTAGTCAGAGAGAGTAGAAAGAGAGGGAGTAGAGATGGAGAGAATGAGAGAAAGGGATAGGGGATAGAGAGAGGTAGGGAGAGAACTGAGAGTAGAGAGAGAGAGAGGGAGAGAGATGTTTGTTTCGTGTTATTGTGATTTAAAAAAGGATGTAAAGATTTGGCCTCTGCTCCTCCTCCACCTGATGGTGTGTGTGTGCTTAAATTAAGAAACACTCCTCTCTCTCTTCCTCTTTCTATAAAAGTTATATTTAGATTAAAATGAGAGATGCCAGAGACACAGTGTTACAACGTCAACACAACACAACACAAACATAGTATAAAAAAAACACAGCACAAACACAACAGAACATAAACAAAACACAAACCAAATACAACATAAACTCAACATCAACAAATAAAAACTCAACAAAAAGGCAATATATGAACAAAACAACACAACACAACACAAACACAACATCAACAAAACAAACAAAACACATCCAGTCCTGAGTTTCCAAATTGTAAATAATACATTAACAATCTCTTGTTTACTCTGTCAGGTCACTTTACTTACTCTACTTTACTTTACTTTACCTATAAATGTGAGACAACCTTTGAGCTTCAGTAGAGTCTGAGACCTTGAGGAACTAAATCGGTTCTAAGGACAAAGAGCAGGTGACCAGGTGATTGTTGGTTTAGTTTAGTCTATGCTGCTGATGAGGATGAACAATAGAAAATTATGTACATATATAGAAAGAAGCGGTGGTCCTAGTCGGGACCCCTGGGGGACTCCCCCTACCACCGATGATGCCCCTCTACCCAGACTTTGTGTTTTCAAACTGGTTTCTAAGTTTCAGTGGAACATGCTGGGTCAGATGTGAATGGAGGAACCAGATCCAGACTCATGATGCTCTATGTGTTTTATTTGCATTAGTGTTTAGATTCTATGAGGCAGGTCCAGCATGTTAGTTCTCAGCTCAGTCCAGACTGTATGTGCCCAGACCCCGAGGCCCTCTCCTGGACACAGAGTCTGACTGATGGGCCCTGAATGCCTGGAGACGAGTCTCCTGGTCTTTGAAGGTGTCCAGAGCAGGAGCAACCTGAGGAGGAGGAGAAGGAGGAGGAGGAGGAGAAGGAGGATAGACAGAGATGATGGGGGGATGAAGGAGGAGGTCTGGTGAGAGTCATAGCAGAGCTGTGTGTAGATACAATGTTGTGTTGATGGTGTTGTCGAGCTGCGTCTGTTCATGGTTTGAAGGTTTGGAAAACACTTAGAGGAAAAGATCAGATCTCAGATCACGTTCTGCGGTGTGTGTGTGTGTGTGTGTGTGTGTGTTTGTGTGTGTGTTTGTGTGTGTGTATGTGTGTGTGTATGTGTGTGTTACCTGTGTGAATTGTGGAAGTCTGAATGGTGTTTGTGTGACCGGCAGAGCTCGGCTCCTCCTCAGGAGACTGGTCCTGGTGTCTTGAACACAACCTGGTTTCGTCTACACGCACACACACACACACACACACACAAACACAGGTATCACCAGGAGGAAGCTGCAGTACCTGACAACTACCTCAACAGCTGATAGATCATGTCAAGGTCTCTTATCTCCCTGCTCTGGACCTTTCAGCTGTATTACATGGTCCTCATCAGCCTGAATGTCCTCGTAATGTCATTAAAAGTGTTCACACAAACAGACAGAGAGAGAGAGGGCGCTCGAGCTTCACTGTCTCTGTCCCACACTCTCCTTCTCTCTCTCTCTCAACCCCCTCTCTCACCCCCCTCTCACCCTGTGCGGCTGTGTGTTGTTGCTGGTTTGATTCCTGCTCAGCTGCTCATCCAACCATTGGCAAGAGTATCGATGAGAGAGGAGATCTGACAGAGGCAACGGCGCCCTGAGGGACAGATCCATCACTGGTACATCGATCATCGATAATCAATAATCACTGATGGGTTTATGGTCTGACCTTGTTGTGGCTCCTAAAGTGATGTCAGGCATTGCCGGGCGCCGTGAAGCCCTGCCCTCCTGCTGCTTGGGTGTGTGGCCCTTCTTCTGGGCTCTGCCCCCCTGGGCGCAGTACTGACTCAGCTCTTTGGACGTAACCAGACCAGATTTCACCGCATCCCGGTTCAGGGACACGAAGTCCGGGACGACTGGCCGATGAGGATCGGAGTCTCGGCGCTGGGACTGGACTCTCCAACCGGACAGAACTTACCCGGCACAGACACTGGGCGTGAAAACTACAACTCCCAGCAGGCCTCAGTACACAGGTTTCATGGCAGTTATATTTAACATTGAAACCAAAAATCCTCTTTTTGTTCTTTTTGAAAACACATCGGACCCAGGCTATGTATATGTGTGAGAGTACGTGGTTTTAAGGTTCGGGTCAGAACCAGGTCTGGATAAAGGACTAGGGAAAACATTATGTCAGTTGTGTCTTCACAAAGATACAAGTACAAACCTGTGTGTGTGTGTGTGTGGTGACAGCAGTGATTGTTGCCTGGAGGCATGTCTCCTACACACACACACACACAGATCCTCTGTCCCTTTGATCATTTAGAGTCTTTGTCTTTTTTAGATTCTCACTTCGCCTTAATATTAGTATAGTTTATTATTTTATTAATCAGCTGATTATTAGTTTAGTTTTTAGGAGAATAAAGATTTAATTGTCAGTCATTGTTCTTCATTAGATTTCTGATCCATTAATTTTCGATAAATATTGATGCTCACCAGCTGCACACACTGGTGTTTACATCTGTTGCACATCAGCCTGCCAGCTGTCGGTGTCTCATGTTACAGTGTGTGTTTTTGTTGTTTGCAGGGGGCAGGGCTTACCCTCAGCTACGCCTCCATCTTGCAGTGAGTTGATGATTCCAAAAGTGAAATCTGGACCAGGGACCGCCAGACCTCGGGACCTGGTCTGACCCAGAGACGCCTGCACACAAGAGGAGGGAGGACATCATCATCGTCATCATCATCATCATCATTTTATTTATCAGCAGTGTCACATGATCGCTACGAAAATTCTGTAGGGACGAAACCTGCTGCAGGGGAATCTAGTGTGTGTGTGTGTGTGTGTTCGTGGTGCCACCCAGTGGTCAGCGGTGGAGCAGCAGTTTATTTACTGACACTTTATCCTGATGATAAAATCATGTTCAGAACAAACTGTTTCACTGAGTGAAAAACTGAAAACTGCTGCTGCTTCACAATAAAATCCCCATAGCCCTTTCAGAGTAAAGGCCCTGCAGTTCCTTCACAGTAAAAGCTCAACAGAACTTCTCCTAAATCTACTTGTCTACAATTGTTTAAGTTTCATTTTATTGTTAAATGTGTTTATGATGCTAACTGAACAGTGAATGTGATTTTTTTACCTTGATAAGCAGCGGATTGGTCAGCATGGAGTCTCTGACCACGCCCACCCTCGGTGATGACATGTTTCCTGTCTGCGTGAAGATGATGTGGGCTGATGATGAAGAGCAGGGACACAGAGGGTCATTGAACTACTCAGACTCTTTAACTTTAATATCCAGTTCAACAGAACTGATGCTGCTGCTGATGAGGTAGGTTCTCTCAGGTAGAACTTAAAGAACACAAGGAGAACATGACGAACAAGCAGTCCTGAGGCCGCCAAGCATTGTGTTGGGGGGGTCGGGACTGAGCCCAGGACTAAAACCACCAAGTCCCTCAAACTATAACAACCAAGACACAAGAAGTTTCCATCTTCAGAGTTTGTGGAGAGTCTTGACTGTCAGGCAGTGCATGCTGGGAAGTCTATCACTGCTCTGGTTCCTCAAAACCAACAAGAGTACCACACAGCTCCAGTACCACAGAACCAGTACCACATAGAACCAGTACCACGACACAAGTACCCCACAGTACCCCACAGCACCAGTACCACAACACCAGTACCACACAGAACCAGTACCACATAGAACCAGTACCAAAACACCAGTAACCACAGAACCAGTACCAGACAGCAACAGTACCACAGAACCAGTACTACATAGAACCAGTACCACAACACCAGTACCCCACTGAACCAGTACCACACAGAACCAGTACCACATAGAACCAGTACCACAACACCAGTACCTCACAGAACCAGTACCACACAGAACCAGTACCACATAGAACCAGTACCACATATAACCAGTACCAAAACACCAGTAACCACAGAACCAGTACCAGACAGCAACAGTACCACAGAACCAGTACTACATAGAACCAGTACCACAACACCAGTACCCCACAGAACCAGTACCACACAGAACCAGTACCACATGGAACCAGTACCACAACACCAGTACCTCACAGAACCAGTACCACACAGCAATAGTACAACACAGAACCAGTGCCACATAGAACCAGTACCACAACACCAGTTCCAACAGAACTAGTGCCACACAGCAACACTACCACAGAACGAGTACCACAGAACCAATACCCCAAAGTACCAGTACCACAGTACCAGTATCACAGAACCAGTACCTCACAGAACCAGTACCCCACAGCACCAGTTTCACACAGTACCGGTACCACACAGTACCAGTACCACAGAACCAGTACTACATAGTACCAGTACCACACCGTCCAAGTACACAGTGTGATCTAGGTTCACTGTTTACTTTCACCAACCGAGTAAAACAGATCAGTTATAGACCAGGACCCGGAGCCTCCACGTCCCGGATGTCTCCGTGTTCACACCGACAGACGGTCCGCATGAACCCCGGGTCCGCATGATCCCGGATGTTGGACATGACGCCGTCCCCAAACACAGCGGCCTCAAACTAACTGGTAGAGTCTCGCAGCGGAAACGGTCTCTCTGGTTTTTAAATCCATCAACAGCCGAACCCGCTTCTGTCCAACCAAGTTACCTGAACACACCTGAACACACCTGCGCTCATACGCGTTGCCTTTACACTTTAGAGAGGTTTTGATTCATCTACACATGCTCATCCGGATTGTCCGCGTCCGAGCGGCCCCGTTGCTACGGTGACAGGATACCTACGTTGAACCGGAAGTTTAAAGTGCGAGGTTTTCAGGTTCAAGATGAACAGAAAGAGAGTTTTCTGACGTTCATCAGCAGAAGTTCTCCCGTTTTCAACACAACAGATTAACAGACATCAGAACCGACAGGTTGTCTGTCTCTTCATTGTAATGAACCGGAACCAAGACACGAGCCAAAGGAAAAGAATCTGAGATTAATTCAGTCCACAGTTACATCAGAGGTCCAATCAATATTAGACAAATGTATGTTAAAAATTCAATACATAATATTAAAATGACGTAATTGGGCCACAGTGGAAGGATCATATTCAAACTGCAGAGAAATGATCATCACAACAGTTAAAGAACTTCAGCATCTTTTTGTTCTCAGCTGATCTCATCCACTGAGGTTTAAGGTCAAATTTTAAAAAGCCAAACTTAAGCTTTGATGGATTTTACAAGAAATAAGGAAAAAAATAACTATAGTTCAGTTGATTTTTTTCTACATTTTTACAGCAGCAGCACAGTTTTATAAATAATTTCATACCAGTTTAATCAAAAATTTACAAAAACTTTTGCAGTGTTACACTCATTAAAAGATGAGTAACAGTTTCTCTGTAGCAGAAATGAACAGAAACAACGAGTTTTAAGATTATATGATGTCATCTATGTGACAGACTCACTCAGGTGACTCCAGGAAAAAAAAGTTTAACTGCTACTGGGACATTTCACTAACCGAACCGAACCGACAGTGGTGAATCGATCCACGCAAATATCAGGGTTTCATCATTTTAACGCTGTGAGCTTCGGCTCATTATCGCATCTGCTGTTCTCGAACAGACCGCTGAGCTGCATGAACACCACCGGCCTACAGGGGGCAGAGGAGGGCCCTGATGCTTTCAGGGACCATAGGAAAAAACAGCAAGACTTAGCTCATACACAGCTCGGTAAAGATAAAGAAAGAAGCGAAAAACAAAAATGCGGTTTTCCAATACTGCAGAACGAAAAGAATAAATCGTTCGTAATTAATGTGATTTTATGGCAATATGCTATTTGACAAAATATATAAAATGATATAAGGTAGTGACAAATACCTGCTAGAATTTCATAAAACCAACGAGGATGTGCCTGAGAGGCTCGGTTAGTTTAAAATTATTGATTGACAATCACACAGGTCAATGAAAAACAGCAAATCCTCCAACGAAGAGGTTGGATTCGGGGATTGTTGTGAAAAGTGACTTTAACAATTAATCAGGGCTGGAAAAAGTCGATCGTTTTCTTATTTCAGCTGTTTGGTTGTAGTTAGTTTTAATTACGGTTAAGCTGGTTGTGTTGAGTTTGTCAACGGATGTTGATTTGTAGACAAATTTTTATTACATTTAAACATA
This sequence comes from Istiophorus platypterus, assembly GCA_016859345.1. Taxonomy (NCBI): domain Eukaryota; kingdom Metazoa; phylum Chordata; class Actinopteri; order Istiophoriformes; family Istiophoridae; genus Istiophorus; species Istiophorus platypterus. The sequence continues at coordinate 28,647,826 of CM029115.1, forward strand.
GTAAATAGCTTTATACGTCTGATGTTTATTTATTAATAGAAACTTTGTTCTTTTAAAATTTACTTTATTTTTATTCAAATAGCTCCTTATTTTTTCTCTGTCTTTTGGGATATATAGTCAGATTTTACCTCATTTTATATGTAAACATAACTCTTAACATGAGAGAAAATGCAAAATATGAAATTAAAATATTATAATGGACAATGAATGATGAACACAAGAACGAATGAAGTCAATCAAATATATGTTTCATTTAAAATATTAAAACAAATAATAACTAATTTATATTTCATAGATATATACAACAAATAAACAAAAATATATAAATAAAATGAATGTATTTAGATTATGTTGCTAATCAAAATCATACAAAACAACATAACAAATAAGAGTTGACGCTGAGATCTCCGAGTACAATTCAACGCAGCACGGTGAGAACGTCAGCCAAGCATCTTAAGAAAGATCGTCTATAAAAACATGTCCACTCCACAGTTAAAATAAAATGAGAGCGTTACCACAGCAACAGACGCCGATCAGATCGATCGATCGATCCATTCAGTGAGTCTTTTCTCCGCCTATGAGTCAGAAGCTGCCATTGATGAAGTGAACATATCTACTCTGTTTTCGTGCTGTTGTTTGTCCTGGAAACTCGTCGGGAGTGAGACGTCAGCGTTTCCTGCTGCGCTCCGCTGTAAACACACGTATATGTTAGCGGGGCTCGGCGCTCGTGTTTCCCGGCTCCTTCTGCTCGTTTTCGGCAGAAACCCTCCATCTCTCCTACCGCCTGCCCTCGTCGTGTCTCTCCTCAGACGGCAGAGATGCTCCGGTTCTGGTTCAAAGCGGCCTTCGTCCCCTGGCTCGTCGCTGGGGGTCTAGGAGCCGCCGCCCGGCTGTACACGGAGGAGGACCCGCTGGTCATCCTGAGCAGCAGCAGCCTCAAGCCCACCGTCAGTAACTCGTCCTCGGCCTGGCTGGTCCAATTCTTCTCCTCCTGGTGCGGACACTGCATCCAGTACTCCGGTACATGGAAGACCCTGGCCCAGGACGTCAAAGGTATTTCATTAAACACACTCGGTCTGGTTCCCTTTCCGACCGTGGCTGTGCGATTCCCCTTTTAATCAGTATCACCGGACTCCGTTCAAAATACTGCTATTTAATTCCCCCCTGGCTACCTGCTAAGTCTCAGTCGGTGCGCTTTCAGAGTCCCTAGCACCCCCCCCCCCACTTCTGTTCGGCATTATGACAAATACAAAAAACAACCAATAATATCAGTAAATCCCAGCAAAACTCAGTTGACATGTTAGAGAGCAGTGAAGCAGCTTAAAAGTAGCAGATTTCTGAATGAAGTTCTGACTGAATGTGTGATCCGTTAAAAGAAAGGCACGGGTTTGTTCTAACTAACGGCGTCTGAGTATAGACGAGGCTCGGCTACGTTCATCTGAAGAAACGCTCAGTACATGAGATGTTTGCTAAAACCAGCCCCTTGTTGATGCAAAGATGGAGTATTAGATTTGTTCTGCGAACAGGTGAACGAGCCCGTGTTTCTAGGCAACGGACAGGTGAGAGCCGGATTCCGGCAGGTCTCTGGGCAAAAAGAAACTGTTGCAGGGAGTCACACCTGAGTCAGCTGGGACAAACAGGTCAAACAAGAGACTGGATGGAGAAGGTTTTAAACATCCGTTAGCTCGTTAGCTCTGTTAGCCTTGTCAGCTAACAGAGTCACAGCTCGCTTTTCGTTAAAAGTGATTTCTACCAGTTATGTTTGAGTCACAGTACTTCAGTACTTGAGTCTTTCTACTTTCTGCTTCTTCATACTTCAGCACGTTTACAGGACTTGGGGGCAGCAGGGCTTTTATTCACAGGGAGGCAGGTGTGTGTGTGTGTGGGGGGGGGGCGTTGGGGGGGCGTGGGGGGGCGTGGGGGCTGCCCCCGGCGGGCGCTTTCCCACCCACCCCCCACACCATGCTAATCCAATCATGACAGCTGTAGCTAGTAACTAGCTTTCAACACAAAAACTAAACAAGATTATAGAATACAAATAACAGTTAACCCAGACACAATGAACAGTTTGTAGTTGTCTCCTCCTGATGTTTCAGTCTCTGAGATGTTTTCAGTTTCACTTTTCATCTTTAAACGTAGCACAAAACACTAACAGATCAAAGGACCAACATTTCCCTAAAGGTCAAAGGTCAGAGAAAGGTCCAGAACTTGAATCCAGATCAGTGAATCAGAATCCATCTCCCACGAATCATCTGGCGACCCCCTGGAGGATGCTGACCCCCAAGTTGAGAACCAGTGAACTAAACCATCCACCTATATATAAAGTAGTTAAATCAGCTTGACCACTGTGATCAGCTGTGTGTGTGTGTGTGTGTATGTGTGTATGTGTGTGTGTGTGTGTGTGTGTGTGTGTGTGTAAACTGACAGTAAAACTACCACTAATGTACACAGACATCCAGACATCATTACACTTAGATCCATACATGTGATTGCTGCCATCTCCAGTTACCATGGCGATTATTGTTTGGCTTCATCGGTTGATCATTGGGTCCATGAATAAATAATAAAATCCTGATTCATGGTAAAGACACATACAAAACAGAAATGTTTCCAAAAAGAAAGATTTTGTCTCTACTGATCATAACCAGGTCTGATAATAGATTCATATTTTTAGTAATTTCTCATTTAATAAAGTCCAAACTTTGATGGTTTTAGTTTCTGTGATGTGACTATTGATAATTTTTTACTGTGACTGTAAAGTGAATTTCTAATGACGTGACGCTGGTTTAAACCCTGAGAGAAATAAAGCACCTGCAGCAGGTGACGCTCAGGACAGACTCACAGCTTTTACCGACTCTGTCGGTACCTGTGACCGCATGTCCGCGTGTTTATGAGGAAGTTTTCATCATCTGTTTATGCTTCCAAGATACGCAAGAACCTGAACACACACGCACCCACACAGGGCAACTGGTGGGAAACTTTCTCCTGCCTTTAGTCTCCAGGGAATAACTCAACCAGAGACCAGCTGCTACTTACGCACGCACGCACGCACGCACGCACGCCTGTCCGCTCACTCACTCACTCGCTCTTTGTGTGGACCTGCTGTCGGAGTCAAAGTACACCGGAGAGACAAGGACCCCAAGGCCCCTGAACCCTGACAGACAGACAGCTGGGAGACAACACACACACAAACACCAGTATTAGAAACAAATATGAGAATAAATACCAGTTGATTTTTAAGGTTTTAAACCCAATATTGGTTTATTTTAATGTTCATATTGGAGCCTGTAGTTTCTGCTTCTGTTCTGCTCTGGTTCTGTTTTGCCTCTGTTCCACTTTAATCTCACAGCTGATCCTGATATGTTCTTCATAAGAGTCAATAAAGACGTAAATTAGAGGACTCACAGCCTGGTCTGTTGACTTCCCTGGGGTTGCGCGGCATCCAGCGTCAGCCCAGCATCAGTGCACCGTCTTCCATGCCCCCCCCCCCCCGTCTCCCTCTACTCACGACTCTATGTCTCTCTACCAGAGTGGCAGCAGGCCATAAGTGTTGCAGTGCTGGACTGCGCTCAGGAGGAAAACTTCGACGTCTGTAAAGAGTACGGCATCAAGTTTTACCCGACGTTCAAGGTACATTCTACGGTTCTAGCTGCAGAGAACAGGTACTTCCTGTGACTGCTCAGTGCTGTGTATTAGAACCCTGATACCCCCGGGCTGAGCTCTGCTTCTCATCCCCAGTACTTCCGGGCCCATGGTGCACCCACGGACCGAGGGACCACTTACAGAGGTGAAACACACACACTTCATGTCAGTCAGTGTGTCTGATGAGGATGTGATGAAGGTCACACACTCTGAGCTGTGTGTCATCAGCTGTCACTCACACACTGTGATACATTTACTATACAGTGACTTCTCTGCTACTTAAACTTTGACTCCCCCACATTTCAGAGGGAAAGACTTTGTGCTGCGCTGCTTCTATTTTACACTTCAGGGTTTTAAATAAACCCTCAATAAATGACTTTAACTACACAAAGTATTTTAACTGTGATACTTCAGCTACTGAAGCAGAGTGTACATTTACAGTGTAGTACTGGTACTTTTATCCGTCTCAGTGTAAACAGAGTTATCAGGCTACAGTTGATTAATAATCCAGAGAGTTTATAATCCTGTTTCCGTGTCCAGGTGCAGACAGAGAGATCCAGTCAGTGAGACAGCTGATGGTGAACATCCTGCAGAACCACACCAGACAGGACTGGCCCGATCGCTGTCCTCCCTTAGAACTGCACAGGTACCAGAACTGGACAGAACTCTGGACAGAGGCTGTTTCACCACAGGACTGAACCAGACCCTGTAACTGGACCCAAGGCTATTTTCAGTCTGGTCTCAAGATGATGAGAAATCTTTACCGGAGCCAAATGCATTTCATTTTATTTATCTTTGAATAGTTTGTCATATTTATTTCTGCTTGTCTGCTTGTCTGTCTGTCTCACTGTAGCTCTGTGGAGCTGCTTCCTCTGTTGGGTCAAAGGTCGAACCACTACACCGCCATCATCATAGAAGAACCAGACTCATACGTTGGACGAGAGGTGGGACTGCGACCTTTGACCTGAACCAATCAAAGAGTGGAGCCAATGAAAACAGAAATCAGCTGTTTTCTCAGCTGTTCACTCTATCTTTTACCAGTTGTTTTATTTTACTGTCACTTTATCAATCATTTATCTGATGATTGAATTACCCTTTTCCTCATTATTCAATAATCCATTCTGTTTTATCACGTCTCTCTCTCTCTCTCTCTCTCTCTCTCTCTCTCTCTCTCTCTCTCTCTCTCTCTCTCTCTCTCTCTCTCTCTCTCTCTCTCTCTCTCTCTCTCTCTCAGGTGATCCTGGACCTACTGCAGTTCTCAGGTGTGGAGGTAAAGAGAGCTCTGAGCTCCGACCTCCCCCTGCTGGACACTCTGAAGATCACAACCTTTCCCTCCATCTACCTGCTGCAACCCAATGGGACACACACACACCTGCATGTGTGAGTGAACACTCACACACACACGTGCGCACACACACACACACCGGCACAAAACACAACTGTCTAAGGGTGGCAGGAGGGAGTTGGACCTTTTAACCCTGATGAATTGACAGGATCTGGTCTTTAACAGATGTGGACTTTCAGCAGGACAAACAAAATTTGAGAAAGACCAAAGGGGGTCACAGAGCTGAATTATAGTCAATGTTCTCATAAATCATAAATGAGTCAGATCTGAACCCACAATCATGTTGATGTGACTCAGTATTACCTCCACTTCCTGAGGATTTCATTATCTCTGCTGTCCCTCCCAAATAAAAGCTCCAGAGATTTACTTAGAAACCAGAGGAACAACAATTTCAGAACTCCATTCAGAATCTCCCTGTTTTTAAGTTTCCTCCAGTGTCACAGTGATCAGTGACAGTCATCTGGCTACACTATAACAAAACCTCCTCTCTTCCTCCTCCTCCTCCTCCTGCTCCTCCTCCTCCTCCTCCAGTCAGAAGCAGCTGCGTTTCTTCTTCTCCTCCTTGCTGAGGACATTACCAGGAGTTCAGCGCAGGTTGAAGTCAGATGGCAGCAGTTCCAGTGTGGGTCAGATGGAGGCACTGCCCGACAAACAGAGCACGGAGCCCTGGAGAGACTTCGACAGGTCAGAGACCCCGTCAGACCGGCTCGACCCAGTCCGGTTCAGAGCTGATGGATCGTCAGTAAACCTGTCTATCTGTCTGCAGGTCGAAGGTGTACACGGCTGACCTGGAGTCAGCCCTCCACTACCTGCTGAGAGTCGAGCTGGCTACCCATAATAGCTTGGAGGGGGAGGAGCTGAAGATCTTCAAGGACTTTGTCACTTTGGTTGCAAAGGTAACAGCAGGTGCCTGTGTAGAGATTTAGTGTGTCAAATTGGGGGGGGGGGGGTCTTCACAGGGTCGTCCACGTTCTGATATCTGTAACTGTCCTGTTTTTGCTCCACATTAAAAGCTTTTCACCGGTAAACAAACAGGGGCTTTTATTTTGAAACAGTAGTAGGAAGTGCGGCGTGTTCACTCTGTCTATCTGAGTGTGTTTTCTAACCAGGACAGAGAAAAGGTTCAGAAAGAAATTTGTCAGAGTCAGAGCTTAGCAGTTTGTTTCTGATAGAGAACTGGATCCAAGCACAGCTAATGTAGCTTATGTAGCTAATTTTGCTAATGTAGCTAATGTAGATAATGCTAATACCTGAGGGGGACAGTTACTCAGAGGTCAGAGACCTCAGTCCTCACTGCTGTCTCTCTGTCTCCTCTCATCTCTGTCTCTCTCTCTGTCCTTCACATGCAGTTGTACCCAGGTGTGGCAGTTGTTGCCCAGAGTGGGGGCTCAGTGAAGTGGCATTAATGTTAGCCAGAGCTCTCTCTGATTGGCTGCTCAGTCTGCTGCCTGGCAGCAGCGAAATTCCATATCAGGCCGTCCTGGACCTGGTGGACAACAAGATGAGGTGGGACACATGTCAACACACATGTTCCCACACACAAACACAGAGCAGCAGCTGGCTTCCTCATTTTCTCGATCTCAGGTGTGGCCTGGGGGCGGAGCTTCGATGGGTCAGTTGCCAGGGGTAGCAGAGTGGGTGCCTGTGGTGAGGTTAACCCATGTCCTGCAGACTTTGATGTTCTTTTAGTGTCTGATGCACATAGCCTGTTGATAGGTTCAGTAGTCCTTCCATGAAAGTGTTCAGACTTTCAGTTCCAATCAGGAAAACCGGGCTAAATGGCAACAGTCAAGTCACGTTCTGAAACTGTAAGTGGTCTCTGACTGGTTTTTGCTTCACGTTAAAACCTTCACAGTAGATAAGGCAAACAGATCCATTTAGATGGGAAACAACTAGACAGGTTGTTTAACCCTGATGAATTGACAGGATCTGGTCTTTAACAGATGTGGACTTTCAGCAGGACAAACAAAATTTGAGAAAGACCAAAGGGGGTCACAGAGCTGAATTATAGTCAATGTTCTCATAAATCATAAATGAGTCAGATCTGAACCCACAATCATGTTGATGTGACTCAGTATTACCTCCACTTCCTGAGGATTTCATTATCTCTGCTGTCCCTCCCAAATAAAAGCTCCAGAGATTTACTTAGAAACCAGAGGAACAACAATTTCAGAACTCCATTCAGAATCTCCCTGTTTTTAAGTTTCCTCCAGTGTCACAGTGATCAGTGACAGTCATCTGGCTACACTATAACAAAACCTCCTCTCTTCCTCCTCCTCCTCCTCCTGCTCCTCCTCCTCCTCCTCCAGTCAGAAGCAGCTGCGTTTCTTCTTCTCCTCCTTGCTGAGGACATTACCAGGAGTTCAGCGCAGGTTGAAGTCAGATGGCAGCAGTTCCAGTGTGGGTCAGATGGAGGCACTGCCCGACAAACAGAGCACGGAGCCCTGGAGAGACTTCGACAGGTCAGAGACCCCGTCAGACCGGCTCGACCCAGTCCGGTTCAGAGCTGATGGATCGTCAGTAAACCTGTCTATCTGTCTGCAGGTCGAAGGTGTACACGGCTGACCTGGAGTCAGCCCTCCACTACCTGCTGAGAGTCGAGCTGGCTACCCATAATAGCTTGGAGGGGGAGGAGATCTTCAAGGACTTTGTCACTTTGGTTGCAAAGGTAACAGGTGCCTGTGTAGAGATTTAGTGTGTCAAATTGGGGGGTCTTCACAGGTCTGATATCTGTAACTGTCCTGTTTTTTGTCCACATTAAAAGCTTTTCAAACAAACAAACAGGGGCTTTTATTTTGAAACAGTAGTAGGAAGTGCGGCGTGTTCACTCTGTCTATCTGAGTGTGTTTTCTAACCAGGACAGAGAAAAGGTTCAGAAAGAAATTTGTCAGAGTCAGAGCTTAGCAGTTTGTTTCTGATAGAGAACTGGATCCAAGCACAGCTAATGTAGCTTATGTAGCTAATTTTGCTAATGTAGCTAATGTAGATAATGCTAATACCTGAGGGGGACAGTTACTCAGAGGTCAGAGACCTCAGTCCTCACTGCTGTCTCTCTGTCTGTCTGTCTCTGTCTCTCTCTCTGTCTCTCTGTCTGTCTATCTACATGTGCAGTTGTACCCAGGTGGGGGCTCAGTGGTGAAGTTAATGGAGACTCTCTCTGATTGGCTGCTCAGTCTGCCGCTGCAGCGAATTCCATATCAGGCCGTCCTGGACCTGGTGGACAACAAGATGAGGGTGGGACACACATGCCGAACACACATGTTCCCACACACAAACACAGAGCAGCAGCTGACTTCCTGTTACCTCTCCAGATCTCAGGTGTGTTCCTGGGGGCGGAGCTTCGATGGGTCAGTTGCCAGGGTAGCAGAGTGGGGCTTCGAGGTTACCCATGTTCCCTCTGGACTTTGTTTCATGTTCTGACTGTCCAACATGATGCCATGCCCACTGCACTGGAAAACACAGGTAACACACAGACATATACACACACAGAAATACAAATTTGTTCTGATGCACATAGCCTGTTGTAGGTTGGTCCCTCCCACCGTCCAACGCCGTGTTCAGACTTTCAGTTCCTCGACTCAGGCGCCTCCGGCAAAAAAACGTGATTGTCTGGCAACACATGAAGACACACACAAGAACACACACACACACACACACACACACACACGAAGATACACACATGAAAACACACACACTGTGTCGTCAGACTGAAAACCACACACCCTCCCCCTGAAGTGGTCTGACTGGTGAACCCAGCTTCACGTCACCTTCACAGTAGATAAGGCCAGATCCATTTCTACAGATGGGAAAAACTAGATCCCATTTTCGTTTTCTGACCTGCTCCTGGAACGAGACCCCTCCCACCAGCACAGGCCAGCATTGTTGTTTAACTCGGGGATTTTGTTCTGACCACCTGCTGTGGTTCTAATGAACCCTCACACAGATAAAAGTGTAACAACACACACCCATAGTAGACGTCTACCTGTGTGTGATGCCACCGTTTCCTGTCCGCATACGTGCACACAGGTCTGGAGGGGGGGGCGGCCCCGGTGCTGCAGGTGATGCGTCAGTACATCAAGACGTTCTTCGGCTGTGAGCAGTGCGGTCGACACTTTGAACAGGCAGCGGCCGTCAGTATGGACGGAGTCCAGAACCGAGAACAGCAGATCCTGTGGCTGTGGAACCAACACAACAGTGTCAACTACAGACTGGCTGGTACAAGCACATACACATACACAAACACATCACATTCAGCTATCATAGGTTTAGCTCTTATGTCCCTCCAGAATAAATTTCCGATGTCCCTCCAGAATAAAGTTCTGACGTCCCTCCAGAATAAAGCTCCAGAATCTACTTAGAAACCAGACGAACAAGAGGCTGCAGAACTTCATTCAAAATCCTGCTGTTTTTAACTCTCCTCCAGTATCACAGTGATCAGTGACAATTGTCTGTACATCCACTGCTACACTGCAGACAGGAGCTGATCAATGCTGATTCAGCTCCTTCTAATGGGACAGTTCGACTGAACATCCCCCAAAGCATTATGGGAACTGTGGTTACAGAAGCTGAAGTATGATTGTTCCCAAATAGAAGTAAATTATAGAAAAAAATAAGTAAAAAAAAAATGTTGCACTGCCGGCGTATTTTTGACGTAATAGTGATTCAGAACGTCTCAACACTGACACACGTTCATATTTTTACCGTGTGATGAAAACCTGTCGACAAACACACCAAAACCCAAATTTAATTTGCATGAAACTGTTATTTATTTAGAAATAACAATATCTGACCAATGTCTGTATATAAAGAGATAAAACCAGGTAAAGAGGCTCAGGGTTTAAAGTTAATCATACACCCCCCCCCCCCCCCCCCCAGGCTCTCTGAGTGATGACCCCCTCTTCCCCAAAGCTCCGTGGCCCAGTCCCTCCCTCTGTGCCTCCTGTCACGAGGAGAAAAACGGGGTCCACATCTGGAACCAAGACAATGTCCTCCGCTTCCTCCGACATCACTATGGAGCCTCCAACCTGTCCCCCGAATACTCCTTGACCCCCCCACAACTCCCTGCACCTCCTCCAAACCCTGATTCTGTGCAGACCAGCCTGCCTCAGGAGGAGCACCATGGAGGGGGAGGAGGAGGAGGAGGAGGAGGAGGAAAGAGGAAGGAGGAGGAGACGAGAGCTGAGGAGCAACCTGAGCCTCGACCCGGACACTGGCTTCAAAGGGGGGAGGACAGGGGGGCCGTCCTGGGGCACAGGGGAGCAGGAGGAGCAGGAGGAGCAGGAGGAGCAGGAGGAGCAGGAGGAGCAGGAGGAACAGGAGGAACAGGAGGAGGTGTGTGGATCCTGGGTCTGGGTTTTAACAGTGTAGACATGAGTCTGTGTGTGGTCCTTTATGTCTGCTCCTGCCTCTTCCTCATGCTCCTCTTCTTCTTCTTCAAAGTCCGATCCAGGAGGTGGAAGCTCCGGTACTCCCGCCTCCACGTCTGACCCAGGCCGGACCAGACCGGTCTGGACCGGACCCGTTTACACAGAACCAGATCAGTTTGACCCGGGATCAGTTCAGGGCTGGGTATGGAAATCTAACGTCACGCTAACGTCACGCTAACGTTCACTCATACCAGTGTTCATGACATTAAAGGCTCAGTTCACCCAAATTATAGATGGGAAAACATTTTCCCACTCAGCCTGGTTTTCTCCAGTGTTGATGAAGGAAAAGTCTAGTTTCAGTTTCAGAGGTGAAGTAAATGGTGAAGTTGTTGACCAGTAACCAACCGTCCTGACGGAGCTGGACTCAGAGTTTAGCCAACAGTTCCGTCTACGTCGTTTCACGGGGAAACTTCCCACTGCGACTGGGATTTGACGGTGAATAAATAGATGTCGTTCATTCTGGTGGGTGGGGGGGGCTTTTCCCTTTTTTCTTCACATTCTTCTTTCCCCTGTTGATGAGAATCAGACTTCATATGTCGACCATGGAAACTGCTGGTGATGGAGACCAAACCAGGCCAGGCCAAGACCAGGACCAGGACCAGGCCTCCCCATTGTTGGGGGTCGGTTCAGCCTAGTCTGTGGAGAGAGTCTAGTAATGACTGCACCTTTAGCTTTGTTCCTGGTCCTTTAATAGTTTTTTTATTTGGGTTCAGTTTCTCTGCATCTGTTTAAAATCCTACCAGAGGTTCGGTGTCAGGTCACGAGACCAAAACCCTCATTCAGAGCCATATCCTGCCCTGGACCAGACTGGACCGGACTGGTTTGTGGTTTTTAGTGGACTTGTTGTATTTAAAGATACAGTTTCAAACCTGGTCTGGACTCTTAGGTCTGGATTTATTTATTTTTTACTTTTTATTATTTTTCAGCGGTGTGTTTTCATATCTGTGTGAGTCCTGCATCAAACTTGACCCCAGGACCAGGTTTTGTAAGGGACAGAGAAGTGGCTGACTGGGACCAGACTGGATCAGACAGGTTCTGCTGGGTAGATTCTCTCAGAGTTCACTTTGTGCCAAATCTTTAACCTGCTGACAGATGACGCACCTGTCCTTTGAGGCTCCGCCTCCATCCATGAAGACACTCTGTGTGTGTTTCCATGTGCGTGTGTGTGTGCATGTGTGTGTGTGTGCGCGTTTGTGCGTGCGTGTGTGCATAACCCTGTATTTCTCTTTACTGTGAAATATAGACCCATCCTGATGAAGGAATCTCTGCAGACAGACACAGGGAAGTATTGATCAACTGACTGATTACTGATCAGCTAATCAATAATAGTTTGTTTAGTTGTTGCTCCTGCAGGTTTTTGTTTTGGTAGATTTGGTAACCCCTTGTGGTGACTGCTGTATTTAAAACAAACTTCTGGAATAAACATAAAACTGTAGATTTTTCACTAAAATGATCATTTGGTTTGTTAAATATGAGAAACTGAGCAGAACCAGTCGAAGGTGTTCAATCAGAATTTTCTTAACAGTGTTTTTCAAAAATGAGAGACAAAGAAAAGAGGCTGTTTTTTTAGATGGAACATGGCAGCCGTGTGTTTACAAAGCTTAAAAAATGTCATAACAATATATTTTTTTACATAAATATTTTGGGTAAGGATCCTCCGCAAATTTCACAGAGTAAAAATAAACCAATGACAGGCCAGATTATAATAAATATATAGAAATTGTAAGCTTCACTTAAGATTAAATTTATAACCACAAACAGCATCTGAATAATAAGATAAATGATGCTACGTTTCAGATAAAAGATACGACTAAAATATATGTAAAAGGGCCAAAAAGACATGGAAGAGCCGTCGTTACTAAAAATCAGTGGGTTTCTGACAGTTAAATTACTGGTTTGATTTACATTTTTTTTTTTTCGTCATTTATTACTCCTGATTTTGTTTTTTCTGTTCTGACATTTCTCTTTTTAAAAGAGAATAAAAACTGAGAAATCAGGGTAAAATTAAGTATAGATAAAAAACCAACCAGTTAATACATATTACATTATTCACACATAAAAAAAAAGTTATAGAGGTATCACTGGATTTTGCTTTTCAACAGTTTTAACTGATTCAAAACCATTTCAGGCTTTGAATTTAGATACTATTTGAAACTTTCCAGACCTTTCCACAACTTAAAAGTGATTTTAAGGGTTTTTTTTATAAACAATGAATCATCAGGACAAACTCTGTTTTCATATTTTCAGTGAAACTGTGTTCTTATCGTTTAAATTCATAGGAAACATCCCGCAGATCATTTGACATGTAGTTGTAATAATATAACATATTATTATATTTTGACAATTTAATCTGTGAGAAAAATCAGCTTCAGATTTTCTCCTCACATGTTTTTGTTGAAGAATAATTTTACCCAGAATTTGAACAAATTGATTCAAAACTTTGAAAAGAAAATGATCAACAGTTATTTACTAATTGCAATATATATACTTCAGTGTGAATAGGAAATCTCTGTGTCCAAATAAAACCCTAGTTTGTGTTTCTTTTTTAACAAGTCTGGATAATAAATTGAAAAAATTAATTGACAAATTAAAAAAAAATAATTAAAAAAATTTAAAAATCTGAAATTTAAAAACTGAAAAAGAAAAATTTGTGATGAAAGTCAAGACAGAATATCTCTGAAACATCAATGTTCAAGTGAAAAAGTCATATTTTAAAACTTTAAGTCAAATGTGATCGCAATTTGTACACAGTTTTTTCAGTTAAATTCAAGGTTTTATCTTTCTGATTCAAATTTTTTTCAAATTTCACTTTCCATTTAAATTGTCGTTGCCATAGCAACCACTTATTACTGAAATATTGTGTTTAAATTAGATCAGCTCCATCTGGTGACTCACCAACACTACATTTAACCTTATACCGTTCAAATGGATCATTCTCAAGTACTGTATTATAATAATAATTTAATAATAAATAATAAATACATAATAAATGTATTACATGTGGCCTAGAAGAAGTCACATTACTTCACTGCCTCTGGAGGTGCACAAAAATTTTAAAAACCCTTTGAAAATGTACACAAACTACACCCAATAGTATCAACGGGCAGTTTCCTGTCTGCCATAAGGTATTGACTCTTGGACAATTTTCACCCGAGTCCAGACTGTCAGGTGCAAATTAAAAGATGCTCACTTCAGGCCTGGAGGAAAGTTTCTGAAAAACTAAGTTGTGCCACCAAGAGTTTCCTTAAAATATGAGGCGACTGCTTAATTATCCTGAGAATGAGAATGTTGTACAAAGATGATGTAATTTTATTCAGCACAAGTTACATAACAATTGCAGGTGTGTGTGTGTGTGTGTGTGTGTAACTGATGTGTTAATTCTGAAAAACATAATAAATATATTTCTGAAATAACTGAATTTCTTCTTTTTTTTTTTACACATTATTACTGAGTATTACAATAAAAGTTTTACTTGTTAAAATGTATTTTCCAATCATTTCTTTTTTCACATTTCAAGTTTATTTTACCATTTAATATTATTGGTCTTCCTTTAAAATTATTTCTTATCCCTTTTCATTTTATTTCATTTTCTCTTCAACCTTCATTCATTTTCTCCTTTAATATCATTTATTTTTGTTTTTTATTTTTGTCTTTAGTTTAACTTTTGATTTCATATTTATTTTTCTGGCTGAGTTGATCCTCCGAACCTAGTCAGTGACATCAGGTGTGTGTCGCCTGTTTGCTCCAGGTAAACTGATCTTTCTCAGGCTCTGAATGTGTTTTATTTTTATCTGTTATCAGGTGTTTCCGATTTTAAACTTCTCAGCCAGGAGGAGCTGATGAGGAATTATGTTTTTTTCTCCAACGCCATTTGCAGCTATTCAAACCAAAAAAACTTTGTTAAAACTGTCTACCTGAATGTAGAAAATTGAAAAAGAAAATATAGAAAAAGAAAATCAGAGAAATCCGAAGTTCCAGTCAAACTGGACGATCGTCACTAAATGGAGGAGCTGGTCTAGGACACTTATCAGCCACTTACGACATGGTCCTGAGGTCCCTCCCCGGGCAGCACCCACTGACACCAGGAGTCATGCGACCCCCATGGCACCATAAGGGGGGACGTCTTCAGGAACCTCAAGAGAGTTCTGAACCCTTTGTACAGCACTGAGAAAGACAAGGACCTGGACGACTGAGAATCTTCAGAGTTGTAGCAAAACTGCTTTTCAAATTTGAGATTTGGAATTGAATTCAGATCCAACCGACCCCCTTCATACCGGTGCGTCAGATTTAAACCACATCTGTTCCGAAATTCGCCCACGATAACATTGTCATCATTATTACTATTATTATCATTAGTAGTATAATATATATAGTACTTTGAAGAGTTGATGAATGAGGAAAATGAGACAGAACGAAGAGTAGAAGATGTGGCTATTGTGGATCAGGAAATAGCAAAGATTAGTAAAGATGAAGTGAGGAAGGCACTGAAGAGGATGAAGAGTGGAAAGGCACTTGGTCCTGATGATATACCTGTGGAGGTATGGAAGTGTCTAGGAGAGGCGGCAGTAGAGTTTCTGACTGGGTTGTTTAACAGGATCTTAGATAGTGAGAAGATGCCTGAGGAATGGAGGAGAAGTGTGCTGGTGCCCATTTTTAAGAACAAGGGAGATGTGCAGAACTGTGGCAACTACAGAGGAATAAAGCTGATGAGCCATACAATGAAGCTATGGGAAAGAGAAGTTGAAGCTAGACTAAGGGCAAAAGTGAGCATTTGTGAGCAGCAGTATGGCTTCATGCCAAAAAAGAGTACCACAGATGCAGTATTTGCTTTGAGGATGTTGATAGAGAAGTACAGGGAAGGTCAGAGGGAGCTGCATTGTGTCTTTGTAGATCTGGAGAAAGCGTATGACAGGGTGCCCAGAGAGGAACTGTGGTACTGTATGAGGAAGTCTGCAGTGACAGAAAAGTATGTTAGAGTGGTGCAGGACATGTATGTGGACTGTAAGACAGTGGTTAGGTGTGCTGTAGGTGTGACAGAGGAGTTCAAGGTGGAGGTGGGACTGCATCAGGGATCAGCTCTAAGCCCCTTCTTGTTTGCTATGGTGATGGACAGACTGACAGACGAGGTTAGACAGGAATCTCCATGGACTATGATGTTTGCAGATGACATTGTGATATGTAGTGAGAGCAGGGAACAGGTGGAGGAGAAGCTTGAGAGGTGGAGATTTGCCCTGGAAAGGAGAGGAATGAAGGTTAGCCGCAGCAAGACAGAGTACATGTGTGTGAACGAGAGGGACTCAAGTGGAAGAGTGAGGTTACAGGGAGAAGAGATAAAGAAGGTGGAGGATTTTAAGTACTTAGGGTCAACAGTCCAGGGCAATGGAGAGTGTGGAAAAGAGGTGAAGAAGCGTGTGCAGGCAGGCTGGAACAGGTGGAGAAAAGTGTCAGGTGTGATGTGTGATAGAAGAGTTTCAGCTAAAATGAAAGGAAAGGTGTACAAAACTGTGGTGAGACCAGCGATGCTGTTTGGTCTAGAGACAGTGCCACTGAGGAAAAGACAGGAGGCAGAGCTGGAGGTAGCAGAGATGAAGATGTTGAGGTTCTCTCTGGGAGTGACCAGGATGGATAGGATCAGGAATGAGTACATCAGAGGGACAGCACATGTTAGAGGTTTAGGAGATAAAGTCAGAGAGGCCAGACTGAGATGGTTTGGACATGTCCTGAGAAGAGATAGTGAATATATTGGTAGAAGGATACTGAGTTTTGCACTGCCAGGCAGGAGGCCTAGAGGAAGACCAAAGAGGAGGTTTATGGATGTAGTGAAAGAGGACATGAAGGTAGTTGGTGTGAGTGAAGAGGACGCAGAAAACAGGGTTAGATGGAGGACACTGATTCGCTGTGGCGACCCCTAAAGGGAAAAGCCGAAAGAAAAAGAAGATTATCATTAGTAGTATAAGTATTAATATTATTAGTTTGAAGTATTAGTTTCTTGAAACTCACATGGAACTGGATCAGATCCCAGTAAATAGTCCTGAGAAGTGACATAAACCACATTCATGATGTTTTTCTTAGAAGGATTCTAATGATTCTCTCTGGTGAATTTATTCATTGGGGGGAATGATTTCTTGACAGTTCATGCTGTTGACGCGGTCTTGCTAACAGCTCCACCTCTGTCACATGACCTCACCCCCAGGTGGATCCTGAAACCCAGACTTGACAGATCCAGGTGACGCAGGGCGGCCGACGTCAGACTAGGGAGGCAGGTGACCAGAAGAGCGCCGGACTGAGCTGAACTGTCTTCGTGGTCCCTCCTGGTCTCTGACTTCAAGTGTGCGAAATTAAAGATAAAACTGTTTGAGTACATAAACTATAGATGTACTCGTTTCTCCCTCTTTAATATATCGTTATATTATTGATGTAGGATCGAAACAAGATCTTGGAAAATTAGATAGTAAATACGAAAGTAAAACATTGGATGAAAAATATATAACCCCAGCAGGTCATTAACCACAGGGTCAGTATCACCTGATGGTGGCACTAGAGGAAAAGTCAGAGGGTCACCAGAGTTACTACGGTTCCACCTCGGGAACATGAATCTCTGAACCTCATTTCATCACATCCAGATTTCATTCTGGACCACAGAGATGGACCGACTGACAGTCCAGTCCAGTCCAGTCCAACCTGCTGATATCAACATCTACAGGGACATGACCCCCCCAAGAGGAGAACAATGTAAAAGACCTTCGACCTCAAAGGGGGTCAATCACAACCAGATCATCGGGTAATACAGGTGGAGGTGATGGAGGTGGAGGTGAAAGAGGTGTAAATGATGGGTGATGAAGGTGATGGAGGTGGATCTGATGGAAGTAGTGGAGGTGGTGGAGGTGATGGAGATAATGGAGGTGGAAGTGATGTAGGTGATGGAGGTGATGAAGGTGGAGGTGATGGAGACGGTGGAGATGATAGAGGTGATGGAGGTGGAGGGGATGGAGGTGATGAAGGTGAACGCGATAGAGGTGATGGAGGTGGAGGTATTGGAGGTGATGGAACTGGAGCTGGAGGTGATGGATCAGAATCAGTTAAGTGACTGAAAAGATCAGACCTGATCTCACATATAACACTAGTTTGTATTTCTATCCTGCATTCTATCCTTGCCCCGTACCCAGACACTGACCTTGACCCAGTTCTGATATTGACCCAGTTCTGACCTCGACCCCAAAACCAGGTCTGAACCCTCAACCATCCCATTAAAGGTGTGAGACCCGGACACAATGTCCTCACAATGATGGACTAAAACTTAAACTGGTCCTCACAATGTATAGCCTTATAAGTACACACACAAACACACACAAACACACACACACACTGCTGCTGCTGCCCAGATACTGTACATGTCCTTATTTAGCCTCAACGCCCCCTCCTCCACCCCCCCTCCCTCCTCTACCCCCCCTCCACCAACCCCTCCGCCCCCCCTCCTCCACCCCCTCCCCCTCGTCCTCCCATCCAACATCCACCATTTCTCTTTAATAGTGGATGGAGAACTTTAAATACAGGCACCAAACCTGTTTGTCTACCACTACCTGTCTGTCTACCTCTACCTGTCTCTCTCTCTGTCCATCTCTAGCTGTCCCTATCTCTACCTTTCTCTCTCTCTCTCTTTCTTTCTCTGTCTGTCTCTCTACCTGTCTCTCTCTCTCTGTCTCTCTCTCTCTCTCTCTCTCTCTCGTGTTAGAAACTAAACTGAGCTATATGTGATGATGGAAGCTGAGGCTGCAAAAAGCTGATGCTCTTTTGTGTGTGTGTGTATCTGAGTGTGTGAGTGTATTTCTGAGTGTGTGTGTGTGTGTGTTTCTATGTGTGTGTGTGTGCGTGTGTCTGAGTGTGTGTGTTTGTATGAGTGTGCATTTGTATGAGTGTGTTTGTGTGTGTATGAACCCTGAGTGTGTTTGTTTGTATGAGTGTGTGTGTGTGTGTGTTTCTGAGTGTGTGTGTGTGTATTTCTTTGTGTGTTTCTGAGTGTGTGTGTGTCAGCCTGGCACACAGTCGCAGTATGCACGCTATGTACTCAGCATGCCAACTCAGCCTCGGCACTGCAATGCAGCGCTGTGCATTTGGCCAAGTCATGGCACACATACACACACTTACACACACATTCACTCACACACACATTCACTCACACACAAAACCACACACACACACCTCATCGTGTGTGGTTGCGTGTGGCCGTCTACACGTGTTCTTAGCATGTATTCATATATATCTGCCTCTTTAAGATTCAACCTTGCTGTGTTCTTCCCTATAGCAGATGAGCTGTGTAATGCATCCTCATCCGCCCCTCTCTCCTAACTCTCTCCCCAGGTCTCTCGCCCTCACTCTCTCTCGTCCTCTGCAGGGCACTTAGCCGCATTAGCTCCCTTGCTGTCCTCAGATGACTCCTCCTCTTCCTCCCTCCTCCTCCTTCTCCTCCTCCTCCTCCTCCTCCTCCTCGGCTGTCTGCCGTGTCTCTGCCTCCCCCCTCCCCACCCCCCCTCCTGTGACACACCAGACGATGCGTTGACTGAGCGGAGGAGAGAAGAAGAAGAAAACCTCTCCCAGCCAGCCGTCCTGCCTGCTGCATGGAGGAGAGGCAGAGGAGGAAGAGGAGCAGAGAGGAGGTGAGGAGCTGTCTGCCTGTTCACCTGTCTGCCTGACATCCCTCTCTAACTGTATCCACACTGTCCGTCTGTCTCTCCGTCTGTCTGTCCGTCTCTTTACTCTGAAACTGTTTGAATTGTTTCTGTCTCTTTTTAACACGTCTGTCTGTTTCTTTATGAACCTGTCTCTCTGTCTCTCCCCTGGTCTCACTGTCCTTTAACAATGTGGTCTCCTGGCCGCCTGTCTCTCTGTCTGTCTGTCTGTCTGCTCAGACTGTCTATCTCTCTGCTGCAGCTGCACTGTAAACAACAATAACTGAACTGAGCTGAACTCTGAAACAGACCAAACTCACGTTCACTGTAATAAACTGTACTAAACTGTACTAAACTGTACTGGACTCTGCTGGACTGCACCAGACTCAATGGTAGCGGAATAAATTTTTCTGTTAGACTGGAGTAGACTCTCCTGGTCTCTACTAGACTGTGCTGTAATGCTGGGGTGGACTCTAATGTACTGTATAGGCTGGTGCATTGGACTGGACTTCACTGGACTGTACTTTAATGCAATAGACTGGACTAGACTCTATTTGTCTCTAATGTCCTTTACTGGAATCTATTGTACTTTGCTCCGTTTCACTAGACTGAACCAGACCCTGCCAGACTGTACTGTACTGTACTGGATTACAGGTATACTGCACTAGACTGGGCAGTACGTGACTTTACTAGACTCTGCTGGACTCAATTTTGCTACATGGTCTAGACTCTACTGGACTCTGTTGGACTCATCTATACTCTGCTGGACTATACTAGACTTTACTATCCTAGATGGTATTAGACTCTACTGGACTACTGTCTCTGCTTTGACCTACTGGACCTATTCTGTACTGTACTACATTGTACTAGACTGAATTATTCTCTGTTAGACTGAACTGTACTAAACTTTTCTGGTCTATACTGAACTGCACTGTACTGCACTAGACTCTGCTGGACTATACTAGACCCTACTAGACTCCTCTTTACTCTACTTGACTGTACTCGATTGGACTATACAGCACTGTAATACACTATGCTTTACTAGACTGTACTGGACTCTGGACTCTAATGGATTCTATTGGATTGTAATGGATTCTACCAGGCTGTACCCGACTGTAGTGGACAGTGCCGTACTGTGGTGTAGCTCATGTCCGCGAGCAGGGCCATGAGTGTCTGGGTTTCAGGGTATGTTGTCTCTGGGGCCACAGGGGTGTCAGGTTTCAGGTGCCAGGGGTGTCAGTGTTTCGGGGGTGTTGGGTGTTGGGTGTCAGGCTGTCGGATGTCGGGGGTGTTGGACTTCAGTTGTCGGGGGTTTCGGGTTTCGGGTGTCAGGGGTGTTGGGTTTGGTTGTAGGGGTGTCGGGCGTGTTGGGTGTCGGGGTGTTGGATTTCGGGTGTCGAGGGTGTTGGGTGTTGGGGTTTTTGGGTTTCGGGTGTTGGGGTGTAGAGGATGTTGGGTGTTGGCGGTGTCGGGCGTCAGGTGTCGGGGCGTAGTGGGTGTCAGATGTGTTGAAAGTGTTGGGTTTTGGGGGTGTTAGGTGTCGGGGTGTTGGGCTTCGGGGGTGTCGGGGTGTCGGATGTTAGGTGTCAGGGGTGTTGGGTGTTGGGTGTGTCGGGGGCCTGGCGGGTTCTGGCCTGGAAACATGACGCGGTGGCCGTGAACATCCGTCCGAGACTGATGTAGTTTATAGGGGGAAGTGAAGCGGCCGCCGGAGCTGTGTCATTACACTATTTACACACACAGCATCCGCACGGTCGACACACAAACACACACACCTGTTCACTGCTCATCCCAGTGGGAAGGAACATTCTGGGACCAGTCTCTCCCAGTTCAGGGTTTAACAAGGAGCTTGTGACACTGATCCGCTCCGATCTGCTGGTTATTGTTTATTCACTAATCTGACGTCTTCTCTTCACAGACACTAAATGTGGATCAATAGGGAACTGACACAGACACTGTGTGTCAGTGGCTAAATACAAAGGCTTTGTGTCAGTGATGACCTCTGACCTTTTCTCATATCTCGCAGTGTGTGACAGCGTCTGCAGTAGAGAGTGAGTGACACTGTGGTAAATGTTATCCAGTGGTTTCAGGGCAGTGAAACAATTTCTCCATCATCCATTCAAGACAGTACAGCTGTTTGTGTGATGATAACTCTTCCGAAGTGAAAGGAAGAACAAGCTCTCGTTCAATAATGATGATGATGACGACGATAAACTTTATTTATACGTCTTGTTTTCAAGCATAGTGATTTACATAGTAAACCATGGTAAAAATAGATAAGAGAAAATGTTGATAAAAGAAAAAAAAACAGGTCATAGACAGGTAAAATAAGTTGGAATAAGTGATTTCTGAAGAAAGACAAAACAAACACACCCCTCCCTTCCATGCTCCTTCAGCAGCTCCACCCCTCCAAATTCACGCACTTTCATTCTCAAGGCAATGACACAATGTTGGAATCAGAGCGTCTTATATGTCTCGGACTCACAAACTCTTAAAAAACACAAACATTATAATATAAAACATAATTTACCACGTATACTATTTTATCTTTATTTATTCCTATCTTTATACTAGCCCTTTATTTTTAGCCTGGTTGTACTATAGCGGGATTACTGCTTCTGTAACAACTAAATTCCACCCACGGGATTAATAGAGTACCAGCCAACCAGTCTATCAAACAATCAACATTACACCAACAGCATCCAAAACACAATGTGGTAAAAACTAGTGAGGGTTGGTTGTTTAGATTGTTTTATAAAACTAGAGTGACTGAAGAGAGTGTCACAGTTTGTAGCTAAGCTAATGGAAGCTAATGTTACGTGGGGTAGTGTTTTGAAAATTATGCATCAATGTGAATGATCCAACCTGGTTATTAAGCTTCTGTTTTGATGTCTGTGTCAATAATACTGTTCACATGTTGTACAGACAAATGATACAGAGCAAACTTGACACAGGGTAATATAGCTTACGTTAGCTAGGATATGGGTTAGCAAACTGTGGCTACAGTTGCTGCTGCTAAGCTAACATACAGAGAGGACAAGAACCAGAACCAGAACACCAGCTGCAGACAACGATACCCACAACTCTCCTGCTACTGTAGCTGACATCACGCCAACAACATGGCAAACTGCAAAGTAGCTGAATGTCTGTGGGAAAGTACTATATCGTTACCAGACACAAATGTGTCACCGGTGCCTGCTGGCTAACTGACCAGCCGGATTGATTCTCACAATCATTAGCAAACAGGACAAAACTATACCGACCTATGGGCTCTATGAAACGGAGGTGAACTAAGGTTTTACCCTGTCAAGCACAGAGACACCTCCACATCGTCTTCATGCCTTTCAGCTCTCTGAGGTCTCTCCACCGTTTTGGACCAGCCGTCGGGACGACCGGGACAAATCCAAATGGGCCATCAAGAGGTGGACGGTTACAACATCCCCAAAGTTTTCAGCATTTTTATTGGCGCGGGCGGCCTCTTTACCAGCCCTCTGTGGGCCTGTCATTCAGTCTCGGCAGATAAGTCCAGGGCCAAGGTGCTCTCACGGTCCAACTGAGCAGTCTCCATAGTGGGAAAGCCTCGCCGAGGTTAACACAGGTCTCCTGATCACAGCACTTCTTTTTCCAACTTTTTTAGTATTAGCCAGAATTTCCATCTCCACTCCCATTCATAGTCCAATCAGGTACTAGGGCCTGTTAGAGTCTTAAAAGTTATCAGTGAAACTTTAATATCTATATAGAACCCTCGAAGCCAGTGTAGGGGCATAAGAATGAGTGAAATGTGCTGGTCTCTGTTAGTCTCCTTAAAATCCTCAGAACACATGAAACACGGTTTGCTGATGCCAGAAAACAGGTCATAGCACTGTAGGAATCTTATTTGAATTGTTTGTCTTTTAATGATGTGTTCAAAATGAGTTTTGTAAAACAAACTACTGTTTAACCAAATTACAAAATTACCTCTTCTCTAATAGCAGGCGGGCCCCCGGGCATTGGGGGGTTGGTTAGGGTCCATGAAGGTGCTGGAGGTTCTGAGGACGCAGTGCTGTTTGGAGATCTCCAGCAGGGGCAGGAGACCGGCACAGATGATCTACTCCTGGTTCACACTATCATGTTCAGCTGTTTCTGTTTGGAGGTTGTGGGGGATTCAGGACCAGGCAGTGATGGAGCAGGTCAGAACAGGATCAGTTGTGCCGGGGGGGCTGGTGAGGCCGGGAACAGGTAGGCTACCCTGCTAGAGCCTCCGGGGGGGTGGAGCTACTGTTATCCTTCTTGACAGTGGCCATTGTGTTAGAGGTTGGGGTCAAATTGTGAGCCAGGTACACCCCCGGGTACATGACGCCACTGACCCTCTGTCAGTTCCCACTCACGGAAGCTGAAGACAGTCTGATGTGGTCACATTGTCGTCCAGTGACCACAAAATGGAGGACACTGCGGTTGGAGCTGCTGGCTCGGTTGGGGTCAGTTGGGCTCGGTTGGGCTCGCCACTGGCTTGGTTGGGCTGGCCTACTCCTTCACTAGCTCTACTTACGTTACAGGTGTAGTTGAGATGAAAATGAAGGTGAGTTTGAAGATGGGCGTGGTCCAACCTGCATGTTGGCTGGAGCTGCAGCAGCTGTGATCCAATTGTAGCTCGGTCTTCAGTTCCTGGAGTGTTTTTCCTCACTCCGAGTTCACACTTCAGTTTTCTTTCAACAACCTCCTTGAATCTCCTGAACAGAAACTCCAAACTCTCCTGGACAATGTGGCGACCATCTGGATTCCTGTTCTGGACACAAGTTTGAATGATTTAATCTTTGTTTCTGAGGAATCAGGTAAATACTATGCTACCCAAGATCCTCGGGCGCCATTGCCGCGGAGAAGAGGCTGGTCAGGTGTGAATCAGACAAACTGTTGCTGAACTCAACAATGAACCGATTTTAGCTTCAGATCCAATTTTCAGGCGTTGGTTTCCATCTGCTGTTGGCTGCTGTGACAGAACTTTAGCCTCTGTGATTGGCTGTTTCTTGCTGAAATGCACCATGGGAATTGTAGTTAACTTCTCTCTACTTGACAGACATTTTCTGACACAGCTGCTGATCATTAGTTGTGATGCTGAAGCAGCAGAGTTTCACATTGATCTCACTGAGTCACTAACATGGTCTACGGGTAAATTAACTGGACTGTTACTGTAAGGACCAGGAGGCTAAATGACTCTCCACACCTCTCAGCTCTGTTATTAAAGGATAGCTGCACATTTTCTCGAGTCCGTCTCATGTCCATACGTCCATATGAAGGTCTAACTCAGACTTTAGAAAACTCATTATCCTCCACGGAACCTATTTCATAGTTTCACTTTCAGTTCAGCATATAGATCACAACTTTTCATTTCATTAGTTGCTTTTTTAAAACAGAATATCAGCTCATAAGTGAAACAACATAAAACATCTTCCTGACATGAAAAATGCAGAGAGAAGAACAGTCTTACTTTAGCTGCTTCCTTCTCAGAACAGATGACAGAAATAACAAAGGACAAAAGACTGAGCACAAACATACTCGTCCAGCTCACAACACTCAGTTATTCAGTCTGTACACATTTTCTCAAACTGAATAACAGTTGAACAATATTTAAAATGATTTCCCAGAGAATTCCTCAGTCGGACTCCAGTCACTGCGAACTCCAGAAGCTTACATCTGTCTTACTGTGGTTTGCACCACAGTAAAACCAGTTCACTGCCAGCAAACAGCATCCTCTTGTGTGTTGTTCAGACAACCAACTCACCATTCTGAACTATGGCATTTATTATTTATTGGTTTATTATCATCATTTTTTGATGACTACTGGTCTCCTTGAAAATGAGAATTTATTTCAAGGGGTTTATCCTCATGTAATAAATTATACAGACATAACTAGAGTTGACAACAAACAAAACATAAGGATCAGGAACCTGAATCAGGTGTTTTCCCTGAACCAAATGAGGATCTGACGACCCCTCAGATTCAGTATCTGGTGACCCTGTGTATAAAACTATATAAAGTGGTTCGGACCAGCTCCACCTGCAGCAGCTACAACAGTCACACGCTGCTACACCCTGATGCTTCAGTAATAATCATCTAATGGTGTCAGATATAATAATATCTCAGTCAGAGGGACCCAACTAGTACTTTCACTTTAAGACATTATCCCATTTTGCTGCTAATACTTCTGTACTTTACTTCAGTAGGATGTTTCATGAAGGACTTGGAGGACCTTTAATAGACTATTTTTACTTTACTGTATTGGTACTTTCAATTAAGTAAAGGAGCTGAATACTTCTTTCCTTTAAGATTCATGTCCTTCAGTCTGTATCTGAGTCTAGAGGCTATCGTAGCATCATTATCGAGCATTAGTTCTATTTCCTCTTAGCTAGCTAGCTACTACAGCTGAAACATCTACACACAAACATGTCTATTTTAATGTTTAAATAAATAGTATAAATAATGAGGTAATAATAGCTAATGAGCTGATAATAACTGTGGTGTCTCTCTGGCTGATCCAGTCCATGTTACATAAAACTGATGATGGACACAGATCACCTAAGTCAGCTGACAGTGATGTCATCAGGAGGCGGGGATAGAAAAGTGTTGACTCATGTACGTTTATAACTGAAATCTGTTTTCACAAGTGAGTGTCTGCAAACGACATGTTCACATGTTACATGTTACATGTGTCGCACACACAACACTGAATGTGAAATTTAATTTGAATTTCAACACAGTCAGCACACAGACTTAAGGAAGTGTGAACTATGACCTATTCACATTTCCAAACACTTTTTTAAAAGTCTTTTTACAGTTTTCTTCAGTTTTGTTGAATTTATCACGTTATCACACATTAATCACATTTTTTTATTCCACCTTGTTGATTTTAAATCACATTTAATCCTCTGGAATATGGTCCATGTGTCATCATTATAGTGATTTAATGATAGAGTAGAATATCTAAGCCATCAGATTAAAAGATGATTTGTGGAAGGGACGGAAACATGGAGGTGACAGTGTCTCAGATGTGATCGGTGTTTTCACAGTTTGCTGTGCAGGTAAATGAGAAGGTATGAAACTGTGAACCTCTCATCCCCTCCCACCCCTGTCTCTCCCTCCCCTCCTCCCCCTTCATGTTCTAGTTTATTCCCTGTGCTGTGCTGACCTCCATCCTGACGATCTACAGTGTCCTCCTCCCCACCTGGCTTTGACGCAACACCTCAGGCCTGACCCCCCCCCCCCACACACACACACACACACACACATACCACATACTCACACACACACACACACACACACACACGCGCAACGCCTTCCCTCTGCCTCCCCCAGCCCTGACCTCTGACCTCACTGTTTCCCCACCACATTATGTATCTGAAATATTGTGGAGGAGATATCTGCAGCAGACCTGACACCTAAACAGTCCCCCACCCCCTGCCTGCCCCCCATCTGTCCGTCCGCCAGTCAGGACCGTCTCCTAACGCCACCAGCCAGTCCCAGCCCTCAGTCACCTCCTGTCCTGTCCTCTGGACCTCCAGCCTCCACCATGTCAGAGGGGCTGCTGCAGGTGGAGATCCCGGACTTCGGCAGCAGCGTGCTGGGTAGCCTGAATGAGCAGCGGCTGCTGGGTCACTACTGCGACGTCTCCATCCTGGTGCAGGGTCAGGCCTTCAAGGCCCACCGGGCCGTCCTCGCCGCCTCCTCCCTCTACTTCAGAGACCTGTTCAGCTCCGTGGCCGACTCCTCCTCGTCATCCTCCTCCTCCTCCTCCTCCCAGGCGGTGTTCGAGCTGCCGTCCTCTGTAACGCCAACGAGTTTCCAGCAGATTCTGTCGTTCTGCTACACGGGACGCCTCAGCATGGCTGCCAGCGAGCAGCTGGTGCTCATGTACACTGCTGGGTACTTGCAAATCCAGAACATCGTGGAACGGGGTATGGAGTTGATGCTGATGAAGGCATCCTCCTCCTCCTCACCTCTCTGCTGTGACTCACAGGTCAGTTTGATCATACTCGCCGAGCTGTATATACACTGAGTTAGCCCAGGTACATCTGTAGAGGCAACTAGTTCAGTTAGACCAGAATCAGCCCTCCAGACTATTGCTGATTTGACTACATGTGCAAGCAGACATTTTGCATCAGACAGTGGTGAGTAGTGATTGGCTGTGCCTACATAGGCTCACTTCTCTGTTGTTCAAGGAGAAATATCCAGTCAACGTCCTTTTCAATCTAGTTTAGAGAGTTGACTTAAGGTTCATGTCGACATTTAAACAGCACAGTGACAACTTTTTATTTTACTTCATCACCAGTATACTTTGTCAGTTCAAACAAAAATTATGGTGTGATTTTTCCCTCATTATGAATTAATGCAAGAGAAAAACTTTGCACCACCAAAAAAATGTTCCCGGCTTTCAGAATTGTTGCCAGCTACATGAATATTTTGAGGTTGTGAAATCAAGCAATCCAAGGCACAGTTCATCTGGAGGGTTTATAATGTATAGAGGCAGGAAATCCAAGCACAACTTGGTTTAGAGAGACTGTCCTGTTTTTATATTTCTAGAGACAAGCTGGAGGTTGTCTCATGTGCTTTAATACACTCAAGAGTTTAGATACAGCAGAATCGAGTGGACATTATTGGAACCGCAGCTCAATGCCTTTTTGATCTGAAGCTGCTCATTGGTCAGAATCATCTCTGGCCACACCCCAACCACTGAGGTCAAAGTTGATGTTTTTTCCGTCACATCTCATGTGTAAACTAGATGCTTTAACAAATATAACTGTGGTTATTTCTTAAGGAACCTTAAGCTCTCAATTAAGAAGAGGTCATGACGACATCATGACAACCACTTTGTCTTCAACGGACACAGTAAACTCTGAAGATGTAGTTCAGGATGGTAGCATCTGTCAGCATCTGTCATTACACAATCTGATCAAACTGCAGATCTGATTGATGCATGTGCCTTTTTATGACCTTTTACCACAGCTAGTTATTGTGTGAACACAGAGACAGAGACAGACACATATAAGAGATGAAGATGAGCACATACATTCATGTTACAAGATCATTATGAGAGTGATATTAAACTTTGTTTGTCATATTGTAATGGTGACAGTGGAGGAGAGCTTGTCTGATATTACATCTAAAGTCCTCTTTGTCCTGAAAAGTTAAGTGAAAAACCAAAGAATTTCAGACATCATGTCTCCATATGATTGTCAGGCAAATTTGAAGTGAACTTTTGAAATGTTGCAAAAAAGGAAACTTTTCTTATAAAAATTTAAAATAATGCCCATTTTGCACGACTCTTTGGAGCCAGTAAACTAGGCTGCATAGTGTCGTCAGAAGGTGGCGGTATATGCTATGCAACACATGGCTGTAACAAATACAGTAGAGGAAGCAGAGGTCACTAACTGGCAACAAAACAAGTTGGAAAAGTTGTAATTATTCAGCCATGTTTCATGAGCATTAATCCTTGTTTGGAAAAGACAAAGAACCATCTCAAACAAGGATAAAAACTTTTTTGCAAAAGACAAAAAAACATCTCAAACAAGAATAAAAACTTTTTTCCAAATTGTGGAAGTTTTTTTTTTTTTATTTTTGTTGTTTCCGTCAACCTTTTATAAGGCGATATTTCAAAATACACAAAAACACAATAATGGAAAAAAAGCTCGTGAGAAGGTGATGATTGATACAAATCCAGTACAGTTATCAACATTTTCTTCAATTTTTGGCTAAATTGTTTAACTCCATTTACTCAACATATCCACAGGCAACTTGCTATACTTTGCTTTATAATCCACTATATGCACCGATTTGGTGGCTTGCGAAATACCGTCAAAACAGGAAGTCACTCTTCGTGACAGTGGACCCCATGCGCCGTATACCATTACGCTAGTGCATACGTGACTCACGTCTACGGTTGATTCAGATCTTGTAATTACAGCATCTTTTCCATTACAGACGACCTCGACAGATGAGCTCGGGGGCTTCGACACCCCGATGGTACAGCAGCAGCAGCAGCACAGTGCCCCCCAGCTGCAGGAGGCCAGTCCAGACCAGCCAGCCCTGAGCCCCGAGGAACTGCTGCTAGCTGTCAGCAGGATCAAACAGGAGCGAGCCGACACTCCTCCTGCTGAGGAGAATGGAGGAGGAGCAGCAGGTGGAGGAGAGGAGGCCAGGTGAGGACAAACAGGAGTTAATATCAGATCATTTTTGTGTATGAGTGGTCTAGATCAGTGGTTCCCAACCTTGTTGTCTTGTGGCCCCTTAGAAGAGTACTGTCTTCTTGTCACCCACTTCACCAGCTCAGTGTGTCCACTAGCTGTGACTAGTTCAGTTAAGGAAGTATTGATTTTGCATTTCCAAAATAGACCTAGGGAAAAAGTTCCAAAAATCGAAAAATGGAGACCACATCTGAAAGGGATCTGAGGACAAATAGATCTGGTGACCCAAACCTCGAGACCATGTGGACTGTACATGCTGACAAACCTGTGCGAACATGTGCAGATACCCAGTGCACTATTATCAGAGCCACATCCGTTTGTTGACTATATCGAACAAGACTTCAAATGAGCTAGTTCATTTTAAGCATAACCTAGCCTTTAGACTCAACCTGATCTGGACCTGGCCTGACTCGGGTCCTGGATCTGGACTTACCAGTAACGGAGACATCCTCTAAGGTTTTGCAAGTGTACTAACCTGGTGTGTAACTTTGTAATGTGAACAGTATTTCTATTGTTTACCTTGTGATCATTGTGAAAAAGTTGAAATAGTTACTGTCGGAAATATTTTCTAGAGATGGAAAATCCTGTGTCAAAGTCAGGTATAAACCCCTGTGTAATGTTTTTGGGATCTGATAAACCTTCATATTCACACATCTGTTGCTCAGACTAAGCTCAAACTGGACTGGATGGTGTTTTGTAGTCTAGGAGGCAGCTGAAGCAACATCCTCACCCCCCGCTGATTTTGGTTTGCCCAAATACCTGCTCATTAAAGAGCAACCAAAATGTTTTAATGGACAACTGTTACTTCTGTTATCGTAAATAATTTCTGCATGAAAAGCAAACTATCACATATTTGTAACACTAGATGTTATCTGTCTCTTCCTTGTTGTTCTGTCCCCAGGGTGGACATTGCTGGTGACCTCCAGACCCCCAGGAGCAGCACTCTGTGTTACCTGGGTGCAAGTGGAGGTTTGATTCCAGGGCTGCAGTCCTACCTGCTGGCAAGCGGGGGGCGCTCCAGTCCGGGAGGCTCCAGTCTCCCAACGGACTCTCCTCCCTCCCACCCCCCCACTGAGGAGGAGCTGGAGGAGGATTACTATGGCAACGCTGTCCACCCTGGACTCTACCAACACATCTATGGACATCCTGGAAACCCCTACCGTAAGTTAAAACATGGTATGATCACATTTGAAATGTGAAGCGACCTGGTATGGAAGCCAAGTAGTGATAAAACTAAAAGGTGAATACAAAAATGATTTTCATTGGGGATCCATCTATAAGTCCAGATTTGATTTGAGACAGATTCAGTTGAGGTTTGGACCAAGGAGAGACTGGTGGTCTGATGACCCTCCAGGGGAATTATGGGTGCACACATCAGCAGAATATGAGGTCTGTCAAAACACCTGCATTCATTTAGCCCTTTCTGAACACATTGTTCCAGGAACTGAGGAACCAGACGGACTAATCCAAGAATGTAAGTGTGAACTTTAAGTCCTTTTTACACATTACTGTCTGAGTTTGCACCTCATCTGAAGGACTGCAAGGATTAGCCAATTTAAACCAATTTTGTATTGAAATAATGTGTCAGATTATTTAGGAAGCCGACAATATACAGTATCTGGGGTCACACAATGCTTCCTTATTGTGTCAATGAAGTTGAACGGAAGCTGCTCCTGCAAGATCTGTGATAAATGAGTTAGCGATGTTTAGCCCTCTGACCTGATGCTTCCTGGGTCATCAAACAATACTACCCCTGGAGCAGGTCCTTGGAGCCAGGAAATTTATACTCTGTTAGATTTCTCAGTTCCTGAGATAGTTTATGGGCTATTAGAGAGTAATTTACCCAAGCATCAGCTTGGTTGTCAAATGGTTGAGACACGTACTATGAATCTGCAATGTCTCTGGTTTGACACTGGCCAGGGATTGTTGACCTTTGCATGAGGTACCACTGTAATCCCCATGTTTTTTCTGACTGTCTCTAAACTATCAGCTGTCCAGTAAAGGTTAGAGATCTAGAACTCGTCCAGAGCAGGGACTTTTAGGGGCTAGAAACTATGGCTATCCCAGTTCCTTCAGTCAAAATGCAGTTAAGGCTCCTGAGTTCAACAATGGTTCCTGAGCTCTGAGAAAAGTTTGTGAAGTGATGACAGGCCACTTGTATACTTCTATATAAGCCTGTACCCCAGTGGTATCTTAGCAGATCAAGTTGTTGGGATACACCACAATCCTCTTTCACAGAAAAGCAACGATTTTATTAAATATTCTGTCCATGTAGATCTTAGCCATTGTATCGTGACTATATCTTCTGTTTGTATGATGCATCTGCAGTGTGCTATGGCCTTAATTGACGCAAATTAAAGGATACAACACTCAACACTGTCACATTGTTGGGTGAGAAGTTGGACCTTCTTTACTTTATGTCCTTGAGGCTGCTCGGTCTCAGCCTTGGCAGTTTGTAAACCTCATGTGCAAACTCCATCTAAGAGCAGAGCATTTGTTAGTTAGTCGGGCTGAATCCAAATTTCCTCCCTTTGGACTCAAGGAGTACGGTCTTGCTGGTTTTAATCATACGTACCATGCCTTGTCTAAAGTACTCACCATAATCAGCTCTCAGGAAGTTTGCATGGACGAATAAAATGCACTGTGCAACATGACCTAAAACCCTCCCTCATTTATATTCCTAGTCTAAATCCATTTTGTTCATTGAGAGAAAGCCAAAGCTTACCTGTATTACACTGCAAATTATAAGAGATAAAATGTAAATGTTTGGGCTTATGTGTATTCTGTATGTGTGCAATATCAACTCTCACCTCATCACCTCAGCAGACCCTCTGGAAGTCCAGAGAAAGTCTATTTGAGGCCCCTTGTGGACTTGATGAATTGTGATTTGTGATAACCCCTAGCACTCAGGGACTAATTGGACTTTCCAGGAGGTCTGCAGGTGCTGAGAGCTGTCTACAAGTGTGAGGGAGTCTGGATAGTCTTTTTTGAAAAATGTCATAGTGTTCCCTTAAAACAAGTCCTACTTCATAGCTTTCCAATTCACCTCAAAAAAGTCAGAGTTTTCTGGGAGCAGTATCCAGTGAACAATAGAGGAACCTCAGCTTATGATTCTTGAGTCTTGTTTTTATATCTTCTATCATTCCGCCCCCTGGTTTTGCTGACACCCTCCCATCTTGTCTCCTTGTTTTCTCATTGTTTCAGTCCAAGAGAAGATGGAGATGCTACCTCTCCCATTGGCTAACGAGCGTCGACCCTGCGTGCTGGTTGGCCGAGACAACATGGCCCTACCTGCCAGTCTGATCAGTCAGATCGGGTATCGCTGCCACCCGTCGCTCTACACTGAGGGTGACCCAGGGGAGAAGGTGGAGCTGGTGGCAGGTAGGATACTCAAATAAAAAGGTGGAAAGTGAACACGGTGCACCGGGTAAAAGACAATCAGTGATTTCAGACTCATAATATGTCGTCATGGAGACAGGTTTTTTATGACTGTGATCAAACGCAAAATTGTCTTGAAGATCTGAGAGAGCGTGAGATATACTAAGGAGATTGAGACCATAGTCATGTCATGTACTCTGATGTGTGTGTGTGTGTGTGTCCAGGCTCAGGTGTGTTTATGACACGAGGTCAGCTGATGAACTGTCACCTGTGTGCTGGGGTCAAACACAAGGTGCTGCTCAGGAGACTGCTGGCAACGTTCTTCGACAGGTGAGACGTTAAACTTTGCATGAAGACTGGAAGCATGGCTATTCTTGTCCTTCCCTGAATGAATATGATGAAACCAATATCAATCATTTTTTTACACAAATGAAACCAATATATATTTTTATAAATGTCTGAAACCATGTAAAACAAGAAGCGGTTATCAGATTCAACACTTGACTTAACCTCTGGTCAACAGGCACTGCAAAACAGAGCAATGATTAGTCTTTCAATTGACTTAGTCAATCAAGATTTTGCGTGACATCATTAGCCATTGTGTGACATCATCAGCTGTTGCGTGACATCAGCAGACATCGCATGACATCAGGTTGTGTTAGACATTCCAGGAGATTCTGACAGTCAGCTGCTTCCTTCAGGATCCAGCTGCTGCTTTACATAACTGCTCTGTCACATTGTCTCAGACAGAGTGAGAGAGAGGCAGAGCGAGGTAACCTAAAGCTTGGTATAGGTACTGATTGGGTTGTTATGGTTTCCATAGAAACACGCTGGCCAATAGCTGTGGGACAGGGATCCGCTCATCCACCAATGATCCGAGCCGAAAGCCCCTTGACAACCGGGTGTTAAACACCGTGAAACGTAAGACACACACACTCTTTCTCACACACACACACACACATACACACAGGACACTAATGACACAATGCATTCCCAAACCCTAAACTGGATTCCAACCTGAACCTGAACGACTCTGAAGGTGTGAGGACCGGCCAGAACGTCCTCACAAGGAAGAAATATCCTCACTACATAAGGTGTATAACTCAAACTGGTCCTCGTGAACATATAAGTACAAGATCACACACGCACACACGCACACACACACACACACACACACACACACACACACACACACACACACACACACACACACACACACACACACACACACACACACACACACACCGTCTGACTCACGGATCATGTCTTGTTACTGTATTTTGGAAACACTGAGACATTTCTTTCTACTTCCACTTGTCGTCTCCTCCCTTGCAACCCTCCTCCTCCATTCTTGTTCTAACATTTCTCCTCCTTCTCTTCGTTTTGTCTTCATCCCATTCCTTTTCCTCCTCCCCGTCACTCTTCCTTATCCTTTTCGTCCTTCTCATCCTTGTCTTTTTCCTCCTTTTCCTGATCATTTGTTATTCCTCCTGCTCCTCTTCATACTGTTTCTCCTCTTCCTCCTTTTCTTTCTGGTACTCTTGTCCTTTTGCTCCTTCTCTCCCTTTCTTCACCTGCTCATCCCCCTCAAACCTCTCCTTTATTTCCCACTTCTCCTCCTCTTCATTCTTATCTCTTTCTTCCTACCCCACCTCCTCACCTCCCCCTTTGTGACCTCTTCCCCTTATCATCCTTGTCCTCTTCTTACTCCGCCTCCTCCCTTTCTTCTCTACTGCCTCTACTCTGCCTTGTCTCCACCTCATGCTCTTTATTTTTCTCCTCCTCCTCCTCAGTGTACTGTCAGAACTTTGCTCCTAACTTTAAGGAGAGTGAGATGAATGTCATTGCGGCCGACATGTGCACCAACGCTCGCAGGGTCCGGAAACGTTGGCTCCCAAAGATCCAGTCACTGCTCCCTGATGGCCTCACCGCCTCTGCCTCCTCCCATCCCCGCAAGGCTAAGAGGGGAGGAGGAGCTGGAGGAGGTGGAGGTCAGGGAGGGGAGGTGACAGTACCGCCCAGCGGCAGTCCCTTTGAGCTTGACCTGCGGCAGCTCAGCGCCTCCTACCTCGGCCTAGAGGCCCCGCTGTATGCTGAGCGACGTGAGAGGGAGGTGGCGGGGGAGAGAGAGAGGGAGAAGGAGGTGCCAGCCACTCTCCTGCCTCACCTGCAGTTCGCTGGGCCGCGGGGAGGAGGAGGAGGAGGAGGAGGAGGAGGAGGAGGAGGTAATGGTGGGCAGGTGGAGGAGGGAATGATAGGAGGCGAGGCAGACGGGGGAGGGAGGCTACAGACTGAACCACCCTCAGACCTCCCCCTGTCCCTGTCCTCCTCCTCCTCTTCCTCCTCCTCCTCCTCACATCCCTCCCCCCAGCCTGCAGAGCCCGCCCCTCCTCACAGAGGATTGGCTGACACAGAGGAGAGGGGGGCGGAGCCTTTGGAAGACAGCCAATAAGCTTTCTATTGCATCTGCCTACCTGTATGTAAATAACACAATAGCTACCTGCCCCCCACCTGTCTGTCTACCTACCTGTCTGTCTTTCCTCCTGTTTACCTGTCTGTCTGTTTCTATCTGTCTGTCTGTTCCCCTACCTCACTACCTGTCTACCTCTCTACCCCCCTGCCTGTCTGACCTACCTCTGTCTGTCAGCTCCTGTACGTGTCTGTCTGTCCTCCTGTCCGTCTACCTGTCTGTCTACCTGTCTGTCTGCTCGGCTCTGCTGCATGTTAACAGCCTCCTGCAGTCCAGCACACAGGCCTATAGCAACAGGACTGATGATGATGATGATGATGATGATGATGATGATGATGATGATGATGATTATACTCTGACAATGACAATAAAGCTTCTTGATAATCAGATGACTGCTGCTCCTGTTGCGTCTTAACTGAAACATCAACACATTCGTCTGTGATCATAGATTATAGATATTCATGATCCTTCCTCTAGCGCCACCCTCAGGACAAACCCTACAGGTTTAGCTGCCAGGACTCTAAGAAGATATAGATCGTTGGGAAGTTGTTTGTGCAGTTTTTGGCTGTAATAAACTCTGCGGCCTCTAGGGGGAGCTAACTTACAGCTGCTTTAATTCAATTAGAGTAAAGTTGTCCTTACCCACAGGCTGAGGGCAAAACTGAAGAAAGGTCAGGTAATGTCTGAGTCAAAGCTGCAGATGTCCTGCTCTGTCTTTCACCTGCTGCCTCAACATCATTAACAAACTCAGTGAGCAGATTTTATACATTGACATATATGAACATATATTTTCCATCTAATATCTCTGCAAATGTGTGTCTTACATCAGATTTTTGCACATACAGGGCGACATAGGCGCCTGCAGAGTACACCAGTAACATGTTATTAATCCTGATTACAGTAACAACATTATCAACAGAAACAGCCTTTTAACTACAATTATAGATGTTCTGAGGCTCCTGAACTTTCAGTCACGAGTTGACGTCATGATTAACTTAACACAGATTTTCATCTGCCCTGCACCAACCATGGAGAATGGTGGGAACTGTCTCCTGCTCAGTTGTGGCTCATTCAGCCTGGGTCCGGGATGTAACATTGAGCGACTGATAGCAAACACTGGACTGGATCAGCCATAGAGACACCACAGTTATTATCAGCTCATTATTTATTATTACCTCATATATTTCATGATGAAAAGGTCCAACGCTTCACATATACGAGGACGAAAGAAAGAAATATATGAAGGAAGGTTGTCTTATGTTTACAATAAATATGTCTGTGTGTAGATGTTTCAGCTGTAGTAGCTAGCTAGCTAAGAGGAAATAGAACTAATGCTCGATAATGATGCTACGATTGCCTCTAGACTCAGATACAGACTGAAGGACATGAATCTTAAAGGAAAGAAGTATTCAGCTCCTTTACTTAATTGAAAGTACCAATACAGTAAAGTAAAAATACTCTATTACAGGTCCTCCAAGTCCTTCATGAAACATCCTACTGAGGTAAAGTACAGAAGTATTAGCAGCAAATGGGATAATGTCTTAAAGTGAAAGTACTAGTTGGGTCCCTCTGACTGAGATATTATTATAACTGACACCATTAGATGATTATTATTGAAGCATCAGGGTGTAGCAGCATGTGACTGTTGTAGCTGCTGCAGGTGGAGCTGGTCCGAACCACTTTATATAGTTTTATACACAGGGTCACCAGATACTGAATCTGAGGGGTCGTCAGATCCTCATTTGGTTCAGGGAAAACACCTGATTCCGGTTCCTGATTCTTATGTTTTGTTTGTTGTCAACTCTAGTTATGTCTGTATAATTTATTACATGAGGATAAACCCCTTGAAATAAATTCTCATTTTCAAGGAGACCAGTAGTCATCAAAAAATGATGATAATAAACCAATAAATAA
Source organism: Istiophorus platypterus (assembly GCA_016859345.1). Classification (NCBI taxonomy): domain Eukaryota; kingdom Metazoa; phylum Chordata; class Actinopteri; order Istiophoriformes; family Istiophoridae; genus Istiophorus; species Istiophorus platypterus. Next base: position 28,684,881 of record CM029115.1, read on the forward strand.
TAAATGCCATAGTTCAGAATGGTGAGTTGGTTGTCTGAACAACACACAAGAGGATGCTGTTTGCTGGCAGTGAACTGGTTTTACTGTGGTGCAAACCACAGTAAGACAGATGTAAGCTTCTGGAGTTCAATAATCTTATAAATGTTCATGGAGGCAAAATGAAAAACTGCAGTGGATATTTTAAAAAATGAACAGTGTGCGAATGTTTCACTTACATCTTCACTTCATTACATTGACCTCTGTGTTTAATTAAACAAACATTCACGTATAGGAAACGTCTGTATTTTTGTTCTATTTTGCAGCAGAAAGATGTAACGGTATGTGAGGTTTCGGTCTGGTAAAACTTCCATCATGTCCTCTCCCCGCTGTTCTGCAGATGTTCCAAACTAGGTGTTTGAAACCAAGGGTTTTTATAATGTAATAACTTTACCCTCCTAAGAGTGAAAGGTGGGTTTATCTTAACCACGTGATCTTTACTGACAACAGGATAAAGAGCAGGTTACTGAATAGGTACCAGATTTATCGAAATTCCGATGTAATCAATAAATCTATAATCTGTACAAAAATCTGTGAAATTCGTATGTGTTCACAACATAATGTGCATACAAAGCATACTGATGTAACAAGTTACAGACTCGTTATCGATTTAATCATCAATAAGTGATCAGCATTAATCAGTAAATTTATCAGAAATCTGCCGCAGAGCATAGCGGGACCCGGGCTCGCCACTGCCGCTCTGTATGCCGGGAAACGCAGTTCTAGGCCCGGCGCCATCCTAAACTCCCCTATAACCAATCACAGCCGCTCAGTCATCGTCTCAGCCAGTCATTGCACTTCAACTACCTCACCGACCAATCGTAATGCTACCCATCCCCCAGCAACAAATCATAGTCCCGCAAACACCTCTAAGCCAATCACAGTGCCTCATTCACAGGGCCAGCCAATCCGATCACAACAACATGCATGATGCCACTCGCCACTGCGCCTGCGCACACGGTAGACAGCTGATAACTCATCTATTATGCTACTTGGCTAAATAAAAACCTCCTAGAAAGCTGCCCGGATCCCGCCGCTGGACGCACCGGAGGACCCGAACACAAAGTAAACACGGCTGTCTGACCGGTAGCGGGGGGATTAGCGGGTAAATGGAGCGGAGGTTGGTCCCGGAGGGTGCAGAAGGTGTCGGTGTGTCGGAGCCGCTCGGCGCCTTCAGACAAAGCTCAGCTAACAGGCTAACGGCTCGTTAGCTAGCCAAACACCGCGGTTACATCTGCAAAGATCGGATTATTAAACCAAGTGATCCGCTCTCTGTGCATTTCATAAGCAAACAAATGTCACCACGTCTCCTTCAACACAGGCTCAGATACGACCACAGCCGCTAAAAATAAAATTAATGGCCTTTTACGTCTTCGGTAAGTAGCATAGCTCGGTTTGTTAGCGACCTAGCTCGTATTTTGCATCGGCTTGCCCGCCATCTTTTTAAAGCGAGATAAATGGGCATCTTCGTTAGCCCGCAGATCACCGAGTCCGGAGCCGCCGCTGCAGCTGGAGCGGATTTCTGAGTGTAAATGACCGGTAAATATCCGGCTCTGTGTGTCGGGCGGTGGATGGTGCTGCTGTGGACTGGATGTGTGGAGTTTGTCGGTCGCTGCGGTGTGTTAGCCTTTAGCTCCTCGTTAGCAGCAGCGAGCAGCCGCCGGACTCCGACATCTGTTGATCCCCGCAGGACTCCGCCGAGATCCGGACTGGTTGGCAGAGGTTTGATCGTTTGCTGTGTGGCAGGCAGGTACGGGGCTGCTTTCTGTGAGCGAACTCTCTGATCTTGGCGGAGCAGCCGGTTTTCATGAGGTTTGTGGCCCCGTCGTTAAACACCGCTGCAGGACTCTGAGGACGTGTGTACACACACACGGGTCTGGACCAGCAGCTGCCCGGATTTAGGGAAAATTTAAGGCCTGAACGTTTTTCTTGCTGAACGAAAACAGAACAGGTGCTGAAATACATTAGCGTGGAGTTCGGAGTGGACCTGGTTTGGGACTCCAGTCTGGAGTAATGCTGCAACCAACCACTGTTTTCATTAGTGTTTAATCCTACAGCTATGTATCAATATACTGATTAAATATTGGCTCTAAACTGTGCCAGAAAATAGTGAAAAACGGCCTTTTTAATTTCCTACAGACCAAGGCGATGTCCTCAGTAACTTGTTTTCTCTGACCGACAATTTAACACCCTAAAGAGATTCAATTCATTGTTACAGCAGCCAAAGGAAAGCAACAAAAACCTCACATCTGAGAAGCTGGAACCTGAGTATATTTGTAAGTTTTGGGAGAAAAACGTCTGATTCTATTACTCAATTATCAAAATAGGCTCAGATTAATGATCTTTGGATCAGCTGATGGTTGCAGCTCTAGCAGAAACACAGTAGAGTTTACAGTAGGACCAGGTACAAGGGCTTGGTCCTGACTTAGTTATTAATGGGCGCAACCAAGGACTGGTGAGACTTCAAGCTTGTCAACTAATGTTTACAACTTAGAGATGAAACTATACATTTTTCAATAGAGAAGTAATCTGTATTTGTTTTGGAAAGTCAGTTAATTATTGGAGTCATTCATAGATTCAGTTACCAATTTTCTTGTTCCAATTTCCCCAGTGAAAGGATTTTCTCTCTGTCTGTTTAATGCATCTGAATGTTTGGGAGTTTTGGACCCCCGATCAGACCAGGTCAGTTTTTGACCATTTTGGATGTCTCTCAGAATAATTAGCAGAGTCATTGATAATGAAAAATAATTCCTTGCATCACTAACGGTGAAAAATGGTCATCGGGAGAAAAATGGTTTCCAGATGTTTTTCTAACAATTCAAATCTCACTTCATGTTTGAATTGAGGAAAATCGGCAAATTAGATTGCAAACTAACAGGTTTGAGCAAAATCTGTTAGTTGATTAATCACATTAGTCAATTGGCAGAGAAATGATCTGAAAAAACAAGTTGTTTTCAAGCAAAAATTCCAAAAGATTACTGGTCCTGTCTTCTCAAATGTTTCCTTGTTTTATTTAGTGGCCTGTGGCAGCAAACAAAGTATCTGGGGTTTGGACTGTTGGTCGAGCAAATGAGACACAAATACATGTCATATTCGCTTTCACAATATCCAGAAATGTTGATCAAATGATCAACAGGATGATTATAATTTGCAATGTCAAACTCAGTGCTTAAATTTTCCATACTGTGTGTCTCACAAAGTTATACCTACACACACATACCTTTTCTGCACACTCAGAAAGTTGAATTCTCCAGCAGAATGTTTTTACTGGTTTATAAAGTCTGATTTACAACGTTTGAAATATTTTCTGGACATTTTCACAAGATCAGAATTTTGTTGGCCCTCACTGGAGCCTGTAGTTATATTTTGTCCTGTAAAAATGCTGGTGCTGTTCAGTCAGTTGATAAAAACTGGTAATTTATCAGTCAAACCTTATGTCATTTTCTGATGTCAGTTTCTGAAAAGTCTCAGATTTGCTGTTCTTCTGTTTTCTATCACAGTAACTGAATCTCTTTAGGTTTATGACTGTTGGTTTGACAAAACAAGGCGTTTGAAGATGTCACCCTCTGACTGTAAAACTGAGATGGATGTTTATTTTTTTTAAACTGTTGTTTTTTGTTTTTTTTTTAAATAATTACTTATTTAGATGTTGATGTGAATCATCTAAACTTAATAAACCATTCATTCTTTGGAGACTCACTAAGATAACTGCAGTTCACAGTGTGTCGTAGCTAATTATGAAAAACGGCAAATCCACACATTAGAGGATGTGGATTTCATAGTTACAGTGGAGCCTCACCAGTATCTACCAGTTTCAGCTGATTGCAGGTGTGGACGTTACATGTGGTTATTAATAAATGATAAGAAACTCAACAGTGTCACTCCTCTAGTTTGTCCAGCAGAGCGGTGACAAGTATTTTTACCCTGTACAATGACCTCATCAGTAAATTACTTTGTCACAGCGGTTAAAAAAAAAAAGCGGAACCTCGTCAAATATGTTTGTGTTGTGGGTTGTGTAAAAGTAAATTAGTGACTGATATTTGACAGATTTTTTTTAAACCTCTAAATATTAATACCAGTGTCTGCCTCAAGATGCTGTATGGTCCAGCTGTAGTTTGCCTTTGAAGGCTGGTGTGTGTGTGTGTGTGTGTGTGTGTGTGTGGGGGGGGGGTCATGATGTGTGTGTGCTTGTGTCTGGTTTTGATTTGGCTCAGTTATGTCAAAGTTACAACCAGCTGGTTCTCTGGAGAACCCGGCAATTAGACAGGGTTCAGTCCGGAGGTTCAGTCAGACCCAATCCCGTCACGCTGGGTCTGTATAGATGACGACTGTCGGGGTCCAGCTTTGGAAGATGTCTGTGAATATTTTAAGGTTTGTTGATGACAGAAAGGAGCAGGTGACCCCCAGTATGTGATGTGTATAAAAACCGGAGAAACTGGTCAGACTGGGATGTTCGAACACGTCCATTACAACATGTGAACTATTGGGGAAGAGAGTGCTGAAATCTGTCGTCTGTGACACCACCAGGCCATATCTATGACCTTATTAGGGACTGGGCAGTGTAGGGAAAATCCCTTTCACTGCAAAAGTTGTGTTATAATGCAAAAACCACAGTGCAGCAATGAATTGAGTAATCAATTATTCAACTGAGAAAAAAAGAATCTGCAAATGTTCTGATAATTGATTAAAAAAAAAAAAATTAAGAAGAAATTCCCAATTTTCTGGTTATATATTCTAGAATGTGGTGGTTCCTTCAGTTCTCTATTACTGTAAACTGAACATCTTTGTGTTTTGAACTGTTGGTCAGATCAAACTGGATGTTTGAAGATGCCACTGTGCAATCTTTTTTCACAGTTTTCTGGCATTCCAATCAATTCAAATCAATCAATTGCTCATTGAAATAATCATTAGCCGCTGCTTTAGATATCTGTGATAAATGCTATCTATGTAAATGATTGAGAAATCATTTTATTTTTTAATCATTATGTAATATCATCTCATTAAGACTGAGATGTTGCTTTAAAGAGAACTGAGAATAATAAAGCATTCACAAAGGCTCATATCAGCAAACATATAACTTAATAAAGCAATTAAAGGCTACATATAAACCATAAGATAATAGTTTTAAAAATCTCCAAGGGGTTTGAACAGCTCTAGTTCGTGGGCAGTTTAAAAAATTGAAAAGGTGAAAAATACCTGAAACTATTCCTGCAAAGGTTCATAGATTTAAGATTTAAATTATAAAAGAGATGTGAGGTATTTTAAAGCTTTAACAGTCAAGCTTTATGAATGAATATCATGAGGTGAGTATTTCACCTGACCTTGTGATACACAGAGCAATGATGTGAGTAGAAATTTGTCATTGGTGATGAAGTGTATAGCTCTGTGATGAACAGGATTTAGCTGCTGAAGTAAAGATTGGGCTACAAGGCAGTACAGAATATCTCTATAATCCAGTACAGACATTAACATTGACTGCACAATAGTTTTACAGCTTCTGTACAAGAATTTGTTTAATTTTTAACTTTTAAGTCAAATGTTGGACATGAATTTTATGACAGCCTGATGTCCATCCAAAATCCTAATAACTGTAGGACTATGCAAGAGTGACGTTGGGAGCAATTAAGGTTTTAATGGGGGGATAATCAGTCACGGGTGGAGGTGGAGAATATCATGTAGCTGGTCTTCTGTGTTCAAGGAGGAAGATTGATGATATTTATTAAGAATGTAAATAGAAGTGGACCAAGGATAGACCCCTGTGGCACCCCGTTTCCAATGGGAACTGAGCACCAGCAGCAACAACTAGTATCAAACAACCAGATATGAAAATTTTTTTGGTTAATCCAGCAAGTTCAATACCTTCACCACATGCAAGTTAAATCATATTAAAATTTAACACTGCCAAAAATGTTCAGCTGTTCTCTGAAATATTAATAAACACCGGGGGTCTCAAACTTACCTGAGGGCCACGGCTCTGGTTGTTTCTTTTATGGGGTCACTTCAATACTGTTGGACTATTGATTGTTTCTCCGCAAGTCCATAAAAACACAAACCACACAGCTATTCTTCAGCAAGACTCATTTAATTTAATATAGATTTGTGAGACTAACATATGTAAATACCTAATAAAGCTGTTGTAAAATCTATTCAGTTGTAGGCCTCAGTTAATCAGTTGTAGTGCTGCAAATAACGATCATTTTAATTATTGATTAGTCTGCCATTTTATCTCAGTTAATCTATATGTGTGGTCTATAGAGAAGAGAATAGGGAAAATGTCCCATACTTCTAAGGTGACGCCTTCCAATGTTTTGGTTTGTCAACCAACAGCCCAAAACCCAAACAGATTCAGTTTAATGTTAAAGACTTTAGCAAACCAGAAAATATCACATTTGAGAAGCTGTATTTTATTTTCAGATTTGTCTGTTTTCCCACAAAATCTGACCCAGAACCAGATTGCTGATGATTAATTTTCTGTCAGTCAACTTGCTTTGTTTTGTTTTCCATATATTTGTTTCCTGCATTTACTGTGTTTGAGTTTATGCACATTTATTATCAAAAATATGATGCAATGTGGACTGAACATTTTGGTACAAATATTTTCAGAGCTGAAATATGGATCAGTTGATCACAGGTGAATTTCACTGAGCTACCGTCTAATGTGGCGAAGACAGAAACTGAAGCTTTTACAGTCTGAAAAGTAAAATGTCTGAAATGATCATGGGAGCTGATGATGCCTGTCTCTCTGTCTCGCAGGTTGTGCGATGGGAGTTTGTCTCCTCGGGGGAAACATCGAGCTGAAGCATCAACACCAACCACACCTGAACTGAACACACACTAACGCACACCTGTGTGGTTACACACACACACACACACACACACACACACACACACACACACACACACACACACACACACCCACACCCACACCCACCCACCCACCCTCAGACCACAGAGGGAGTCGTTTTTTCACCTTCAGGTTAGACACTGCCGTCCCACAGTGCATTGCTGCGTCACCGTCGTCCACCATGTCGGACGCCCCCGAGGCTGTGCCCCCCAGCCCCCCTCCCCTCACCAACCCACCTCCCCCTGAGGTCACCAATCCCACCAAACCTGGCAGGTAGGAGACCGGTCACACCTGAGCTGAACCTAGAGACTTAGATGAGACGATCGTGGTTCCATTCACAGTGGTGGAAACCAGAGAGTTGAACTTAAGCCCCACCTTGAATCCTTCAGCGCGTCTGTAACGTTGGTGTTGGGTGTTTGTGTCTTTCAGAAAAACCAACCAGCTGCAGTACATGCAGAACGTGGTGGTGAAGACTCTGTGGAAACATCAGTTCGCCTGGCCTTTCTACCAACCTGTCGACGCCATCAAGCTCTGCCTCTCGGTAAGTCACTGCACTGGCTGCTGTCAACAACACACAGCTTTTATCGCCACAGCAGAGTTCATAAGTTACCATGATTTAGTAGCTTTAGTAGGTTTAGTAGTAGAAGGGAAACTATCAGGAACTCAGGAAGGTCGGGTTTCACTCACTTTAAAAAAGGAGAAGCAACTGACAATCTGAAAAACTATAGGCTGATTCATTGCCAACCAGGTAAAACAAGGTTTCACCTGGAGTCGTCCATCCAGGTCCATCTGGGTGTCATGAATGGGAAAAGTGTAAATGATAACATCAAGGAGCTTTTAGAAATAATAGTTTTCAAGAACTTGGAAAAGTTTTATTGTCAAGGCATTAAATTGCCAATGATTGGACTTGATGTACAAATATCTGCACTGTTTCCACTTTGGACCTTCCATAATTGGATAACAACATTTTGTATAATGTATGTGTTTCTATGTAAAATAATAAAGAAAAAGTATATTTGAAAAGAGGTTTGAAGTTAGTTATTATGAAATAGTTATGTTATCTGTGAAATTTTAGGACATCGTCATCATAACAGTAACAACAGTATTAATAACAGACAAAATTGTTAAAAGTCCAATAAATAGTTTTTAAATAGTGGGATGACTCAGTTAATATAATTCCATGTGGGATGTATTTAATATTAACTATAACTCAGCCTTAGATATATTTATACAAATTTGATGCGGGCCACTATGCAGGACCACTCCCTCTGAAATGAGGGGCTATTTATTAAACGGTGCTATTTATTAAACCTAAACGGTGAATGTGATATTTTTCTGAAGCGCCTTGAATTAAAGCTGAAGTCGACACTTCAATCGCATCTTAATTCATCTGTTTCAAACCCGTTGTGATTGTGTACAGAGGAAGATTATGAACATTGTGTCCCTGTCCAAATACTTTCTGACCTAACAGTATGTACCATACATGTTATACGTTGCAAAAATGATTAGTCTGAATAAACAAACACACACTGTTGTTAATTAATAGTTCCAGTCTAACTCACCTAAAACCACAGTTTGCATTAAACAAACACACAGGGTGGGGCCAGCTGTGTCCCATCTCTATGCTAAGCTAATCTAAACACGTCCATGTTTCCAGGACTACCACAAGGTGATCAAGAACCCGATGGACATGGGAACCATCAAGAAACGTCTGGAGAACAACTATTACTGGAGTGCCAGTGAGGCCATGCAGGATTTCAACACCATGTTCACAAACTGTTACATCTACAACAAGGTACACTCACCACTGCAGCAGGTGGTTTTGTTTAGTCCCTCATTCTGAACATGCTAGAGGACTCCTTTTCATAACTCCTAGAACACACCTTTTGACACCTGTCCCCTGGTAGTGTGAAACCGAGCTTGAGACAGGGCCTGAGACAGAGAATGAAATGAGACAGGGCGTGAGACAGGACCCGAGACAGTGTGTTTCCATGGTGACGTGTTGACCTGTGTTTCAGCCAACGGACGACATCGTGCTGATGGCTCAGGCTCTGGAGAAAATTTTCCTGCAGAAAGTGGCTCAGATGCCTCAGGAGGAAGTGGCTCTGCTGCCTCCAGCTCCCAAAGGAAAGAACAAGAGCAAGCAGCCGGCGGCTGCCACCACAGGTACATACTACAGTTCTACTGCAGTACCACCACAGGTATATACTACAGTACCACCACAAGTACATACTGCAGTACCAGCACAGGTACATACTACAGTACTACTGCAGTGCCACCGAAAATGTACATACTACAGGACTACTGCAGTACCACCACAGGTACATACTACAGTTCTACTGCAGTACCACCACAGGTACATACTGCAGTACCAGCACAGGTACATACTACAGGACTACTGCATTGTGGTGCAGGTACATACTGTAGTACCACCACAAGTACATACTCCAGTACCACCACAGGTACGTACTACAGTACTACTGCAGTACCACCAAAAATGTACATACTACAGTACTACTATAGATCGACCACAGGTAAACACTACAGTAGTAATACTGCTACTATTACTACTACTATTACTACTGCTGCTACTATTACTACTGCTGCTACTAATATTACTACAGCTGTTACTACTAATAATACTATTAGTACTGCTATTACTACTGCTACTACTGCTACTTCTTCTACTTCTGCTATTTCTATTACTTGGTTAGTACTGTCACTACTACTGTTACTACTACTACTATCACTGTTACTACTGCTGCCACTACTACTGCTACTACTGCTACTATACTGCTGCTACTACTACTGTCACTACTACTACTACTGCTACTACTTCTGCTACTACTACTACTACTGCTACTACTGTTGCTGCTGCTACTACTGCTACTATTGCTAGTATTGCTAGTACTGTTGCTACTGCTACTGCTGCTACTACTGTTATTACTACTACTACTGCTGCTACTACTGTTACTATTACTACTGGTACTACTGCTACTACTACTACTACTGCTGCTGCTGCTGCTGCTGCTACTACTACTACTACTACTACTACTGCTACTACTACTACTGCTACAGCAAAACACAGACACACTGCTGCAGTACTATTAATACATGTAAATGCTGCAGTGTTCCTGCCACAGGCACATAAAACACTACATACTCCACTAGAATTACTACATAAATGGACTGCAGTACCAGTACTACTCCTACAGATACTTCATTACATTATTTGTACTTGTTAATTTTAAATTGTCTGTTCAATTTTTTTCACAAGTGATTTTGTCTCAGTAAACACTATAGATCTTTTTTGTGTTGTCCGAGTCGTATTTAGCACCTCTAGTCTCGTCTTGTTCTCATGTAAATATACTGTTTGTAGTATCGTTTCATTAAGCTAAGTTTCTTCATCGGTTCTGTTACCGTTCAGGAACTTCAGTTTCCTTTCATAGGATCAGTTATAGTTTATTTGATCTTATCTTACATATTGCAGTGCTAATACCTTAATGCACTACAGACACATAATTGATTGCTAGAGTACTCTTACTACTACTGGTATTACAGGCTTGTGCTAGAGTACTAAATGTAGGTAATGCAATACTACAGACATACTCTGCAGTGCTGCTCTGTTACCACAGGTACACTACATATTCTCCAGTTGTCTCACTGCGTTGTGGTGCTGCCATAGGAACAACTGGAGAGTATTGTTGGATGTATGTCTGCGTTACCTTAGTAACTGTATTACAGCAACTCCACTTCATGCCAGTACTGACAGTCCTCTATCTGTGTCTCTGTCTCAGTGAGTCAGCAGGCGGAGTCATCGGCCTCCCCTCCCCCCTCTTACCCCTCCCCCTCCCCCTCTCAGACACCAGTTATCTCCACCACGCCCACACCTGTCCAGGCCACGCCCCCCGTCTCCACTCCGCAACCCCCAGCAACCATGATGCCATCTGCACAGCCTGTCGTCAAGGTAACAGCCACGTGGAGCAAGACAGCATCACATGACCCTAATACAAAAGACAGAGACTGACTTTCTTGTCTCTCTGCCTGTCTCTCTACTCTTCTGTGTCTACCCATCTCTGTACCTGTCTCATTCCAAACCTGTCTCTCTTTATGTCTTTCTACCTGTCTGTCCGTCTCATATCTGAATTTCTCTGTCTTTCTACCTGTCTGTTTCTCTTCCTCCGTGTCTTTATCTCTCTCTACCTGTCCCTCTCTCCTTCTACCCAATCCCTTTTTACCTGTGTGTCTCAATGCCCATCTCTCTCTCCACCTGTCTGTCTCTTTAATAGAAGAAAGGCGTGAAGAGGAAAGCTGACACCACCACCCCAACCACGTCTGCCATCTCTGCTGGTCGTGCCGACTCCCCATCAGCTCAGGATACCAAACCGGCCAAACTGGGCTCGTCCCGCCGTGAGGCTGCCGCCCGCCCCGCCAAGACCCGCCGTGAGACGGGCGAGGAGGTTGCCGGTGGCGAGGTGGGAGGCGGAGGAGGAGCCGGGGGAAGGAAGGGCGGTAAGCTGGGGGAGCAGATGAAACACTGCGACGCCATCCTGAAGGAGATGCTATCTAAGAAGCACGCGGCCTACGCCTGGCCTTTCTACAAGCCGGTGGATGCCGAGGCACTGGAGCTGCACGACTACCATGACATCATCAAACACCCCATGGACCTCAGCACCGTCCGGGTAACACACGCACGACATCATCACCATGGCTGTAGTCACCCAGTCGGTGGATTCGCTCTGGTCCCACCAAATTGTCATCCGTCAGACAGTTGCCGGTTTTTCTTTCATAAGGAGGAAACTGCTACATCAACAGCCTGTCAAGATGTATCCATTATTTACTGGGAGGGGGGGGGCTGCCAGTGAAAACACGTCGTCTAGCCCAACGCAACGGAGGCTGCTGGGTCCAACTTATTTAACATTTACTGAACGTTCACTCAGAGTCGGCTCCATGCTAATTGACAACATTTTGGAAAATGAGTCTAAACTTAACATACAGCAGTTTTCATGTCACAGTTTAACAACCAACACGGCAGATCATCTAAAGACGCCAATTTGTGTGTGTGTTAGGAACCCAAGGCTTTGAGTGACGGTTACTCTACAGTTCTTGTGCTGGGACCAGTTGATACTTTGAAAAATCTCATGAGTATGGCAGGTGCTCGCTGGTCGGCCCGGATCTGTGGTCATTTCGTTTCATTCAAGGTCCCTCCGAGCTGGTTCTTAAGACGAACTGAACGACGTGAGCAGAGGGCAAAATGAAAGCTGGTCGGGGGGGGGGTCGTTTTAAATATCATAAATGTTCTGCAACAAATGTGGAGTACAAGCTCTGCACAGCCGACAAATCATGGAGTCAAGGTGGTGGTTAATATCAGATCGGCCGTTTCCAAAATATCTGAATCCCCCAATCAATTGTCAGGTGGGTGTGGGGGTTGTTAGGGGCCAGTCTGCCTGACCCTCTGACGTCCCTGTTGGAAGATCCTGCTCGGATGCAGCCTGGTCGTCAGGTTGAAACTTTGGTTCATGACTTTTTGTTTTTTAATCACAATTCTTCAGGCCGTTCCCGAGGCCGACAGGGAAAGACGAGCCGTGCTGTTGTTCTGTTCAGGGGTGATGTGCGACAAGTTGAAAAGTGTTAGACTGTTGACAGCTCAGATGAGCCGTCCACCCCCACTGCTGCCTATGAGGCAGCAACACGAGCTTCACACTGTCTGAAAGAACTTTAACACGTATTCATCCAGCTCACGACACGGTTGCATGTTTCTTTCCATTAAATCTTTAACCTCAACCAGCTGAAGACACAGATAATGAAGACATGGAAGCTGAGAATGACACTTAACTGATTCATTCTTCTATCTCTGCTTTCCCTCCAACAGAAAAAGATGGATAAAGGAGAGTACAATGATCCTCAGTGTTTTGCGACTGATGTCAGGTTAATGTTCTCCAACTGTTACAAGTACAACCCGCCAGACCACGAGGTGGTGGCCATGGCCCGAAAGCTACAGGCATGTGAAACCTTCGGAAATTCCACATCCTCTTGGAATCTTCCAGAACCTTTGCATCTGTAGTTTTTCAACATCCATCTCTGTCTCCTCAGGATGTGTTTGAGATGCGTTTTGCTAAGATCCCAGATGAGGGCCTGGAGGCGTCGGTCCCGTCTACAACACCGCTGGTCAGCAAAAGCACCGCCTCCTCTGACAGCAGCAACAACTCCTCCTCCGATGAATCGTCCGACTCCGAGGAGGAGCGAGCCACGCGACTGGCTGAGCTACAGGAGCAGGTTGGTGCTGCCGAGCAATCACAGGTCAAGAACATCCTGGTTTTCTTCTTTCTTTAATATTGTAGATTTAATCAAAGCTTTGAAATTCTGTTGATTGAAATTCCTAGTAATGGTAATGTTTGATATAAAATATTGATCCTACATATTATAATGTGATTTTAGATATCCATTTCTAGAATAACTCACCAGTTGAAGGTGTTCCAAAGTATTGATCAGAGGTGATAGGTATTGATAATTAGTCTATTCCACCAGTTGAAGGCGGTGCACGAGCAGCTGGCCGTCCTGTCCCAGGCTCCGGTCAGCAAGCCAAAGAAGAAGAAAGAGAAGAAAGACAAGGAGAAGAAGAAAGAGAAAGACAAAGACAAAGGGAACAAGGGCAAGATGGAGGAAGAGAAGAAGCCGAAGGCTGCGACCCAGCCTCCCAAACCAGCCAATCAGAAGAAAGCACCAGTCAGGAAAGCCAACAGCACGATGACTGCCACCAGGTAGGGTTCCACTGATCCACTCCTTTTCTCTTGGACTCGCGGGATTTCAGAAAAATGAACACATGAAAAGTGATTTTCGATCTAACCCCATTAGGACTGAAGCTAGTTCTAGAGACATCTGACAAATCAGGGCACCTCTGTGTTTCCAGGCAACCTAAGAAAGGCAGTAAGACGTCGGGTGGTGGCTCGGCCAACGGAGACGATGGCGAAGAGTCGTCCCTGCCAATGTCTTACGATGAGAAGCGCCAGCTGAGTCTGGATATAAATCGGCTGCCAGGGGAGAAGCTGGGTCGTGTGGTGCACATCATCCAGTCCAGAGAGCCATCGCTGAGGGACTCGAACCCCGACGAGATAGAGATCGACTTTGAAACCCTCAAACCCTCCACACTCAGAGAGCTGGAGCGCTACGTCAAGTCCTGCCTGCAGAAGAAGCAGAGGAAGCTACTGCGTAAGTACTGATTGCTAATGTACGAACTCTGTGCATGTCGCGGTGGTTGCTGTTAAATTTGTGGTGACCAGTAGCTTTGAAAGACCCTAGAAAAACAAGTAAAAAAAAAAAAAAAGAAGTACGGACATGTTCATCTCGTCTTGTGTGGTGGGTGATGCTCAGGTATGGCCTCCACACCCGGACGGGCCTCAGGCCGAGTCTGGTCTGACCTTGGCCCGCCTGGGTGCGTCCACTGCCCCGCTCGGCTACGCCATCAGCCCGGCTATGATGTCAGCGTTCAGCCACGCTCTAGCGTGGCCTCTGTTGCCTGTGCACGTGGCTTTGGTTGCAATCCCAGAAGGGTTTGTTTTCAGTGAAGCGCGGCCTCCTGGGGCAGCTGCAGGGGGCAACTCATTTTTGTGACCTACCTAGAGGGTCAATTCAGCTGTTGATATGAACGGCATAAACTCAGTGACCTTGAACTTTTTAGATGTGACCTTTATTGACTTTTATTTGGGTAGATCTGTTTATTAACACTCTTTCTCTCTCTCTCTCTCTCTCTCTCTCCCCCCTCCCTCCCTCCCTCGACCCCTCCCTCCCTCGACCCCTCCCTCCCTTACCTCTTTAGAGAAGGCAGCAGGAGGCGGTGCCTCAGGAGGCGGGGCTAGTCGTTTGAGTGGCAGCTCTTCTTCCTCCTCTGATGACAGCTCCTCAACAGGAACCTCCTCTTCCTCCGACACAGACTGAACACACACTTAAACACACAGCACACACACACACAGACACGTTACTGATCGCACACACTAATCACACACACAGAGGTTTATCCACTCTACACACACATGCAATCGCAGGAACTCAATCTCTACAGTTAACACATGCAAATACAGATTAACACACACATCCATGTAAACTTCCATCCTGAACACACACAAAAGACAGAGATACACACTCTGAACTTCTTACAACACACACACATATATAAACAACACACATGCCCAGACTTTGAGACTGTATGTAAATAGGCTGACCTGTTTTTTAGCTCCTAGTGTCGTTTTTTTTTTTTCTTCTTCTTCTTCCTGGAGGAATGCAGAGACAGAAGAGAAGAAGAAGAAAGCAACAACTTCTAAGGAGAAGATGAGGGGAGGGAGGCAGAGAGACAAGCAGCCTGTCTGTCTGTTTGCCTGTCTGTCTGCCCCGGAGTCATACTGATCTTCTCCGGACATTTGAGCTTTGCTGCCGTAGAGAGAAATAAAAACACTGAGGCTTTCTTCTTCTTCATCTTCTTGGATGGCCGGCTGTGACCCCTCGCCTCTGAAAACATTCCAGAAGCATCTATAGAGACGCATCATTGAGAAGAGGAGGACGTGATCTCAGTGGGTTTTACACTGATGGAGTTTCAGATTTCAACTGTTTGGGAGTGGAGCAAGCGATAATTGAAAATTTAATGTTCCTCAAAAGTTTGTTTTCAGGGCGGAAACACCGCTGAGACAAAGTTAAGAGCATAAAGGGACGCTTAACCGAAACCTGGTCTCAGGGGCCAGTCAGGGTCTCTCCTTAGAGTGCAGTTCTCATCAGAGCCACTAAACATCTGTAATCGAAGTTTAACATCAGCCGCTGAAGAATTATCTGATAACATCCATCGTCACATTAGCTGAAGCAGCAGGAAAAGTTTGTTTCCCAGATCAGAGCCTAAAGTCCAGGAATCTGCCGTCTGAGACTTGAAACCTGCTGCAGAGGGAAGATGTTTGAAAGTGAAATTGTTTCAGTCGTAGTCAGCTACACCGTCGTCTGCTAGTCGACCTGTTTAAAGAGGATCAGAGCATTAAATCCACCTGTGGGTCAGTAGCTTTTACTGGTCCAACAGTCGGTTCATCAGTAGGTGACTGGTCTCAGTCTGTGATTGTCATCTGGTAGTTCTGTCTCCAGGTCAGAACCACTTCAAATCATGTGACATTGCCTTGTCGATGGAGCACAAGGTAATGTGCCTCCCCCACACACACACACACGACCAGTGTTACAAATTTGACCTTGTTGGAGATGGAGACGTGATTGGATAAGAGATGGAGACCAGTGGGGTCAGTGGTCTGTTACGTTGACAGGTGACAGGTGACAGATGAGGCAGACAGTTGTCAAGAAGCGGTTCTGGACGTGTGAATGATTGATGTTGAAGCTAAAATGGGATCCTCAGTTGTTTCTTAAAGCGACAGAATTGTGGTTTCAACTAACAACTATCGTCTTACTTGGTTAATTTTAGGATCATTTTTTTATGAAGCGTTGAGTCTGTAGCCTGTGAAACATTTTCTCAGTTTCTCGCAGTTGAAGGGGACGTCAGATGAAGAAAATCCAGACATTCAGTCAACACAGCAACTTAAACTGTGACTGATAGACTCTGCAGCAAGTTTCAAGTGTCTACAGCCTTTATTTGTCTTTTCTTTTTTTTTTTTTTTCTAATAAAATTGATCAGGAGATCTAACCTGATAACTGATGGGCTGCAATCGCTTTGAGGCCCCTATTGGTTTCTGTGAATCAGGATCCAGGTTCTGTTTCTGGAGCCAAACTCTTCTTTTAGATCAAATATAAAAACCCTCTGAGACCAAACCTGTCCTCTGCTGGTCTTGCAACCCAAACTCACAACCTACTGTCTGCCCCGGGGTCAACACCAGGGGGGGGTCACTGGACCCTGACACCCCCCCCCCCAAAAAAAAAAAAAAATCTAGCGCCGGCTCTGTCAGCAGAGAGTGAGACAGACTTCTCTTTTTTCTTTTTTTTTAACACTACATTTGCTTTATTTTCTGTTCTTTCTTTTTGATTTTTCAGGTTGTGTGCTGAACTTGTTTATGTCTTATAAGGTTCTCTATATAAAAATGTCTTTGTACCGCTGTCCTGTTCCGAACCCCCCTGCCAGCCCCCTGACCTTCCTCCAACCCTGCCTAAAAAGAACCACTTATACTGTAACAGCCCCCACCTCACAGATACTTCAGACTTGGACTGAAAACTGTCCCAAACGTAAGGAAGAGTCCTGATTAAACGAAAGTTTTAGGTCAGAGGTTAAAATGCCTCATTTGTTTTAAAGTTGCTTATTTTATCTTATTTTGTAGGAAGCACACGAGAGTTCAACCCTCAAAAGTTAAATAAAACTTCAGCATCTGGTTTTTTTTTTTGTTTGTTTGTTTTGTTTTGTTTTTTTTAGAAAAAGAAAAGAAAGAAAAAGTACATCTCAGCAGTGAAAATACTTCAAACGTCATTGTTGCCTAAACTAACTAAAGTGAAACTGTTGAATCAGGGTCTTTACACCCTCAGTACTCAGAGTGTTGTTCAACAGTCTGCTGCAGCCCAGCTCTAATAGAGACGTAATCACTGACACAACTGAGAACTCGTCTCACATCTCACCACATCTGTAAAATATCATTTTTTAAAAATGGATCAGTTATTTTTAATGATTTTTAGTCTGTAAACTGTCAAATAAAGGCGAACCCTCGTCGCGAGGAGGCAGATAAAAATGTGGTTTCTTCTCTGGTCGGCAGATCAAGGTTTTAATTTTTCATACAAACAAACTCAGAAAAAAGACGAAAGCGGAAATGTTCTCCAGCTCGGACTGATGATTGAATGAAATCGATCGGTTCTTGAATTTAAATTTTTGTCGGTCAATTGATTCGTTTTAGCAACAGCTTTAGTTTGAGACCAGTTTTTAAAATCCCTTCATTTAATCTGGTTTAATGAAGTTTGTTCTGATTGGTTACGGCAGAGTGAGTTAACGCTCCCCTCAAGATTTTTTTTACACTCGGTTGTTCTCACTGAAAATCCTGGAGCGCCAACAAACGCGTTGACCGTGTTTTACCAGAAGGTTTACGTCTACGGCGGCCGTCGTTTCTTCTTCGCTGCCTTCACTGGCCTCTGTAACCATCTACAGTAGGACTGGCCCGAAGCTCCACAGGGACCTTTTATGAGATGTAACTTACACCTAAACAGGACAAACCAACAGGTTTTACTTTAAGCTCCGGTGAAGAAGCCATCGAGTGTTTTGCTGACATCACAACTCTGGGCTCACGTGATTGGTCAGTGGATTCCTTTGGTCAGACTCGGACCCTTCTCATGAAGCTTCCTTATGTTTGGGACGCAGCCCATTGATTTGGCTCCAAGTCCAGTTTGGTCTCTCATGGCTTGGTCCCAGCAGGTATCTGATTGGGGTTGTCCTGGTTGGGGGGGGGGGCATAATGATCTGCGACCCAGCAGGTTCAGCTACCTGGGGAGGATTTTCCATCGTGTGTGAGGTCGGGTCCAGGTCAAGCTAAAGGAAAATCTAAATTAACGAAGAAATAAATTTCAACATGAGAAAAAAACATTGTTTAAATCTGTCTGACGCGGCTCTCTGCTCTGATTGGTCAGTCGTGATGGATAGTGACATCACATGAGGTCACATTGCCGCGTCCGAAATCTCAGCTCTGAACACAACATTGTGTGATTGTGTGTGTGGGGGGGTCTCAGTTTGCTTTTCTTTGTTACTAACCTCACCGTGTTTCCGTGTTGATCTGGTTTTGCTGCAGTGCTGCCAATCGAATCCGATCAATCGGATCGAACCAGTCCAATTAAATCATGTGACTTTTCCTCCAAAGCTCACTGCTCACCTGTCGACCTGTCCATCTGTCTGTCTCCTTGATGTATATATGCTTTCCAAACCATGACCCACTGCATTCTGATATTTTACCTTTGCCCTCTGCGCTCAGATTAACGTGATGAGTCTTCCTCTGCGGTCTGAATCAGTCTGTAGTTGTCTGTCAGTGAGTTGTGCTGGACTACAGTCGGGAACGTTGAGAACAGGGTCGGGGTCCGTCAGGATCAACTCGACACAGTTCTCTCTCATCAAAACGAACCAGAAATGGCAGAAAAACTCTGTGCTTTTTTTTCACCCTTAGTTTTGTCTGAAGGCAAGGCCGTGTTAAATTTCTGTTCAACAGACTCCACACGCACTTGTTTCTCATTAATAAATATTGATCGGACTGATTGGAAATTGTAAACCGCTTGAGAGCGACACTTGGTTCGGTCTTCAAAAGAAGTGAATGGAAACGGCATATATTCAGAGGAGGGAGGTGTCAGGTGACCACACTTGTTCAGACTCTAAGTGTCTGTCTGCCAGAGTTGTGATCTGAATGTCTAGGCAGGGTTTCAGGACGAAGACTCAGCTGTTGTAGGCTGCGGACGTGGCACGGTACCGCGCCCAGTCTGCAGACATGTTGGTTTTTCCCGTCGGACCTCGGCATGTTCGGTTCCGTCTGCCTCTCTGGGCCAAGGTGGGCTCAGGACGTTCTGCGATGGCGTGGACGACTGAAATCTGGCGTCTCAAACCCTTCGATGTCGTGGATTGTGACAGTGAAGATTCCGGTTGTTTTCATGAAAAGTGTCATAGGTGTGACTCCTTCACCTGACACAACTGTCCAATCACTGAGTTCGGTGGCTGGCTCGATACCGGCATTTAGTTTAAATCTCACCTGATTGGTGTAGCCGATTCTCTGATCAACTGATTGATTGATTGAGGAATCAATCAAACAACTCTGGAAACCATTTTCTTATTGGAAACTCTTCATCTCATCATCCTTCAACCTGAATCCGTTTATCAGCAGAAAGTCTTGTTTCTGAAGCTTTTGATCAGATTTCATGGACTTCCCCAGCGTGCGGCGCTGCTTGGTTGATGATGATTTGGTTGTTGCCAGGTGAATTAAAATGGAATTTGAGCCATGTCGAAACTGAAGGCAGGGATTAGTTTTTCAACGTTTAGATTTATTTTGAACATTTTACAACGAATAAACGATCAATTAGGACTGATGAACACACATGCCCCCCCCCCCCCCCCGTTGTGACAGACAGATGGACAGCTCATTGCCATAGTAACCCCCCTCTGTTTGTTTTTAAGTTGATGGTCGAGCTTTGATGCCTATAGTTAATTTTTGTATTTTAATAAGAAAAAGGAAAAAAGTGATTTTATGTATTGCATGCACTCCGGCCGTACGTTCTTTCTTCCGTATGTTTGAGCACTGTATAGTAGCTGTATAGTAGCTGTCTGAGGTTTAGATCGAACTCCGCTCGATACAGTAGAGACGGAGAGAGAGAGAGAAAGAGAGAGAGAGTGAGTGAGAGAGAGAGGACAACCGACGAAAAACCAACAAGTGAATTATTTGATGTAATTACTGATATGGGATCCTTATTTTCTGAGTTCCTTTGTTTTCATAAATAAACACATAAACTGACACGACTGGACTCTGCTTCACATACACACATACACACACAAGACATGTCCCCACTTCCCTTGTGGGGGGTTCGTCCCCACGGTGGAAAGTAACTAAACACATTTACTCAAGTACTTTGATTCACAATATCTTTAAAACATAAGGAAACAAAGGCCTTGGTTGTACTTTACGTTAAACTGGCTCCACTTCGACCAGCTACGTTTTCAAAGTAAAATAACAGACAGATGAGCTTTTACTTTTTATAACCAATCACTAATCCAAGAATTCATTCACCAGTATTTTCCATCTTCTATAAAGTAAGTCAGGCAGCAGTTTAGTTTTTTGAGAGCAGAACCATCTGCTGTCAACTTTTATTTATCGTGTCTTTATTATATAGTTTTTATAGCTGAAGTCGGATGAGAGTTTGGTGTTGGATATAGAAAAGTGTTTCTTTGAGGTTTTCTATTTCATGGAGGTGAAAAAATGACTTGCTTTTTAAAAGAAATGATGTGAGTTTAATGAAAAAAATTAAATACATCATCTGCTGTGACAAAGAAAGTGATTTTATCCAGATTTTGATGAAACACTGTAAAGTACTGACAACAGAGGAATTATACCGCTGGACTCTGGATGTTTGGATTATTCTGATTTAAACCATGAAAATTGCTGTTTATTAGAATCATAAAGCCAAACTGAGGAGCCACAGACCTGAAGGAGTCCACAGGAGGTGAGGGTCTCAGACCAGTGTTTCTGGGTGGAGGAAAATCTTTGGGGGTTTTCCATCACCTGTTAACCAGGTGTGAAATAATTTTAATATCTTGAATATCACCAGTTCATTTCTGGGTTCAGCTGGTTTCTGCCATCACGGAAACCGTACCTTCAGTTGGACTTCTGACTGTGTCTGCCTCACATCCTCCTTGGAACCAACTGGATGTTAGAAGTGTTTCAGCCAATCATTTCGCGGAGTCTCAGATAGAGATATGTGTGTGTCAATGCAGAGGAGAACACGTGTAGGACTTGAAAAGACAAGTTTAGGGAGTTTGTCTTGACTTTTGACATTTTGTTCTTTACTCTAGACTCGAAACAGTGATTTCATCTGTAAGAATGAAAAACCATTGCACATATTGTCAGTAAAAACTGGTCAGATTGTAATACATGGTCTGCACTGGGGCCACTGCAGTGCATTCTGGTCTTTGTAGTTCCTTGTGAAGCGAACCCCGAACTGGAGCTTGACTGGAAACCTCAGGAAGACGAGACACACCAGATTACTGACTGAAAGCAGCTAATTTAACATCCATTGCCAGCAGAGGATCAGGATCCTTCACAGATCAGCTGGAGGTGCTGATGACTTGATACTGAAGCTCTGAGTTTCCGTCAACAAGCTCAGAAAGCCTGGTAAGACTGAAACACTGAGCAGTCTTAGGTCAATAAGAAATGACAATCTGGGTTTAGCATGGAAAATTCATTTATGGTTAAACTGCTCACAGTTTAAAATATATGTTTACTCTTGTGAAAGCACACTTGGCCAACTTTCCAAGAATCACAAACCAAGAGAATTAACTGGAGCAGTTCTTCTAAAGAACAAAGAACCCGATCTTTTTTTTTTTTGTTCTCAAAGAACAAACCTGGAAACTTACTGTCATATTTCTTTACATATTTTAAATCCTCTAAAAATCAAATGGAGTTCAGTCTGGGTGCTGACATGCTGAGATCAGACCGGACCGCTCTGGTCCAGGCTTCGTCTCTACATGACGCTGCAGATCCTGGAAACACCCTTAGAGTCCCCCAGGCTCCTCTTGTCCCGGACCAGCACGGCCTGGTTCCCGTAGCTGCTGTACCAGGCCGACTGGCTGCGGTTCAGGTAGGTGGAGGGGGGGGCCGCCTGCAGCTCCTGCTGCTGCTGCTGCCAGATCAGCAGGGACGTGTCCCGGTACCGCAGCCATGTGTAAGACTCTGACAGGGCCTTCTCTGCCAGGGGGTGACGCCCGGGAGGACCCGAACTGTCGGGGTCGAGTTCCTCGGCTGTCAGCCGCTCCTCTACAGCAGGTGGATGGCAGTCCGACATGTCGATGTCAGCGTTCTGTAAACCACACTGGTGAAGAGGGAAAGGTTCCAGCCCAGTCTGGACCAGTTCGGGTCCGGGTCTACATCACTCATGTTCAGGCACCTGACGAGTCCAGCTGTTCGGCGAAACCTGAAGGAACACGACGGTTCAGAGAGTTCAAACTGGATCAGTTTACATCGATTCCGGATCTGGTCTGTGAGAGGCATTATTGAGAAATGAAAACACACCGTCAGATATAGAACAATCCTGATTTTAAAAAGGCCGACGGGCCCCAGACCTGCATCTGGTTCTTCCACAGTCTGGCTCGTGTCTGAATAAAACCCAGCTCACAGCGACTGGAATAAAGGCAGGATTTTATCTCTTACACCCAAAGAATATTAAAACAGTGTAATGATAATAATAAGATTAGTAATAGTAGTCACGTAGGGATTGACTGCGTCAATGAAACTATGACACGTTCAGTAAAACTCCATTATAAAGGCTTCATCGACTGTAAGTGATGGACTCATCAGCCGGTTGATGAATCAGTCACCGGGGCTTCACATGTTCTATGAGGTTGATTACACGAGGACTTCTGGTGGACCACGTCCTGGACACTGGTCAAGAAAACCATCTCAACCAGAAGGACTGAACCCTGATCTGCTCAACCGCTTCAAACCTCGGCTCACATTCATCACTCTAACTGGCTCATTGTTTATCACCCCATTCATTTTCTCCCGGAGTAAAAACTGACCTGTGTGTGGGCCGTGACCCGGGTCAACTCCACGTCAGCTCCAGGCTAACGCCACTTTAAACCGAGTTTAATTTAGGACGAGGCGGTTCAGGTCCCTGTCGGTTCCCGTAGATTCAGCATCGTTTTAAACCAATTTCTTTTCGGTCGCTCCGTTATTTTACCGGAGACTTACACATAGATGGATGAGCTATCAGCTGTTAGCTTGCTATAACTAATCGTTTTCTCTGATGGTTTTAACTTGAAGGCTTAGGGATTAGCTTGCTGTTAGCTCTGTTAGCTCCTCTGGCCACAGTTAGCTCGTCAGAGAAACACGCTGCGATCACGTCTCTATCGAAGTCACAACAAAACGTCAGAATGCAAAAACGCAGACGTTTCTTCCGTTCCTCTGACAGGTTAGCCGCAGTTAGCATCGTTAGCGCCTGAAGCGGCTGCTGTATCCAATAGCAACAGTGCGTCTGCAGCCCTGTCCGGGTGGGAACAGATGAGACCGGGATAGAGGTTCCGCTCAGGTAAGTCTGGCGTGAGGGAACCTGTGGCCTGCAGGTGTTTCAGATTTTACAGCTGTTAGCAGCTGCCGGTCCTTCACTTCAGGTATTACCTTGAAACTGACCGAGGTTTGACTTAAAGGATTTAATTTCTCTCCAGCCTTTTCATGATTCATTCAACTCAGTTGTTCGATCTCAGTCCTCTTCTTCCTCTATGTTTCAGGTCTAATTATCATTTCTGTAAAGTAGCTGTAGATTTGTGAACGAATCTGAAACCAGCGGTCAAATCAGACCTTTCGTTTAGAGCAGACAAAGGCCCGAACAGGCCAACTTATGGTTTGAAAACTTTCCACACACATTTGTAAATCATTTTTTTTACAAGATCAGTCTGTTGTTCTACTTTCAGACTGAGGTGTCCTGTTCCTCAACTGTAGTGGCAAAGACTTATGGGAGCTGTAGTTGCTGGATGATAAAGAGAAATTTTCATCTTTGTTAAAAATATGAGGAGGGTATAAACTTTAACCAGCTGCTTGGAAATTGCTTCTGAAGACAAACGAGACAAATTGAATTAAAATAACTGAATATTAAATAATCAATTATGATTTGAAAAAAAGATTTTTTAAGAAGCAGAATCTTCAGGTTTTAGAGATTTTTGAAGGGGGGTTGTGCAGGGTGAATCTGGATATGGTTTCACGACATTAGTATCTCAAAAATCCTGCCTACAGCCCTAAAATAAGAACATTGTTTGTGTGTGTGTGTGTGTGTGAGTGAGAGAGAGAGGGGTCTGTATTTAGCCTGGGCTGGGTCCAGTCTGGTCCAGTTTAGCTGGCAGAATGTGAGCAGATGATATTCTAGACTGTGGCAGTGAAGACCAGTTTAAAGAGACAGAATGATCCAGGAACACGAACGTGATGTGATGAGGGAAAGACCCGTTTCACACTCGGTGTGTGTCTCTTCATGCAGCTGTTGCAGTTGTTGTTGGACACAGATTGAATCTGAGCAGCAGAGGTGGAGAACTTCTGACTTTGGGTCCAAAAACACTGGGTCCTACATTTCCCACAATACACCTGGCTGGTGATTTTCATCAGAGTCTGGTTGCTGGGGAACGGCCCATCTAGTTTGTTTTCAGGTGGTTTCTGATTGATATCATTTCTTTGCTCTGAATTCACTTTTCAAAACTCTTCACACAGTTCTTCACTGATTCAGTCCATCAGTGGCTCTCATGTCCAAAACACCTGATCCACACCAGGGTCCAGTCTGGGACCAGGACCCTGACAACATCACAGTGATGTAAAGCACTGGAGGATCACTTCTATCTGTGAAGTATTAACGTGCTTCTACTGGTTTTATTTTTGTTGCCGTTTTTGCTCAGAATGAAACTAGAGTCGCTGTAGTGACCAGGACATGTCCACTCTGCTACGGAGACACATCAGCTGTGGTTGGCCCCATCTCCAGGTCCATCTGTCCTCTCTTCATCCACCTGGGACGGAGAGTCAGGTGGGAGGAGAGGTGGCTCCGCCCTGGGACAGGCTATAAACCAGTCTGAGACTGGGACAGAACTGTGGACCAGTTATAAACTGCCCTGGATCCAGCCTCACCTGCCCCTGTCCCTCACCTGGGTCTGACCAGGCCTCAGTGGGTTGTTGCATCTTTACTTTTATTTCCTTTTAGATGTAGATGCAGCAGCAGATAACAAGCCTCAGTCTGGTTTACAGGGATGTTATGTCTGTTCAACCATTTTTACAGCAAGATGTTGCCGTGTAAAATGAGCTGTAAATACACAGAGGTTTGGTTTGGCTGAGTTTGAGT
The DNA here is from genome assembly GCA_016859345.1 of Istiophorus platypterus. Taxonomy (NCBI): domain Eukaryota; kingdom Metazoa; phylum Chordata; class Actinopteri; order Istiophoriformes; family Istiophoridae; genus Istiophorus; species Istiophorus platypterus. The sequence goes on from CM029115.1 coordinate 28,710,265, forward strand.
GAGAGAACAGTTGATGGGTTTCAAGAGATGGCGATTGTGTGAAAGCATTGACCAGTGATGCTGTTGTTCTGACTGAGTCAAGAGCTTTGAAACACTCAGTGAAGAGAGAAACATCAGTTAGTGACTGTTTAAAGCTGCAGGTTTCACAGATGTTGGCATGAATGAAATTTAAAGGTTGGAAATTGGTGATTACAGTAATTCTGACTCTGAAAATAGTGGATTGTCCCTTTAATATAACACCAGTTGGCCTGTATTATACTCTGTGTGTGTGTTTGTGTGTGTGTGTGTGCGGTGTTTTTCCAGCCTCTCTCTCTCTCTCTCTCTCTCTCTGAACAGCTGACAGCAGAAGAAGGCCAGCTGATCTATTTATAGCAGAGTCCCTCGGAGTGTCAGGCCTGATCTGTCACAGTCCTGCAGCACTACACACCACCTCCAGACCTCCACGATGCCCGTCGGCCAGGCCCGCTGCCGGGCCAGAGACCGCAACAACGTCCTGAACCGGCCCGAGTTCATGTCCCTAAACCAGCCCTCCCGGAGGGAGCAGGGAGCAGGGGAGGGCCGGGGGGTCGGCGGTCCGAGGAGAGCCTCGATCAGACAGCAGACTCAGCAGGAGGACGCGGGACCGAGGTAAGACTCCGAGGCTCCGCCCACCCACATCACAGCTGACATTTAGAGTCCAAACACACTCGGCAAGTCTCGGTTTGGTCTCGGAGCCCGGTTTCTAGGAGTCCGCGAACGATCCGGACTAAAAGCGTCGGAGCTGAAAATGTGTAAAGGTAATCGGACATAAAAATCCCAGTGGACCGGGCCCAGGCCGCTGTAGCGGGTCGAGGCAGGGCCTGGGGACGCCGACGGCTACAGGCCGATCCCGGGGAGAACAGAGGCAGCGCTGAGGTCAGAGAACCAACGGGACGCGGTGAGCACAGCGATCGGGCGTGAGGACGTAGGGGGCGGGGGCACGGGGGCCCCGAGGGCCCCGGTCAGAGTGTGGACCCATCACATCTACAGGCTCCGGACGCCAACACAGAACACGCTGTTAAAAACCAGAGCCCGGAACGCAGGTGTTTCTCTCCGGTGACGCTGAAAGCAGGTGTTGTCAGGTGAGGTGGGTGGAGGAGGCGGAGTGTGTGGCATCCGCAGCGCCGTTCTCCTGAGTCACGTTAACTGCAGCGATTCTACACACAAGCGTGTGAACCTGAGGCGATCCATCGCTTGTGCAGTTGTTCAGTGGTGTTTGATGTTACCTGGATCCCTGCCACCCATGACGACAATTTGACCTGGTAACCTTGATATTGCTTCCTTACCTGACGTGATCCTAGCTCTTAAACAGCTGAGGCAGCACCTTGTCTGAGCAGGAGGGTCAGCAGCATATTGCCCCCCCCTCCCAGGGCTGAATCTGATTTGAGTTGGCTTCAGTCTTTTCCTATTGATAGTTTGTTATGGAACAGTCCTGTCTCACTGGCACCAGCACAAACTTCTCGGCTGGTCTGGATGCAGATTATGGATCATAACTAACGTGTGATATCCGTCCCTTTTCATTTCTACCGTCGGGCTCCGGTTGGTGTGTTGATGCTCACGGGTCAGAGTTTCCTATAGGTGGGAGGCGGCGTCCACCTGTTTAAGGCCCCGTTCTGCACGTACGTGACGGTTTTACAGTAAATGAGGCCCCTGACCCTGGACCTGACACTGACCCTGGACCCAGAGCGCTCAGATTTCTCTGTTAAATCCAGACCAGCTGAATCTGGTACAGATACTGTCCAAACTTCCAGCAGACTGTAGACGTGAGCTTCACATGTCCGGATGAGACACATCTCCCACACCTGCTGGCTGATATCTCAGGTTCCAGTCCATCCGCCCTGCTCAGAGAAACGCTCAGACTGGGACTGGGAACTTGTCCTTTAAATTGGCTGCTCCTCAGCTCCGTGGAGCCTTTCAGCCTCTTTTAGCTCCTGGTTTAGGGTCAGCCCATGTGCTGCCACACTAAACTAATATTCACACGGCGCATTTTTTTCTACACATTAATTTACAACTAAACACCCACACATTCACGCAGCGATGACGCACCAGGGCGTGCGGACTGGAGGAGCCTACGATCGAACCACCAGCCTTCCGACTGGTGGGCGACCACTACCACCTGAGCCACAGCCGCCACTCTCATCGCAGGTCAGTGCTGCAGGTCAGTGCTTCCTGCACATTAAAAGCCTTCCGGCAGCTCCAGGAGCACAATCCACGCCTTTCCCGGTTGGCTTTTAATGTGAAGCATGCAGGAAGTTCTAATGTTATCGACAGTGACCAACCCGTATCGGTTCATCATTGCCAGAGGTGGAAATTAACTAAGTCCGTCGACTGAGGTGCAGTTCTGAGGTAATCGAAGGTCACTTGTGTATTTTCAAGTTATTCTACTTCCTGGTTCTTTTTTTCTCTGTTCAGAGAGAAATTGAGACAAAACGCACTGAGCTACTAAAATTGGATTAAATGCTCTTCAGACTCATACAGGTGCGTCCAGGTGCTGCTGCCCGCTGCCCGCTCAGGTAGATGCAGGCCAGAGGAGGGATCCGGAGTTTCTTACGACCCCGGCTGGTTGCCGGGACAAACACACCCGGGACAGTTTCCATTCTGGTCTCAGACGGTCCTGTCTCTCTGTCCTCAGGGGGCCCAGGGAGTCCTTGGAGGGGGGCACAGCGGCTGAATGGCCAGAGCAGGACTGCATGCAGCTGAACCCGTCGTTTCGAGGCATCGCCATCAACTCTCTGCTGGCCATCGACATCAGTCTGTCAAAGCGTCTGGGGGTGTGTGTGAGGCCCCACGGCCCCGGGGCCCCGCTCCGCTCCATGGTGACCCTGCTGGCCTTCAGTGGCCACGCCCTGCCGTGGCTGTGTGGGACCCTGATCTGTCTGTGGAGGAGCAACACGCTGGCTGGACAGGAAGTCCTCGTCAACCTCCTGCTGGGTAAGAGACAGGGCCTCGGTCTGATGGTCTGTGAAGGGATGAAGATGAAAACCACGGAGCTGCAGTGAAAACTAATCTGCAGCTACTCGATAATCGATAATTGTTGCCGGTTCCATTTCCTCGGATATTAGAATCTGCTGGATTTTTGTCCTTTACACAATAAAGTGAATGTTTTCAGGTTTTAGACTATTGGTTGAATAAAATGAACAATTTAAAGATGTTATAATTTTATATTTATGCCTTATAATCGATCTACTGTAACATGTCTCCTCTCAGTGTGTCTGACCAGATCTATGGAGATTGTGTACATTTATAAAAAATGACCATCAGCCAATATTTGCACATCAGATGCAGTAAAACTCATGAATGTCAGTTTCCGGTGCCAGAATTCTCAGGAATCAAATGTCGGGATAAGGAGATAAAATGAACACAACAGTCTAAGTTAAGGAAAAGTTAAGGAAGAAAAATGTCAGTTAAGACAAATGAGATGTTGTGATGAGTCTGGACCTGGACAGACTCAGACTGTGGACTCAGATGGTCCAGATTGAGCCAGCGTCTCTGTCTCTGTGCAGCTCTGATCCTGGATCTGATGACGGTCGCTGGGATGCAGAAGCTCATCAAACGCAGGGGACCCTGGGATTTCCCACCAGGGTTTTTGGACTGTGTTGCCATGGATACGTATTCTTTCCCAGCAGCCCACGCCAGCCGAGCCGCCATGGTGTCCAAGTTCCTGCTGAACCACCTGGTGCTGGCGGTCAGTGGATCCATCTTTATTATCTTAACACGCTGTTGGACTGAGTCTTGTCATTTCATTTGTTGACAAAAAGAAAAATGTAAAACTTCATCAGCCTCATCAGCATTAAAGAGCAAACCCACTAAACTTCACCGTACCAACAGTTGATCCAGATCAGGATCCAGATCAGGATCCAGATTGCTGAAACTGAACCCGGATCATCCAGTTAGTATCAAGACAATTGTCCCATTAGAGACATGTTGATATCAGATTAGTAAAAATTTCACTGACTTTGCAGAAAGGAAGTAGCAGCACGAGTAAATGCGGTTTATCATCTAAGCATATGAACAAGTGTAAAACATTAACAGTGAAGCAACATACAGAAAGTACAGTGTAGTTAACGTGTCTGTGACAGATTATTATGATTTTAGATGACAATATGTAAATTAGTGGTAAGTTTTCTCATAGATGATCTTTCATACAGAAAGTGCTTCACATGTTGTATCCAACATATTAAAAAGGAAGAACAGCGTTAGAAATTAAAATGCAAGTTTAGATCAGAAATATTTACCAGTAAAGCGTAAAAACAGAAGAATTCAAATAACTTTACATAATAAAATACTATGTGCAATAAGATCAGAAAACTTCAAAGAAGAACAGATTAATTAATTTTTTCATTATACTGACTGAACCAGAAGCATCCGTTCATCAGTTCCCTACAGTTAAACGTCAGACAGTTTGATGAATTATTGATAACTGTTTAACTTTGATCAATATAATATGTGTAAACATTCATGACAAAACAGACTGTACATTACAATAAAATCGGGAATTACATTTCATTTCAATGACATTTTGATCAGAATTTGTCATTTAAACATTAAAATACATAAACTGTTATATCTTAAAAAAAATCTGAAACAATGTTAATTTTAGTTTTAATTTTAGTTTTTCTGTTTTAATAAATAGTCATAAATTAATAACTGATCTGGTTTAATAATTCAACAGACTTTGGAAAATGACCCGATTTTAAAAGTTTCAAGATTCTCGGCTTTATATTACCTGATAATGATGTATAGTGATGTATTAGTAGATGATACATCGCCACCACTCAATCAGTGGTCACTGAAGGTACTGCAACAAAAATCTCCTGACCCTCAATATGAAGACAGGTCTGTGAAGGCTCCGCCTGTAGACGTGCTCCATCTTTACTGTTCATCATATGAAACTTTGACCCGAGAAGTTTTATTTTAAATAAACTTTGGCAAAATCAAGAAAAGAGATTTGAAAATGTGCGACATCACGAGCACCAATCTGATCCGACATTTAGAAATGTGCTGTAACCGTGGCAACAGGTCAGTGAACTTCTCATTGACTGTCAATCAGATAATAGCTCTTCCTTTGTTTCAAAATAAGAGCCCAACATTATTAAAAATAACTCCTTTAACCTGTTAGGGCCTGAAAAAACATCCTGAAGCTTTTCTGAAATTGTCAGTGTTGAATAAAAACTTTATTTCTCAGCCTCTGAAGCAGAGTGAAACATAAAATAAAAACTATTTCAGAGCATAAACAAAACAAACTAAGCTGAACTTAAAATGTCAACACATATCGTTGTTTCCAGGTTCTAGGGCAAAGGCTGATTTATGATAAACGATTTACGATAAAGAACCGAGAGCCGGATCAGAGCCAGTCGGATCATTTTAGCCTGATAACCCCATGTTAGTCTGGATCCACTAAACCACATCTGAAGACTGGTCTTGATTTATCATGTCCCTCCAGACTCCACTGTGACCGTAGAAATAACAGAACGTCATCACTCCCCTTGTCCTCCAGGTGCCCCTGAGGATCCTGCTCTACCTGTGGGCGTTCCTGGTGGGCGTGTCCAGGGTGCTGCTGGGTAAACATCACCTGTCGGACGTCGGGTGTGGATTTGCTCTCGGCTTCCTTCACTTCGCTCTCGTGGAGTCTGTTTGGCTGGACTCTGCTACCTGCCAGACCCTCATCTCCATCGGCACACTGCGCTGGACTCTACTGGTTTAGAACAAGTTTCTACTGGTTTATGCTGGTTCAGATTGGAGTAGGACTACTGCAGACTGTCCTAGTCCAGTGTGAACTGGTTTTGACCGATTCTTTTGGATTCTTCTGCGTGCCAGATTCTCGTGTCCATCGGCATGCTGTACTGGACTCTACTGGTTTAGACGGGTGTGACCTGGTTTAGAGTAGTTCAGATGAGTTAAGACTGGAATGATCTGGTTTAGAGCTGGTTTGGCTGGGTGTGAGACCTCTACAGACAGTTTTAGTCCAGTCTGGACCTTCTGCTCACCTCGAAAGCCACGTTACACTGGACACCACTTTTTTTAGACTGGACCAGACCAGTATGAACTGGTCTGAGTTGCTTTGGATTGGTGTAAGCTGGTGGTCCATTATGACAAAAATCAGGTTTTTTCTCAGTGTCTTGGGACTCTGGGTGCTTACCTGGTCTCTGTTATCTGGTTATCCTGCCAGACTTTGACCTATGATGGCATGCTGCTGCTTTGGTGTGACTGAGTTTAAGCTTTCATGCTGCTGTAAACTGCTGTAATCCACTTGGGACTGGTTTGGACTGGTCCCACTTTACTGTGTTACCTGCCGCACACATTTAGATTTTTGCAGGAAACCGTTTAGAGAGTCTGGAACCGGACGTGTCCGATTCCGACGGGGGTTTGTTAGATTCGGTTGCCTGGAGGACTAATCTGTTTCCTGAAGGCTTAGGACTCTCTGACGTGGTTTTGGTTTTTAACGTGTGATGCCTCTGAATGTGTCTGTTAGGTGTGTGTAGCTGGTTTTTGTGTCTCAGGTACCGAACAGGAAGCGTCTCAGTACAGACTTCCTGTTCTTCGGGTTCCACTGAACAGCTCTGATTTCAAATTGCTCCCATGCAGAACGTAAACAGTTGGTTTTAGTGTTTTTTTTTTTTTTTGTGGTTTCCGTTTGTTTCCCATTAACCTGGTTCTGACCTGATATCTAATGGCTTTTGGTCTGTGTGGTTGTCATGACAATGGAAATAAAGACGCGTCTGTGACGACTGCTGGTTTTCAGCGTGAAAAAGCTAATTCTTGATCTTTAACAAAAAAGACTTAACCCAAGGTCCACTTACTGGTGTTTTCTGAGCTTTTAACCTCATCTCTCAGTCTTCATTTGTAACTTATGAAAACTGATGAAATATTTTTAGTGAATTAGTGACTGAAAACTAAATACTGATGTGAAAGAGGAAAAAATTATTCAACTCAAAAGTTAATTAAACTGCACACTAAGAAGTATTTTTTATTTCAGAACATTGTTTTTCTGTCCTGAATATCTAATAACAGTAACAATAATATTTAATATTATCCGACTCCTAGAGGAAAAAAAACTCAACTACAATCACCTGAGTATTTGGGAAGAAGGAAAACTACAAAGACTTGAGGCAGCACAGAGACATTTATAAAAAAGGTAAACTACAGAAAATTTACATTACTATCAATAAAATAACTTTAGTTATATTTTTACAAAAACTAGAATAATTGTCTTTAGTTTTTAGACTAAACTTAGGATCCTTTTAAACTTTTTGTTGGCTAAACCTAACAAAAACCAAATGACTAAAATGTGACTTAAACTAAAACATTTTCATCAAAGGCTAAAACTAGATGAGAGTCTGGTACCAATGTTATACAGCCCAGTTTTCATCACAGGATGTGATTGTCCATATAGAACCTTTGGCCACATGATAACAGGTATTGTGGTTGGCTAAAAGCTCCGGGAAAAGCCAGAAAGTGGACCTTTGGTTTAGATGATTTTGTCTGAATAATAAAGTCAGACAGTAAATGAAACAGATCTGTGGTTTCTCTGCCCCTTTATATCAAACCTCTGAACTATTTCGGTTGAAACCGTTTCTCCAGTTTCACGGTATTTTATTTTTCTTATGTTTTGAAACCTTTAACAACTTCAACTTGTGAAGACACGATTGTACTTCTCAGAGTAAGATATTAAAAAGCATAGTTTTGGATTCAGAGCTGAAACTCAGGTATCATACTGACAATTAGTACTGGAAATGATTGAAATGACAGTTTGTAAAACATTTGGGAGAATCTGGTTTTGACTGTAGAAAATACAAATGTGTTCACCCGCTGTGGACGTGGTCTCATCTGGAAGTTTTCTGTGTGTGAATGGCTGATTTGTTACTGATGAACAGCGTGAAACCAAAGCTGACGGATGCTCACGAGACAAATCAGGACATTAAACAGTGACAGAAACACATCAGAGACTCTGACATAGACTGTCAGTGGAAATCAACTGTTTCCCAATTGAAGTTCTGAACTGGACTCGGCTGAGGAGAAACTGCTCCAAGGTGACAAGAAAAAAAAAACGGGAGTCTGTGAGAAGAGTTGTAACTATGCATCTTTTTTGTTTAACTGAATAAAACCTTTTTTCACTCATCTGTCTGACTGAACTGTTTCTTCAGCAGTGGTGAAAAGTATCTGAAGTAGATATAAGGCCATTAAGTGTTTATTTTATCCCTTAAACATCTAATATTAAATGAAGGAATTCCCCCCACCCTGCCCCTCAAAACACACACACACACACACATACAAACATCCTGACAGCTCATCATAGTCAAAAATCTTTATTTACAAACAACTGAAAAAAATCCTTCCAAACGATATTAATCTTATCAGCTGACTGAAGTTTGTGGGAACAGGAACAGACAGAGTAGTGATGATGATGCTGATGATGATGATGATGAAGAAGAGCTGTTGGTTGTTATTGGTTGTAATGTTTGATGTACCTACAAGACAGAAAGTCAGTGAATGCAGCACAGACACAAACACACAGTTACTACAGAAACTGATGAGCCAGACAAGCGCGGGTGTGTCCCAGCTGTCAATCAAACGGTCTCCTTGGAACACTAATTTAATGTCATGGGTCAAACTTCAAAGCGAGGTAATTTATGTTTTTTGAATGATTTAGTTTAGTTTGAGTTAAAGGTTATTAATTAAATTCAACCCAGACATCATAAAAAAAATAATTTCCTGATCCTGGCTCGTCCTCATCAATCATCTTATGATGTCATAGTGATGACATCAGGGTTACATAAGTTTTGGGCTGAAAACTACCAATGAATGACCTGTAGAGTCTGATCATCCTTCCTGCTCTAACTTGTGGTTACTTGGCAATTTATAATGTTTCTATGTGTTAGTAACTTGATGAACTTGACTTAGAAAAATCCATAAAACCAGCTGCTAGTCAGACATTGAAAGGCCTGTCACACTGTCCATGGAATGATGGACATTAGCGGTAAATAGATTCAAACATACATGATGTGGTTTTAAGACACCAGGACCAGGTTTACACCTGCTTAGATGGATCAGGACAAACACACCAGGTTATACTGGAGCTTTTTAACGTCTACTAGACTAGACTAGACATAGAGAGCAATGCGAGATCTATATCTTTAGATAATGTTATGAATATTAAAATTACCATTATACTATTTGGACAAGCTTTGCACTGTTAGTAATTGTTGGATTTTTTTTTCAAATAATGCATATTTTTAATTTATTACCTAATTAGTTTTCTCTTCTTTATGTGGGATGATAATAATATCCCCTAACAAAAACTGCATATGTAAATTACATCTTCAAAAAACAAATTCAAAACTTTGTGTTTTTTAAACAATAAGAGAATAAAATGAGCCTGTCCTCTTATCTACTGGAAGGCTCTTAATGTGAAAGGAGGAAGTGCTGATTCTTAACAACATAAAACAGCAGCAACATTAAACTACTGCAACGAAAGACAAACAGGAACTTCTTACGACTCAAATAGGAAATCAGAAATAAAAGCCTCCCCCTCTCCCCAGGTGAGATAAATGCAGGTTCCGCCCTCTACCTGAGCACTTCCTGTGGTTGATTAAACATGACACAAAGGTTTTCTGTATTCGAGGAGCCGTCTCTCAGAACTCTTCTCTACATGAAAATAAATGATGGTATAACAGTTCTTGTATGGTCTCAGTTGAAAAAAGACAAACACGCCCCTTAAATGTTGGTTTTGTTTCAGAGACACTCGCTGTCCAACTGGAGTTTTGCTGCAACAATCGAGTGATTATAGTTTGTATCATTAACCTACTGGAGTCGTTCTCTGACAGTGTGACGAGACCTCAGAACCGTTTTTTGGTCTTAACCTGGGACACACCGGGGCATGCTCTGGCTATGTTCTGGATCCGAGTGCGTTCAGAGCAAACGAATTAGATGAGATCAAACCAGATCTGATTCACTGATCATCAGGAGCGAACTGTGTGTTTGTGTGGATTTACTGTTATAACCTGTGTGTGTGTGTGTGACTGTTAAACCAGTTTAGTTCAGGTTCTGGACCAGAAGGTCTCTTTCAGTCTAACAGTCACTCTTCCAGAGTTTGATGGTTTTGTCGTTTTCCAGAGCGGCGGAAGCGATGATGTTTTCTGTTGGATGACAGGCGGTGGAGATCACCACGTCTACAGAGAGAAAGACCGAGGTTAGAGAGAACAACTACTTCCTCTTCTTCTTCCTGTTATCAACACCTGTCACAGGTGTCCTGCATTGAGCTCAGAGCTGAATCAACATCCAAAACCAAAAACCTCTGAGATCCATGTCAATGGGATCTGTTCTCTGACAAAAGGAAAAGAAGCGACTAGGAGACAAAGTTGGGGACAAGGAATCAAAGTCAGAGACCAGGAGTCAAAGTCAGGGACTAGGAGACACAGTCAGGGACTAAGGGACACAGTCAGGGACTAGGGGACACAGTCAGGGCCTAGGAGACAAGAAACAGAGACTAGAAAAACAGTCAGGGACCAGGAGACAACATCAAGGACTAGGAGAAAAATTCAGAGACCAGGAGTCAACGTCAGAGAACAGGCGTCAACGTCAGAGACCAGGAGTCAACATCAGAGACCAGGAGACAACGTCAAGGACTAGGAGTCAAAGTTGGGGACCAGGAGTAAACGTCATGGGACAAGGAGACACAGTAAAGAACCAGGAGACACAGTAAAGGAACAGTTGACACAGAGGAGAAACAGTCAGGGATTAGGAGTCAAAGTGAGGGACTAGGAGACAAGAGTCAGACTAGAAAACACAGTCATGGACTATGAGATAAAATCAAGGCCTAGGAGACAAGAGTCAGGGTCTGGACAACACGGTCAGGGACCAGAAGACAAGAGTCAGAGACCAGGAGACAACGTCAAGGACTAGGAGAAAAAGTGAGAGAACAGTAGTCAACGTCAGAGACCAGGAGACAACGTCAAGGACCAGGAGACAATGTCAGGGACTTGGGGACAAAGTCAGAGAAACAGAGACACAGTCAAGGACCAGGAGACAAAGTCGAGGACCAGCAGACAACGTCAAGGACTAGGAGTCAAAGTCCGAGACCAGGAGACCAAGTCAGGGACCAGGAGGCACAGAGGAGACACAGTCAGGGACTATGAGACACAGTAAAGGATCAACAGACACAGTCAGGGAATAGGAGACAAAGTCAGGGACTAGGAGACAACGTCAGGGACTGGGAGTCAAAGTGAGGGACCAGGAGACACAGTCAAGGAACAGGGGACAATGTCAGAGACTAGGAGACAATGTCAGGGGCCGAGAGACAACATCAGGGACTAGGAGTCAAAGGCAGGGACTAGGAGACAAAGTCAGGGACAAGAAGAAACAGTCAAAGACTAGGAGTCAAATTGAGGGACCAGGAGACACAGTCGAGGACCAGGAGACACAGTCGGAGAACAGGAGTCAAAGTCGGAGACCAGGAGACCAAGTCAGGGACCAGGAGTCAAAGTGAGGGACTAGGAGACAGAGTCGGGGACGAGGAGACAACGTCAGGGACTGGGAGTCAAAGTGAGGGACCAGGAGACACAGTCAAGGAACAGGGGACAATGTCAGAGACTAGGAGACAATGTCAGGGGCCGGGAGACAACATCAGGGACTAGGAGTCAAAGGCAGGGACTAGGAGACAAAGTCAGGGACAAGAAGAAACAGTCAAAGACTAGGAGTCAAATTGAGGGACCAGGAGACACAGTCGAGGACCAGGAGACACAGTCGGAGAGCAGGAGTCAAAGTCGGAGACCAGGAGTCAAAGTCAGGGACAAGGAGTCAAAGTGAGGGACTAGGAGACAGAGTCGGGGACGAGGAGACCGAGTCGGAGACCAGGAGTCAAAGTCAGGGACTAGGGGTCAAAGTCAGGGACTAGTAAACACAGTTAGGGACTAGGAGAAACAGAGGAGACACAGTCGGGGACCAGGAGACAAAGTCAGGGACAAGGAAACACAGTCAGGGACTAGGAGACAAACGTCAGGGACCAGGAGTCAAAGTGGGGGACCAGGAGACACAGTCGGGGGACTAGGAGTCAAAGTCAGGGACCAGGAAACACAGTCAGGGACTAGGAGACACAGAGGAGACACAGTCGGGGACCAGGAGACAAAGTCAGGGACTAGTAGACAAGAGTCAGAGACTAAAAAATATAATCAGGGACCAGGAGACAAAGTCGAGGACCAGGAAACACAGTGGGGGACTAGGAAAAAAGAGTCAGAGACTAGACAACACAGTCAGGGACTAGGGGTGCTCCTGCTCAGAGGTTAAAGGTCATACCTGTGTGTCCTTGTAGTTTCTGAACAATCTCTTTTGTCTGCAGGTTCCAGATGTAAACCATGCTGTCCTCAGAGCCTGACACGATCCACTGAGACACACACACAGAACCAGACACACACACGGAACCAGAGCCAGACACACAGAACCAGACACACACACAGAACCAGAGCCAGACACACAGCACCAGACATACACAAAACCAGAACCACACACACACAAACACACACACGGGGCCAGAACCAGAGACACACACACACAGAACCAGACACACACACACACACACACACACACACACACACACACACACACACACACATACAGAAACACAACAGTTAAACCAACCAAGTGTATCATTTGGATGATTGTTGTGTCAGGTCACAGGAAGGTCAGAGCAGAGGCTGAGGGGTAGACTTCTCTGCCCTGGGTTTCGGCTTTCAGACGCTCTTACCTTCCCTCCTGTGACAGAGAAGTTGGCAAAGATGCAGTACTTCTCATTCTTGTGGCCCGTGTACGTCTTCAAACACTGAAAACAGGAGGACAGACATGGGAGATTACAGCAGTGAAAACACATAGACGGGAAATCCCAGAAGAGGACAGACGGATAAACAGACAGGTAAGCAGGGAGAGGGACAGGTAAACAGACGGGTAAGCAGACAGTACCTTTCCCTTGCTGTAGTCCCAGAGCTTCAACGTGCTGTAAACCAGAGAACACAGAGTTAACTGAATGAGACACACCTACAGGACAGGTAGCTGCTGGAGCTCCCGTTTCCTCTAAGTAAAGTGGAACAGTTATTTTCAGATGTCAGTGAATGCAGCACATGACACACTAACTGCCACTTGAGAGCTTTACTCTGACATGCAGGGGAGAATCCATTATATGAAATTATTTACTAATGGTCAACCACGGACTGTTAGTAAGGTTATCATAAGGCTACCTAACGTTAGCTAAAGCGAGCATAGCCTTACCAACTTTTAGTGACATAACAAGAAACTAGCTATGAGTTAGTGACATTAACATCACCCAAGTTAGGTAAGTACAGTAACTAAGTTTTAATAATGTTAATGTGAAGTTAGCTTGCTGTTATAAAGATGAAATGACACTAGCTCAATTTTAGTGGGTTAACACAACATTAACTAGTTACCATGGTTGAAATGACCCTAGCTAGGCATTAGTATGGTTTTCATAAGGCTAGCAGAGCGTCTTTTTAGTGTTTTGAAAGTATAAATGAACCTAGTTCAATGATCAAGATAAAAATTACTTTAGCTAAGTTATAGCCAGGTAACATGAAGCTGGTTCAGAGTGACAATGAATGATATTAGCTGGTTTTCACAGAGCAGCAGCGACAGACAGACGAATCATGGACCTATGAAACAGAAATGTGTAGAGCTGCTACCAGTGGAGACACTGACTTGTCCAGAGTAGCAGCCAGGATGTATTTTCCATTGGGAGAAAACTTGACAAAAGACACGGGGGGATTGTCGTCATCTGAGGAGAGAGACTCGGATTAACATCACATCCACAGGACACAGGTCTGTGGACATCACAGGTCATTGTTCGCCGTTTATACACATGATTAATCTACTGTCATCTGTTCTGTGCTGCAGTTTAAGAGCCATTAAAGGGACACTCTGTCATATTCAGAGGCTCTACTCACCAATCAGAGTCTTCAGACACTGTCCTGATGCCGTGTCCCAGATACGACTGCAGACAAATAAACAAGGAAAAGCAGGATTTAACTACGGTTTTCCAGGGGGAGCATTGGGGATCTGGGGTTTTTCTCAAAGACTGAGTGTGACCCAAAGGACATGTTCAGGTTATGGCCTTTGGTTTTTGAGGGATCAGGTCTGCACAAAAATTTCTGTGAATCTATGTGTGCACATACAGTGTGTGTGAGCGTGCAGACGTACCAGAGTCCGTCGTAGCTGCTGGAGACGATGAGCGAACCGTCTCTATTGAAGTGAACCTGGAAAACACAAAGACGGGGTCATGGGTCTCCTATAAACCCTGGTGCTCTTATGAGACGTTCACTGACCCCATTTAACTGCAGGCACAGAATCACATCCTCTTCTGGGATGAAACACATAATTTTCCCAGCAGTGGTTTTGTCAAACCAACTAAACGTGGTCTCCAGGTTTTCTGCAAGTTCACTCAGAGACTCTCGACACCGCAGAGAAGGAAGTTTAAGAACCGGGACAAAGTACAAACGGCACCAATGAAAACCAGGAGGGAGTAGTCCACTTTTACAAGTGCATCACATGTCAATTGCTGAAACTATTAGTTGATCAATTCATCTGTCGATCAACAGAAAATTAACTATTTCGATAATCAACTAATTGTTTAGGTCATTTTGAGCTTCTCCAATGTGAGAATCTGTCGCTTTTTCTTGTTTTACATCATAATAAACAGAATTTGGAGATTTTTGACTTTTGGTCAAACAAAAACAACTCAGGCTTTAGAAAATGGTGGTGATGGATTTTTTTTTTCCCCCTGTTTTTCAATGTACGGCCCAAAGCCTAAATCAATAATGAGAACAGTAATTCTTAATCATATCATTGATAAATCATTAAAAACGGCCGGATAACTGATTCATCCACATATTAATTTTAGTTATGGTCTAAGGCCTGGACCAACAGAACTGGATGAGTTTTTTTTAAATCACAAACAAAAATATCTTTTAACTAAAATCAGCTTCCACAAACAACAGGAAGGAGATAAGATTTAACACTTCAGTTGATGAAATATAACAATTTTAATTCCTCTTTTTTGAGGAAACTCAATGGAAGACTTTTCAGCATCTGCAGCTCTAACAGGCCCCTGAACGCAGCGACCACCTAAAAAAAGCTCTCAGCTCAGAGGTCAGAGGTCAGGACTTACAGCAGACACAGGGTCCGAGTGAGCTGGTAGAGTCTTCAGACACTTTCCCGTTTTCACGTCCCAGATCCGAACGCTCTCATCGAACTGCAAACATAGAACCGGGTTTTACTACGAGAGCTGGAGTCGAGTTGAAGTGAGACAACAACGGCAGAGGAGACGCCTACCGAGCCGGACACCACCAGGTTGGACTGAGGGTTGAAGTTACAGCAGAACACGTAGTTACTGTGACCTTTAAGAGTCTTCAGGCACTTCCCCTGATGGGTGAGGGAGACAGGGAGGGAGGGAGGGAGGGAGGGAGAGAGAGAGGGGCAGGGAGGGAGAGAGAGAGGGGGAAACAGGGAGGGAGAGGAGGATAGAGGGGGAGGGAGAGGGGGAGGGAGAGAGAAGGAGGGAGGGAGTAAAAGAGAGAGGGGGAGGGAGGGGGGAAAGAGGGAGACGGAGAGAGAGAGAGGGAGGGCGGGGGAGAGAGAGAAACGGGGAGACAGGGAGCGAGAGAGGGAGGGAGGGAGAGACAGAGGGAGAGAGACGGGCAGAGAGGGAGAGAGAGAGAGGGGGAGCGAGAGAATGATCAGACAGACAGCATGGGATAAGGATGTTAATAAAACCAATTTGATTGATTTGAGGAGGCAAAATAAAAATCTGTTTTCACACTGTAAAGAAATTAAACAAGACATTTAAACACAGACTCAATTCATTAATTTATTATTAAAAACAGCAAAACAAATAATTTTGGTGAATCTAGTCTCAAGTTGTGAGAATCACAGGTGAGATAAAGGGATATTCTGCATAATGTTCTGGTGATGTGACTGGAGAGTGATAGACACCAAATATTAAAGCTCACAACAGAGCAGACATAGGAACTGACCTTTGGCTGGTCAAAGTGCAAACACACCAGTCAGAGCTGTGTGTGTGTGTGTGTGTGTGTGTGTGTGTGTGTGTGTGTGTGTCTTACAGAGTTGTTATCCCAGATCTTTAGCGTTTTATCATCTGAGGCAGAGACCAGCAGGTTGGAGTCTGACGACCAGGACACATCAGAGATCCCCTACACACAAACAAACACACGGAACCAGGATCAGAACCAGAACCTGTCTAAATCCAGGCAGGGCTTAGACCAGGATCAGGAACGGGGTGTCTCACCAGCTTGTGTCCAACGATGGATTTCTCAAACTTTCCGTCATACGCTCCCCAGATCTTTATCAGCTTATCGGCGGCTGCGCAGAGATGTTACCATGGTTACTGCATCATCTCGGTGTGGACCGTTTAAATCACGGTGCTCAGTGTGACGTGATGTGTTCATGGACTTCAGTGAGAAACATGTCAACATGACAGACTCTGTCCTGTCAGTAGGAATCAGCAGTCAAGTTTGTTCACACCAGATGTTTCAGTTTCAGAAGTTGGACTATCCCTGAACACACCACCAAGGAGAGCTTTCACACAGTTTTACCAAGTTTGAGAAAATTAAAGGCAACTGATTGACTGACTGAAGGAGGAAATCAAGTCTTTGGAAATGAGCAGCAGGAATGTGAACAGTCACTGGGGCTCTTTTTTTTACCTTTATGTAATAAGAGTCGATCTGCCCAGTACAACCAGTCTGCTCGAAACTTTCCCTGCCACATGTATCCAACTGGTTCATAACTCAAGGGCCACTGACCAACTGTTCTGTAGCTTTCAACTGCATCTCAAAGTCTTGCACAGCGGCTGGAGAATTCTCCATTGCCATGGTGAATAGCTCAGTACTAATATAATATAAAATAATACAATATAATATAATAATTGTAGTGACTGAGGTAAATGTCTCACTGCTCGTCTGTTTGTTTGTTTTCTGTTTGTTTTATCTCATTTTGTTCAGATCAGCCCTTCAGGCTTTAACTGACTCAACATGATTTATCCACTAAACACAAGAACACACAGTGTGTGTGTTTCTCTTTCCTTTAGTGTGAAAACGAGGTTGATTATGACTTCTGCTGTTTCACTGATGGATCTCTCTTAAATGACAAACTTCACTGGCCTCTACTGACGGATAGAGGACAGCTGGAGTAGTGTGCGTGGGTGTGTGTGTGACCATGCAGTGTGTGTGTTCTTACAGGAGCTGGCGAGCCACTCTCCATTGGGGCTGAACTTGACGGAGGAAACAGCCTTCGTGTGTCCAGCCAACGTGAACTTCACTGTGTAGTTTGGTTTGGCCGGATTAGACTGGAAACACAGACACACACACACACACACACACACACACGCATATATTTACCACTGATAAACCTGTTTTTACCTGAGTTGTTATTATTATTACTGAGTTCTGCAACCAATCAACACTTCATCACTGGACTAAAACGGACAGATTTCACTGCTTTACCTCGAGTGCGAGCATTGACATGAAAGAGGCTGAGACTGAACCATGAATTAAGTTTCTCCTCTGATATGAGAACAAACTGTGACACCTGCAGATGAATTCTGAGAGAGCGACGTCCAAAGGTGATATTCACAAGGCAGAACGTAAAGAACATGATCTCATAATAGCAGAAAAGAAACACTAGAAATAATGTACAATTATTAAAGTTAGACTAAGTATAAACTGTGATTAAATGCAGGAATTCTTATTAAGTTATTACTTAGTGAGAATGTTGCTCTTTTGTCAGATGATTAAAAAAACTATTGTGAAAATGAGATGCAGAAAAAAACAGTAATGTCAGACTAATTATGCTGCCAGAGGCAGATTTGACTTATCCATACAAATATTTATTGATCTTAATTATTTATGACTTTGTTGTGAACTCTTTTGTCCCTGCCAGGATCCTGTAGGAAAGAAGACAACGGTGTTCAGTGATCTGATTGGTCGATAGTTTATCTGTTGACAGGTTTTAATCTGATCCCCTGAAGTTAACCTGGTCTAGAGCAGTTCAGCTGTGCAGCCTTAGTTACCATGGCGATGAACCCTCAGTAACATATGAACTACCACTATGACCCTGAAAAGTTTAACCTAAAGTTACAGGTCTGAGATCATAATGATAAGACTGCAGTAAAACTACCTCAGTCCAGAGCTCACAATCCTTTATTTTATTTGTGAAAACACATAAAAGTCGTATTTCACAGCTTTTTTCCATCAGGACCGGTCCGGTCCGGATCTAGACCCAAAAACCTCCCTATCCAGAATGATCGAATCTGGACTAGTATGGCCCAAATAACATTAAGATTACTCACTTTCACATTTATGAAAGTTTGAACCTTCTTATGAAAATATAAATCCTGTGAAACTGGCCCACCATCGTGAAACCCGTGATTAACGCGTCAGTAAACACTACATTATCATCACTGCAACATTATTCAGGTCTGTGGCATTTAAGCGGAAACACACTCAGCGGTTCGTCTCCAGAGGAAAACCTGTACTAACCGGAGCCGGGGTCCCGGTGCCAGGTTCCCCGCCGGTCCGCCAGACTCACCTTGCTGCCGGACCCAGAGGAGGCTGACGGCTGTTTGATGTTTTCTGTTTCTGGTTTCTTCTCCTCTGTCGCCATGTTGTTCTGCTCCCAGGCTGTAGCCGCCGTTAGCTACAGTTTGTTTTGATTTTGCTGCAGTGAAGCTAAAGGTAATAGCCCCCGATGCTAACAGCGAGCTAAATCTAGCCTCTACAGTCAGCGCAGGTCCCGGGTCTGAACCAGCACCGTGTTAACAACCTGAACCGTGGCTAGATACAGGTCTGTATCGGGTCTCAACAGATACAGACTCTGTGCTGCACCGAACATTCAAAGCAGCAAAATTTACATTAGCCTGTTAGCTGAAGCTAACCATAGAACCAGAATGTGGCAAGCGAACCACTAATACTGCGCAAGCGTTACACAAAGTGTTACGGCGAGTGAGGAAGGTCAAAATACGTGCGTATATAAATAAAAAAATTGAGCACGATTTCACCTAACACTTGTTTTATCGAGGAAATCACAGACTGTAACGAATGTAACTATAAATGGAGGAAATTGTCTGTCTCTCCCTCTCTAACCGTCTTTCTGTCTGTCTTGATTTGTCTCTGTCTCACTGTCTGTCTCTGTCCAACTGCCGGTCTAACTGTCTTTCTCTCACTCTGCCTTCAGTTCCTTGACAATCACTCATCTGGGCCACTTCCAGAACTTCTAAGTCTCTTGGATCAAGAGTTCGGAAGAAACTTTGAATACAAACATGAACTATATAAACCCTATGACATCACATTTGTGACATAACCACTGATGTTATCAGTGACATCACAGAAAGTATCTTCATTTTTTCATTTTTTTCATCTGGTTAAATTGTATTTTGATGCTTTGACAACATTGTTTGTTTTGTAATAATAGAGATCATTTTAGCCTGAATTTGTAGATAAAATCAATTTCTCCCTCAGGCTATTTTTAGTAAGAATGCTACAAATCAACAGACACATTCTGAAAACACAGGGCAAACACATCATTACTGCTAAATATAAATATAAACACACACAAATATATACAATCTACAGAGTACATACAAACAGTGTTTAACATGGCGCCAATTTTATAGTTTTATCAATGAAATGCTGTAATAGTAAATGTAAATTTAATGTCCCGGTTTCTCTTCTTGAGAAAGAAAAACATAAAATTAAATTCCAGCTGTCAGCATGCTCAAGCGCTAATCCAAGACAGTGAGCAGGGTAAACATTACAACTGATAGATATGAGCTTCAGAAGGAACAACACAACATGAGGCGCACAAATAAATACAATGCTAAACACCAGGCGACACTGAGCAAAGGCTTCAGTGAGCTGGGAACAACAAAAATTTCACAACAGTTGTCAATGCTAAAAGCTAAAACAGAGTCACTGATCAGATCAGTCTGATACTGTCGGGGATCAATAACTGCATCTGCTTCATTATTCCAGACCATGCAGTCTAATACTGATCCAGAATGGGGTCTCAGTGTTCCGGGAGATGAAACAGGCTGGTGGTGACGAAGCAGATGATGATAGCGGTCACTGGCCCCACCCACGGCCTCCCACCATTACAGAGTGACCAATCGCAGCAGGCAACTGAGACTCCAGGAAGTTCAGCCTGCTGACAGTGACGAGATGTCGCACACCCCCGGGACAAGACCAGGTCCAGCGACTCTACAGGTACATAGAGGGGGGGGGGGTATTGATGATGATGATGGTGATAGTGATGGTGATGATGATGGTGATGATGATGGTGATGGTGATGATGATGATGATGATGATGATGATGATGATGATGATGACGATGACGATGATGATGGTGATGGTGATGATGATGATGGTGATGATGATAGTGATGGTGATGATGGTGATGATGATGGTGATGATGGTGATGATGGTGATGATGGTGATGGTGATGATGAAGGTGATGGGGATCATTGTGATGGTGATGGTGATGATGTTGATGATGGTGATGATGGTAATGGCGATGATGATGATGATGATGGTGATGATGGTGATGATGATTGTGATGATGATGGTGATGATGATAATGATGGTGATGATGAAGATACTAACGGCTGTATATTGTGATGCAGGATCGTAGTTTGAATCCTCTCTCTGTTCCACTGCAGTTGAGGATTTCTGGTTTTCTGCAGCCCAGCTCCACATAGCCACCGCCTACATTACAAGCAAAACACTGTAGACACACTGCTACACACACACACACACACACACACACACACACACACACACACACATACACACACTCTTTCCTCAGTGACTGTCATCATCCAGACATGGGGGGGGGGGGTCAAAAG
This sequence comes from Istiophorus platypterus, assembly GCA_016859345.1. Classification (NCBI taxonomy): domain Eukaryota; kingdom Metazoa; phylum Chordata; class Actinopteri; order Istiophoriformes; family Istiophoridae; genus Istiophorus; species Istiophorus platypterus. Next base: position 28,731,194 of record CM029115.1, read on the forward strand.
GGGTCGTTCAAAACCACAGAAAATTTTAGATTCAGATTCGTCTGCAGTACAACATGATGTCATCCTACAAGGCACTATGGCAACCATATACACACAGATTTGATTTCCTCCATTCGGACATCTCACTGGTGCAGTAACTGATGTTGCTGATGTCAGTGATACCACCACTGTTGACCTTTGACCTCTGGGGTTCTAGAAAAGCTTCCTCATGAACATACATATAAGTACTAAATAAATATACAGAAATACCCAATGTCAGACTGGTCTGCAAAGGTCAGAGGTCAGAGGTTGGCGCTGTGCAGTTCTGTTAATGGTTCATGCTAACACTGAATCCCATTAACATTTAGACTGAGAACAGCTGCAGGTCACAAACACCAGGAAACAACAGGGTCACAGTCAGACCGCAGAGTCCATCTGTACAAACAACTGAACAACCGCCGTCGTCGATACGCTTATTGATCAGCTCTATTCAGCGGAACTTCTTTAAGCTGTCGACAGATGATGGTGCGACGGTTCGTTAGAAGGTCTTACCTGGCAGACAGGTGAGAGACAGAGCAGTGAGACAGAAGAGGAGCAGCTGAGAGGGTGACATGACGGCAGACACACTAACGTCACACTCTGACTGTGCAGCCTGCAGACGCTACTCGGGGCTCCCTGCACCACATGACTCTGGTCGTCAACCAACCAGGACTCAGCTTATTACAGAACAGTAACTAACCAGTGTAACCTGGACTCTGGTAAAGTCAAAGGAAAAAGATTCAAAGCTTTTACTGAAGTCCACTGATTTTAAAGTCAATGCTTGAAAAGAATGAACTTGAACAACAGGTTGTGTTGATGTTAAAAGCAAATTTACTGGGAAAAGTTTTGTCTCTAACTGTTGCGTCACAGATTCATTCAGAATTATAGTCTATTTTAAAGTGTGCAGACTGATTTTTGCCTTTATTTTTATTGAGAGAAAAGAGCAAATTTCCTCCTGTAGAGTCAGGAATAATTATCTGAAATTTTGTTTTTATTTGAACAGATTTGTTTATTTAAAACCTTTTAACATATTTAAAAAATACCCTGCAATTTTAGGCAGCAGATATGATTTTCTGTTTGTATCATATCCAACCTTTATGGTAATTTGATTTAGTCGTTTTTATAGAAATAAAAATATACTTCATATATTTATCTCTTATTGTTTACTAATATTTTCATAAATAATATTTATGGGTAGCCTGTTTAATATATAGATTTCACATTTATAAAATGCAATTATACAGTCACACACGTGCATATTGTAAACATTGATCTGAATTTTTTTGTGTATTTATTTTGATAATGTATTCCTGTTTTGTTACATTTTCACTCTAGTATTTCACCACCTGGACCTGGGGCAGCTGCGGTGCGCGGAGGGGCCGGCAGGGGGCGCACGGGAGCGGGTGAACCCGCTAAAGTCCCTCAGAACAAGAAAAATTCCGTCTGTTTTATCGTTTGTTTGTTTTCCGTTTTTTAACCTTTGAAAACCGGCACGGTCTCCATGGCAACCCGTCAGCCTGTGGAGGTGTATCTGGATCTCCTGTCGCAGCCCTGTCGGGCGGTGCACATCCTGCTGGGCTCCACCAAAATCCCGCACATAGTCCGGAGCGTGGCTCTGAGGAGAGGTAGGCGGCTGAACGGCCACTAACTACTTGACCAGGTAACTAGTTGACCGACCGACCGGTCGGTTCTGTGGTCAGTAAGCGGACAGTCAGCGGTTTAATGTGCCGGGTTCTCCTCCTCAGTAGTGTTGTCCGTCGTGACCTCTGCCCCCCAGAACTTTGACCCAGATCAGAGCGCCTGTCGCGGTGTAACAGAACTCCATTGAAATACCTGACAATTCAACGCTTGCTTTTTACGTATGCCATAAAATTCCCGGTAGAACATTTCTGAAGATACATACAGGTTGGCGGGAGCTTCTGGTACATTCTGCTCAACAATCAACTGTCAAACTACATCACATTTAGGTAGAATTTAGGTAGAAACTTCTGGGCCTGTTGGCTCCTAAATCTGTGTGGTTAACGCTTTGTAGGGAGCATTGATTTCTGAATGGAGTTTGGCCTGAGCTCCTTTGTAAATTGTGCAGGAGAGAACAGGACTCCAGACTTCACCAAGTTGAACCAGATGCAGAAGGTTCCTGTCATGGTGGATAATGGCTTCGTCCTCACAGAGAGGTAAAAACACAAACACACACACACACACACATATACATTTGTACTACTTTGAAACAACTCACTGACAAAATACATTCCCCAGACCCTGACTCACCCGTGTGCGTGCGTGTGCGTGTGTGTGTATTGCAGTGATGCCATCCTGAAGTACCTGGCCATCAAGTACAATGTCCCGGGGCACTGGTATCCATGGCAACCAGAGATACGAGCCAGAGTGGATGAATACACAGCCTGGCATCACAGCAACACACGACCACACGCTGCTAAAGTCTTTATACTGGAGGTACACACTCACACACACTCACACACACTCTCACATACACTCACATGCACACATACACAAACATGCACGCACACAGAGACTCACTCACATACGCACTTACGATTACATTTCCATATCCTTGCTTTGTTTCCTCTCGTTTTCTCTGCCTCTGTGATTAATGTAAGTCATTGAAAAGTCCACCGTCTCTCCTGAGGACATTCAGTGTCCACCCCAGCTGCCCCCCCCGACCCGCACACAGCTGACCAATCACTGATGGAGGCGGTTGTGATGTCACAGTGCTAACAAGTTAAACTTGAGTCTAAGTTTGTGTTGGACTCTACGTCCCCTCACTGTCCAAAAGTCAGACCGGTCCTCAAAAAGATAGATGTTCCGTAAATACGTTATCAATACACAATTAGATCGATGAGAGTTGAAATGATTGGTTTTCAGTCAGACACACATCCGTGTACCCATGTCTGTCTCCACAAATCCCAGGTGCTCCTCCCAGCTCAGTCTGGCTCGCAGGTGGATGAGGCGCATTTGATTCGCGCTCTCTCTCAGCTCGATGACACTCTGGACAAACTGGAGTCCATGTTTCTCCGCAGGCAGCCTTTCCTCTGCGGTGATGACATCACTCTGGCCGACCTGTTGGCCATCTGTGAGCTCATGCAGGTCAGAGGCTCTGGTTGGTTTAGATACTGATCAGCTGACTGTTGACTAAGCCCTGCCCACCTCAGTTGCTGTAGCTTACCTGTGGATCTTTGCGTCTCCGCAGCCATTGGCTGGGGGCAGGGATGTCCTGCGGGATCGTCTTCAGCTGCAGAGATGGAGGAGCAGAGTTCAGTCAGCAGTTGGCGACGCCTTCGACCGAGCTCACGCCGTCCTGTACGCCGTCAGAGACCGCCGCAAAGCCAAGCTGTGACGTCATCACAGGCCCTGCCCACAGGAATGATGTCACCCAGAGGGGCGGGGACAAGAGACACCCGCAGCAAGACCGATGATGATTATGATGATGATAATGATGATAATGACAGGTGTGTGATTCTCTCAAACAGAGATGTTTGGTTTCATTACAACTTCAAATTGAAAATCTGAACTTTAATAATTTTCTTTTGTTCGAATTAGTGGTTAACCTTCCTGTTGTCATGAAAACAATTATACTGACACTGTAAACTCCTCTGTAAAAATATACATGAATAAAATATACATGAACATCCTGGTGCATGGGTTTGTTTTAAGGAGCTGATTTAGTGATGCAAAGGAAGTGTAGAGATAAAGTAATTTGTTGTTAAAGGATGGTATCGCAGGGAAGTTCAAAAACTTAGCTCAAGATCCACTTACTAGCTTTTTTTCCCCAGGCTTTAAGCAGCATCCATTAGCTTTCATCAGTCCCATTACGATGCTATGCACTCTCTCCTCCCTTTTGCCCCCCCGTCTCTCACTCTCCATATTTTTCACTCTCAACCCGAGGCAGACCACCCCTCCCACTATGAGCCAGCATTAACTTTTCTACCTTCATCAAGCTTCATGCTGCGATGTTCGATGAAGTTGGCGTCAGGACGTGACATCTCCTGTCTAGTGTGGACAGAGACAGTTAATGTGTCCTCACAGACAGAGAACAGCTGCAGATGTGTGGATCCATGAGAGACAGAGATGAAGCTGAAAAATAACTGAGTCCACCATAAAACTGATCTCAGACATGTTTTAAACACAAAAACAGACAGAGTGAAAAATATAAAAGACTTTATTAGAAAACATTGTAGACTTTATTTACAGAAGAGTGTTTCAGTAGTGAACAGGTAGCTGAGTCACATGACCTGAGGAACAACTGAATCTGATTGGTCCACTACAATGGAGCCAGGGGCAGGGCTTGGCTCCGTTTGGCCGGATGTTCCTCCTCCTCCTCCTCATCTCCTTCATCTCGTCCTCGTTTCCTCCTGGAGGAACCTGAGGCTGACCCCGCCTCCCATAGGGGTGAGGAGTCAGGGGGCGGGGCTTGTGTGGTTACCATGACAGCAGCAGGAGCACCTCCAGCGGGGTACATCAGACTGTGAGCAATCTCCATCATGTCACGATCCTACAAACAACCAAAGGTGACTTTTAGTCCAGAAACACTTGGTCCTATATTCCTGATAATGCACCTGCACTAGTGTGTTTAAACTCCTCAAATCTGGTCTGTAACTCAGACTGGTGGATATGTCACATACCCACCTCGTAAGTCACATCTAAAAGTTTTTATAAACCAAATGAGTGATCTGTTTTAAAGCAGCGTCTTCCTTTTACTTTAAAAAAAAAATTATAAAAAATTAAAAAAAATTAATTAAATAATAATTAAAAAAAAAAAAAATCACTTGACCTCATTCAATATTTCACTAAAGGTCGAAGGTCAGAGAAAGGTCCAGAAACTGAATCCAGATCAATGAATCAGAACCTTGTTTCATCTTCTTTCTCATGAATCATCTGACAACCCCTCAGGTTTATCTGGTGTCCCTCTGGAGGGCCCTGACCTCCAGGTTGGAAACCAGTGGACTAAACCATCCACCTGTATATGAAGTAGTTAAATCAGCTTCAACAGTAAAATGCTGCTGAAGCCTCCATGACTCAGGATCAAGGATCTGATCAGAGATCGGTAACAGGAGACCATCAGCCCCAGACAGACTCTGACCCTGGACCCGAGACCCAGAACTTGGACCTGATACCTTACTGCAGTAGTACTAGAGTACTATTGAGTACCAGTTGGAGGTAGTTACCTGTAGCCATGGATGCTGCAGAGCTTCCTCTATAGTCATCCTCTTACTGGGATCAACGACCAGCAGCTTCCTCACCACATCCTTCGCTGTAACACACACACACACACACACACACACACACACACACACACACACACACACACACACAAACACACACACGCTGCTTAGGGGGTATTACAGTACTATTACAGTAGTATTACAGTACCATTAGAGTACTACTACAGTCATACCTTGGTCAGAGATGTCTTTCCACTTTGACTGAACCATATAAAATTGTCCTTTGATGATTTGATCAGTGACCGACTGTTGACCAAAATTCTCATGAAACGGAGGATAACCACCCAGACTGAGAGAGAGACAGGTAGAGAGGAGACAGGGGCAGGGACACGGGGGAGAGAGACACGTAAAAGCCATGAGAAAAACCAGAATCAAAAAAAAAAAAAAAAAAAATCCATGTAGTGTTCAAAATAATATCAGTCCAATGTGACTAACCAGATTAATCACTGTTATTGGTATATTTTTTATTGCTACATGGCAAACGAGTTACCACTAGGTGCAGTAGATTCTCAGAAAACCAACAAGACCCAGCATTCATGATATGCACGCTCTTAAGGCTGTGCAATTGGGCAATTAGTTGAAAGGGGTGTGTTCAAAAAAATAGCAGTGTCTGCTGTTGACTTTACAAACTCAAAACAATTTTGTACAAACTTTTTTGTTTCTAGGATTTAGCAATCCTGTGAATCACAAAACTAATATTTAGTTGTATGACCACAGTTTTTTATAACTGCTTCACATCTGTGTGGCATGGAGTCAACCAACTTGTGGCACCTTTCAGCTGTTATTCCACTCCAAGATTCTTTAACAACATTCCACAAATCATTTACATTTCTTGGTTTTGCTTCAGAAACAGCATTTTTGATGTCACCTCACAAGTTCTCGATTGGATTAAGGTCCGGGGATTGGGCTGGCCACTCCATAACATTAATTTTGTTGGTGTGGAACCAAGATTTTGCTCGTTTACTAGTGTGTTTGGGGTCATTGTCTTGTTGAAACACCCATTTCAAGGGCATGTCCTCCTCAGCATAAGGCAACATGACCTCTTCAAGTATTTTGACATATGCAAACTGATCCATGATCCCTGGTATGCGATAAATAGGCCCAACACCATAGTAGGAGAAACATGCCCATATCATGATGCTTGCACCACCATGCCTCACTGTCTTCACTGTGTACTGTGGCTTGAATTCAGAGTTTTGGGGTCGTCTCACAAACTGTCTGCGGCCCTTGGACCCAAAAAGAACAATTTTACTCTCATCAGTCCACAAAATGTTCCTCCATTTCTCTTTAGGCCAGTTGATGTGTTCTTTGGCAAATTGTAACCTCTTCTGCACATGCCTTTTTTTTTTTTTTAAACAGAGGGACTTTGGGGGGGATTCTTGTAAATAGATTAGCTTCACACAGACATCTTCTAACTGTCATAGCACTTACAGGTAACTCCAGACTGTCTTTGATCATCCTGGAGCTGATCATTGGCTGAGCCTTTGCCATTCTGGTTATTCTTTGATCCATTTTGATGGTTGTCTTCCGTTTTCTGCCACGTGTCTCTGGTTTTGCTCTCCATTTTAAGGCATTGGAGATCATTTTAGCTGAACAGTCTATAATTTTTTGCACCTCTTTATAAGTTTTCCCCTCTCCAATCAACTTCTTAATCGAAGTACGCTGTTCTTCTGAACAATGTCTTGAACGACCCATTTTCCTCAGGCTTTCAAAGAGAAATGCATGTTCAACAAGTGCTGGCTTCATCCTTAAATAGGGACCACCTGATTCACACTTGTTTTTTCACAAAATAGATGACCTCACTGATTGAATGCCACACTGCTATTTTTTTTCAACTAATTGCCCAATTGCACAGCCTTAAGAGCGTGCATATCATGAATGCTGGGTCTTGTTGGTTTTCTGAGAATCTACTGCACCTAGTGGTAACTCGTTTGCCATGTAGCAATAAAAAATATACTAATTAGTGATTAATCTGGTTAGTCTCATTGGACTGCTATTATTTTGAACACTACTGTATGTCAAACACTGCATGAGAGATAGACAGGCTGAAGGTGAGACAGGTGTGAAGGACAGGTGAGCCAACCAGACGAAGAGCAGGACTCCGAGGCTCCATGCGTCCACAGCCAGGCCGTATCCAGTGGTGGAGGCATGGGTGAAGACCTCAGGAGCCAGGTAGGATGGAGTCCCACACAGAGTCCTCATCAGCACGGCCTCCTCCAGGATCCTGGACTGGTTGAAGTCCGTCACCTGATACGCACACGCGCACGCACGCACGCACGCACACAAGCACACACGCACACACACACACACACACACACGTTTGCTCCACTGCCCCTTTGAGGACCTCCCCAGTAATGACTACAGCCAGAGGGACCTCCTGTGCCTCCGAGGACTGTTTGCTCTTCCGGTCCTTTAAATCCCGTCCACAACCTCATCTTAGAACTTTAAAGTGATTCTGAGGTTTGTTTGTTTTTTTAAAATCAGAGTGAAACTTGACTTTAGAGTGAGCAAGTTTAAAATGTTTCTACTGATCTGATGGAAACAGGCTGAGACCAATGTTAAGGGCCTGGCTGAGAGCCACAATGACGAAATCCGCCATCACTGAGAGACTCTGCTAGAGTCAGACACATGTGTTGTGATGCCCCCCCCCCCCAATTTTAATTATAGCTTTCATAATAATGATGATCCAGTTGAAGGTGTGTGAACCTTAATGAGACAGACGTCGTCCTGTGAGGACAGCAGGACGTTCTCTGGTTTTAGGTCCCTGTGGATGATCCCGTTACTGTGGAGGTACTTCACACACACACACACACACACACACACACACACACACACACACACACACACACACACAGTAAACCAGTTTTCTAATACTGACAAACTGAGACACAATCCTCTGCTCAATCAAATATCTTTTCCTAAAAATCTCCATGAAACCCTCATGTTTACATTCTTTCGACCAGGGGCCGACCAGGGGCCAGTAAAGATGGAGCTGGGGGCCCATGGTTAACCCCCAGCCTTTTGATCTCTCTCAGCATCTCAGACTTTCCCACTGTTTCAGATTTGTGTTCAATGATTAGTTTCTTCTGAGATGAAGAGTGTGATGAGTAGAGCCTGACTCTGACAGAAACTCACAGTCTGGGTCAGTGTGAGCACTGTTACCATGGCAATGGCAGTTCAGGTTCAGCTCACCTGGACTGCTCTGAGCATCTGGTAGAAGTACAGTTTGGCGACAGACTCATGGAGCTGCTGCTGAGACTTGAGTCTATTGAACAGTTCGCCTCCCTCCATCCTGAGCAGGAAGAGACAGAAAAACACCAGACTGGCCCTTTAAATAGAGACGTGACAAATGGAAAAGATGGCGACAAACGCCAACTCACAACTCCAACACGATGTAGTAACTGTCCTCTGTCTGGTAAAAGTCCTCCGTCTTTATGAGACAAGGCTGCAGGACACATGCAGAGAGGACACAAGGAGGGAGGGGACAAGGGAGAGGACACAGAGAGGACACAAGGAGTAGAGACAGTGTATATGGTTGGTATTTGATCATAAAGGAGCAGTCCGTATAATATTTTTTATGCTGCTTCTTTGTTGGTTTCAGACTCACATGATCAATCCTCTGGAGAATCTCAATCTCTGTCTTAGCATTTCGCGTTGCTGTCTGTGATTGGACAAAAACACAGATCACATGATCACTGTCCAGGCCTGTAATGATCCAGAGCAACATCCTGTCTGTTGGAAGCTACTGCAAGTTCAGACGCCATGTTTGTCGTTCTTTGACTTCAGTCAGAGGAAGGAAACAAGGAAACAGGGAAACATGGAGAGGAAGAGGGGAGCGAAGAGAGGAGGGAAGAGAGAAGGATGTCTCAATCAATGAAGGAGCAGAGACTCAGACTCACCCCCTCAGACTGAAAGTTCTTCTTGTTTATTATTTTCACTGCAAATTTCCTGCAGGTCGATCTCTCGAAGGCCAGTTTCACTTCACCACACACTCCTCTGGAACACACACACACACACACACACACAGACACAGACACACACACACACACACACACACACACACACACACACACACACACACACACACACACACACACACACGATAAACCGTGCTGCGGGGCACAGGAAGTGACATCACTGTAGTGTGAAGTGTGTCGGACTCACGTGCCGATTCGTCGTGTCAGCAGATATTTCTCCTGAAGCTCTTTAGGTAAAGTGGACTGATCATCAGACATGAGATCAATAAAGACAAAGACTGAGGACAGAGAGACAGGCAGAGAGAGAGGGACAGGAAGAGAGAGAGGGATGATGTGAGGCAACCAGCATTTATCTTCATAATCAACACATCTCAGTTATTTTCATTAACAATCGATTAATTGACCAATAAATAGAATAAAGAATGAAAATAGTGAAAAATGCCCACAGGGTTCTACAGGGTTCCAATGCCATTGGTTTCCCCATTGTACTGATCAGAGTATAACCCAGTGAGAGCCCGATCATTTTCCAGCTAAGAAATGAAATCATTAATCAGTCGTTCAATAAAGTGATGGATACATTGTCCTTATCAGGTTTCTGTCTCTGCAGGGGTTCTCTCTGGAACGCTCAGGACCTCTTAGGACCTCTCAGGGCCCCTGAACCGTTTCTTACCTTTGTTACGTTGTTCAGCCAGAGCCAGAACAGCGTTGTTGACCAGAGGAAGCTTCCGGTTTTTACCGATCAGGATCCCGTCTACAAAAGTCCCGTTATTACTGTAGTCCTCCACAAAGACCTCACTGCCCTCCTGACAGAGAGACAGGCAGAGAGAGACAGACAGGGAGTGAGAGAGGTTCCTTACAGACTTTAATGGGTCTAAAGTCATGTATAATGAGTCAGTAAAAAATAGTAGTAGTAGTAGTAATAATAGTGTTAACAGTATTGACAGTAGTAGTAGTAGTAGTAGTAGTAGTAGTAGTAGTAGTAGTAGTAGTAGTAGTAGTGGAGTAACAGTAGTAATGTGTAGTAATCTAACTCTGTAGATCCTAAAGTGTTTCTTGCTGTAGATTCTGAACTTCTTCGATCCTCGATCATCAGGATCATCCAGGACGTAGTTACACTTAGAATCTCGTCCAAACAGGTATTGGTCCTCCAGACAGTCTGTAAACAAACAATAAACAAACAAACACTAAATACAGGTGCTGCTCTTACTACATTATGAGTGGTATTAAGACCAGTATTAGAACTAGTATTAGTCCTAACTTTAGGACTAGTAGGACAAATATTACTAATAATGGTATCAGTACTAGTACTGGTAACACCAGCGGGGTATAAAGGTGAACTCACCGTGACTCCTAAAGCCTTGGGCCATGGGCAGCAGGCGGCCCCAGGGTTGTGGTTCGGGCTCCTCGGGGACGGATGGCAGGGTGATGGGGATGGTGTCCATGCTGCTAAGAGTCCCCGAACCGCTGGACGACTGGCTGCCTGAGGTAGGCCCGCTGGACGAGCTAGAACCAGGCTGGGACTGGGACTTAGACTGGGACGGGGACTGGGTGGACTGGGCAGACTGGGCCTGGGATGGGGACTGAGTGGACTGAGATTGCGTTGCAGAGTGGGGGGACTGGGGCCGGTCCCCCTCATGTGGAACCTCTTCGGACATTCTCTAGATTACAAACATTAGACCACAATATTAGATCATACTGGACATCAGTCAGCCTGTGCCCCCCCTCCCCTTAAAATATTGTAGAACCTCCCCCGATACTAACATTAGACTGGTTCTATACTATAGAAAAGTTTCAGCACAGTAATTATTACACTACACATCATCCTCAGCAGAGCTCAAAGTAAATTGCTCAGCGCTAAACTGCATTTAAAAAATTTACAATTTAAGATTAAATTCCTCAATTTTCTACCATGCCAACACTTAAACCAAGACTGAAGACTTTTAGCAAAGCTCCCAGGGGCTACTCTTCATTTCGGCATGAACTTTTTATCCTCCAGGCCTCTTTCACTACGCACCCATCTCTCCTCATTAAAATGTATTGCAGCTCCGCGCCAAACTACGTTTCACAATTTGTACAATTTTAAATGTTTTTGTCTATCTACTCATAATACCAAAATACAAAACCAGAATGGAACCTTTATCGAAGCTCATATAAACGGTTCTCCTCTGTCTCGTCCGACCAAGTGAGTAACCGAAGGCAAACGAAGCAGCGTTAAACCTGATTATTTCAAACAGAGTTCGTTGTCGTTTGGGATGGTTTCACTATAAACTGACCATGTCGGAGCCGCAGCCGAAGAGTGACCCGGGACCAGAACCATCCCAGCACCGTCCTAGTTCAATAACCCCGCCCACCACCTGTCAATCACAGCCGGATGGAGAAACCCATCTGAATACAACCAAGAACTAACGACCCGCTTAGAAATCCGGACCCATATCCGCTCCCAGACCCCCGAGCGACTTCACATCTCCGAGCCGTACTAACCCGGGCTACTGCTCTAACATCGGTCAGACACTCACCGGGTCGGGCTGTACGCTGCAGCCGGACTCTCCCCCGGGTCTCTGCAGGTAAACCAACTGGACCGGCCACCGCCAGACTGGACACGTGTGGGACAGTTTTACCGGGATCGTCAAGGAAGCGTACTTCCTTCTACCGTTTAAGTTTTTCCTCATGTGATCGTTCTAGCCAATGAGAAGTTAGAGGATAGATCACGTGAGTTTGGTGCTGTCTGTTGTGTTTCCGGGTCTGGTTTAGTCCTGCAAGGGAGACACAACGGGACCGGGAGGACGAGAAGATCGATAACGAGAGCGGGCGTGACTCTGTCCACCTGTGGGTCATCATGTCCAGACAGAGTAGCTCTAAGACCCTGATCATCGCAGACGGTGAGTCCAGACTGCAGCTGGCCCGGGTTTAGATCGGATCCAGAATCTCTTTCTGCGTTTAAAACGTCACAGCCCAGCTGGAACCAGGAGTCTCCACTTCCGGCAGCCTGGGCTAAACTCGCAGGGTGAATGTGTGAGAATAGTTTGATATTAAAAGATGAGAAAAGTTCTGGGGAAAATTTCAGAAACTTTCATGTGAGACCCGAAGTCAGTCGATCAGTGTCCACACCGACAGAGTCTGCAGGAGGTTTCAGTAGACTCACAGACACGTCGGTGGTCGGAGGTGAAGCACAACAGACCGTCTGTACTGACCCGACCGGTGTCCTCAACTTTTTTATTCTCCAGATGAGGAGGTGGAGGCTGAGGAGCTGAACCCGTTCTCCTTCAGAGAGTTTCTACGCTGGAAGAACCAGGATCCAGACCAGGACCAGGACCAAGACCAGGACCAGCAGGAGGAGCAGACACACAGTGAGGTAAGGAGTCCACAGAATCAGCAGCAGAAGAAGCACACAACATGGAGGGTAACTGACTGACTCTGTCTGTCTGTAGTCCAGCAGCTCTCAGAGGCCGTTTGATGTCGGGAACTTGACCTTTGACCCTGATGTCCGGTGCTGTTTTTTCTCTGAGCCCTCCCTGGCACCACAGGTGAAGTGACATCATCACTGACATCATCCCGTAGCAACATAGAGCTCAGTGGTCAGATTTCTGTCTGACTCGGTCCCAACGCACCTGATTACGGCAGCAGGACCGAGCCGGGAGCTGCAGAGCATGATGAGAAACACCTGGCTGTCACTTGGTCTAAGAGCTGATTGGTTCAGGGTTGATTGTGTACTTTTTTTACATAATTGGTGGTTTTCTTCTCTCTGGACAACAAGTTACTACACAGCAGAGTTACATTTAAAGTGGGTCTGAACATTTGGACCTGGGGTGTCGTGGAATGTGTCTCATTCTGTTTCACACAGACACGGATTGGAAGTAGACTCTCTCTCTCTGTCCAATCAGGAGGAAGAGGGGTGGGGGCGGAGCTTCCAGTCAGGTGTGGACAGCACTTCCTCCCTCTGCACAGAGGAAGAGGAAGACGAGGCAGAGGAGGAAGAGACCAGGTGAGTGCAGTAAGCTGGCGTCTGATGATGTGAACATGCGACCCTCAGATTTGTGTTCATGTCTCTCACTGTCCACTTTATTGGGAACCTGCAGCTCAAACAGTTCATGGAGGTTCTAGTCTGATGGATGTTGCTGTTATTTAGCTTCATCGTAACTTAGTCTGAGCTGGATGTTTCTAATAAACTGGACACTTCCTGTACATCACAGTGGCCCATATTGTCCCTCCTGAACCTGAAACAGGTTCTCCTCCAAACCTGAAGTCCCGCAGAGAGGAGGAGGAGGTGAGAACTATGAAGGAGATGATGAGACCTCCATGGCTGAACCAGCCACCTCTTGCAGGAGGAGGAGCAAGACGAGCAGCCAGCTACAACAGGTAATGCACAGAAAACACGGAGGTCACGCTCAAGATGGCAGCTTGATTCTTGATCTCCTCAATGGTTTAGTCAAACAACTCTAAGAACATTTCAGATAGAACCAGAGTGGGTTTCTGTACATGACAGGAAGCAGGGTTGCTACAGGAAGTAGGAAAACATGAATGAAAGGACACAACAAAGCAGCATTAGCCACTGTAGCACCCCACCCACGAGGTGAGTGAGGGGGATGGAGCGAGTGATGCTCATGTGTCCTTCAGACATCTAACACAGCGTTAAAAGATCGAAAAATCCCACAAACATGGAGAGAGAGGCTACAGACGGGACTGTGGTTCACTTAGACCAGTTTCACTTCTTAGTGTATTTGTGTGTGTGTGTGGATGTTGTAGCTGAAGGAGGAAAACATGTCGTTGAGGAGAACCATCAGGGAGCTGCAGAGGAGATCAGATGCTAATGAACGCAGGTGAGTAGCTACCAATCACACGCCAGCATCAACTGACCAATAGGAGACAGAATAATTACCCATCATGCCTCTATGTCTATACCTCACCCATCAGGGCGCTGGAGCTGTCTGAGGAGCTGCTCCAGAGGAGGCGCCAGGAGGAGAAGGAGGCCCAGGATCTGGAGAGCATGGTTCACTCGGTGGAGCAGAACCTCCATCTGATGACGGTAGGTGTGAGGCATGGGATAGACGTTCCCTGGCCCGACAGATGAGATGTCTCCTGCTTGTCTGACAGTGGGACCCAGATCAGTTCCTGACCTGGTTCCTGGTTCCTAAAACCAGGAAGGTTCCACTAACAAACAGAATTCTGGGAAACCTCCACCTTTGGGGTCTCATTCAGAACCATCACAGAAACTGGTTCACATGTTCTCGTGGACATGACTGTTTTATTCAGAACCGATGAACTTTAAAAGCATCAATGAATCATGAACGGAAACATAAATAATTAATGACTACAGCCTGTCTGTCTGCCTGCCTGTCTATCCGTCTCTATCAATCTGTCTGTCTCTCTGTCTCTGTCTAACAGAAGCGAGCTGTGAAAGCAGAGAACAGTCTCTCCAAACTGAAGGCGGAGCTGCAGCAGCTTCAGGTGAGTCAGAGTTTTATTGATAATCGATCAGCTGATCAGATTTCATAGAAATCCTTCCCAACGTTCCATTGATGAGGGATCAGTAGTATAAGAATTTGAACTGCAGCGTTAATACATTAACACACATACACCAGACGGCAAAAGAATATGACCAAGTTTTAAAACACGTGTGCTTCCCTTGGACACTGAATAAAGTTTCCTGATGCACCTGAGTGCTTCTCACCTGAGCAGGTTCCAGGGGAAGTACCAGGCATCTTTTTTTCTAATCGGAGAGGAGGCTTTGACCCTCCTCATCAGTTTCACCTTTTCCTTCATTTCTTTGATAAAACATAAGACCGTTTTTTTTCCCTCTAAAACCCAAGAGATTCATGTTATTATCACCTGAGAGTAAAACATCAGCCCACCTGGCCGCACAAGTGTGTCAGTCATGTCCATAGACCTCTAGACTGTAGCATGCGTGTTTGTGTGTCTCAGGTGGAGGTGGACACCCTGCGGTCGGAGAACGACAGTCTGAAGTCGGCAGAGTCACAGGTCGTCATGACGATGAGACAAAATGCACAGGTGGCGTCTGAGTACCTCAACAAGACAGCAAGCCACGCCCACTCCTCCATCCGGTCAGTACCTCCTGTCAGACCACTGAGAGAGAGAGAGAGACAGACAGACACACAGACACACAGACAGACAGACAGACAGACAGACCGGTTGATCACTTAGAGACAGACAGGTAGTCTAAAGATAGATTTGAAAACTTGTTAGTCAGTGGATTAAGAACAGCACCACCTTGTGGTTCTGTACAGTTGTTACAGTTTTCAATCAAATGTCTGTAGATTAAACGCTGATTCATCAGGAAGTGATGACAGTCACATGTCCAAGTATACACTGAGAGTCTCTGGTCATTTAATCCCTCTACACTAGTGGACTTAAAGAGATTCAGTCCAGAGTCTGAGGATCCATCAGTCTGAAAAACCTCCAAAGATACAAAGTGTGTTCTGGTTCCGTGCTGAGCCTTTAAAGGACAGGAACACTCAACTTCAACTCAATTCTGGAACCCGGATGTGGATGTTGTCCTCCATAGTGTCCAATAAACCTGTTTCAGTGGACTCTTTAGGTACAGATGGAAGTTCAGGGACGATTGACACGACCAATAACATTTTGAATGAACGTGTTGAGTCTCATTTGTTGAGTCTTTAACCTGAGATTTAATCTGGATTAAAATGGTTTCTAAGGAGATTGTGAACATAATCACAGCATCAGATGAATCTGATGACTTTCACAGATCCATTTCTGTTTGGACGAGACCGACCCGATGAACTCCTTTGTGTTTTAGCCTGTTCGTGTCAAGTCTGTTTGATTTAATCACCAGGTGGCGCCAAAGTCTCAGTCTACACCTGAGCAACACATTTTCATCGTATTGATGAAGACAAAGACAGACCTGCTTGTATGTCTATCTCTGACTTGTCTCTCTGTCTCTGACCTACCTAACTGTCTTCAGTCAGCTGTTGGGAGAAGCAGACACTCTCCTCCTGGTCTCTCAGCTGCTCCAGTCCATCGACAAGATCTCCAACCTCAACACGGAGTCCTGAACTCTTCCAGACCACTTCTTCACCTGCTATAGACCCTCAGACCTCCTCAGACCACCAGACGCCCCTGTGATCCAGATTTCCTCTAGACCTCTACTAGACCTACTTCAGTTCCTTGTCTCTGATGGACCGATATCCGTGGTTGTCAAGGGAACAGCCCAGAGAGGACAAGCTGTGAGGTCAGCAGGTCTCCATCTGTCCACCATCCTCACCTGGGCTGAACCTTTGAGGACATCACAGCAGCTGGAGGACTTCTGGTCCCTGATTGGTCAGGTTGAAGGACAGTGTCTCCACCCTGAGAACAGACTGAAGACGTATAGGTGACATTATCACAGAGTTAGGGTTTGATTTTCAGTCTAATTACACATGAAGTTGAACTTGATGTTTTTGATCATTTGCTCTTCATGTGGTTTGATTTTTGTCATGAATTCTGCTGCTTTGAACTCAGACCTGTTCTAGGACAGAAGGACAAATGAACTCATTTATATAGGACTAAAACCAAGAAAAAACTAAGCCGTTGGCCGATTTCTGTTAAAATCAACGACTCTTCATCCGCTTCATTTGAACAAATGGTGACTTTTTTTCAGATGCTGAAGTCCACGAGCTTTCCCTTGGCTGGTAGTGAACATTGGACCACGCGAAACTGAAACCAGACTACATAAACCCGAAACTAACCTATCTGGACCTTAGACTAAACTATGTAACCCTTGGTCACCACAGATGCAGCTGATTAAGCCAGGGAGTCCAGACTAGACCAGGAGAGACTTTCTCTTAGAACGGTTTCATCTACAGATGTGTAGGAGGAGCCTACTGGGAGGAGCCTCTGGATTTGGTTCCGTCAAACCACTGATGCCAAGCGGGCCCTCACCGATCCGCAAATCTCCACCAATGATGAGGAATATCAGAGCTTTCAAAAACCGCAGTATCAGCTAGTGAGTGTAAGTCTGTGTGAGGAGACCCAAGGTAAACCGGTTTACCTGAGGACTGAGAAAGAGGATCGCAGCCCCCCATCAAGACCACCTCTGTGACCGTCAGTCCAACAGCCGTGAAGACGTTCAAGAGACCCAGGGTCAGGGTCATCACAAAAACCTCATGGGCAGCCATGGGGCAACCTAGTTTCCATGCTGATTCGTCATGGCAACAGAGCTGAGCAGCTCACTGATGACGTCAAAAAAAATCAGAATTATTAGTTGAATTAGTTGAGTTTTTATATTCTTTTCACTCGCTTTATGAGATGATTAAAATCCCTGCTCTCAGATCAGTATGATACTACTAATATCAGGACTATTAATGGATCACATGTCTACAGTCACACCTGTTTCAGTCAACTCACACTATTTTCAACGTAAGTTTGACTCTATCACTTTATACTAAGAAATTTGTTGTTCAATTAAGTCTCAACTGCATCTGAAATTTGTTTGCCTTTTTTTCATTTTATTGCTTTAATAGAACATAAAAACTGCAAATACAAATAGACAGCAGCACGAGTTCACATATGATAAGGTGGGTTTACTGCTCTAACGTTCACAGGAATAGTGTAGTATACTCTGATTTAATAGATCAGAATTGGATGTAGTTACTTATTCTGCATATCTTAAAATACTGTGATACTGTGCAGTTATATTATGGTCTGCCCCCGTGATTGTAGTGGAACAGTCTACCAT
Organism: Istiophorus platypterus; assembly: GCA_016859345.1. Taxonomy (NCBI): domain Eukaryota; kingdom Metazoa; phylum Chordata; class Actinopteri; order Istiophoriformes; family Istiophoridae; genus Istiophorus; species Istiophorus platypterus. Next base: position 28,749,118 of record CM029115.1, read on the forward strand.
TCATAAGAACTGGGCTCACAGGTGGTGACGAGGTTGTAGTGGAGAGCCTTAGTACAAAGTTGTTCCTAATATTCTGACCAACACATGTATGGAAACGTCCGGTAAACAGAGAACTGAATTCACACATTTCTGAGCTGTTGTATTGGACTGCAGTAGTGTGCAGGTGTACCTAATAAAGTGACCACTCACTATCACAGAAACAATATAGGTATTTTATAGTATGAATTTGATTTTGTTCTTTGCGCAGTGGAAACTGTTGTGGTTTGATTTCATCGGGTTGTCGGTGATGTTTTTACTGTTTTATTTACACTGTACATGTCCAGATAAACAGGGAAGAGTTCTGCTGTTTCCAGGCTCAGTTCAGTTCCAAACAACAGCTGGAACCAGCAGCTGGGTCAAGATTTACTGTAGTTATAGAATCACAGCGTTAATCTACAGCCGATTTCAGCCGGCGATGAACTAACCACATCTGGAGGAATGAATATTCTCACCTGCTTCATCTCCTTCCCCAACGTTTCAGCTGAAGCTCTCCTGCTTTCCTTAGCTCAGCCTTAGTCTCTGGAGAAAACTGAATAATCATGTTTTTATCTATGAAAATAATAAAATGGAAAATCCAGGAATACCGAGTAGTAGTTGTTACTGCTGCTGTTACCAGGAAACAGAGTTACTGGTCAAAGATTCAATTCAATTGATCTTTATTTATATAGTGCCATATCATAACAGACATTATCTCAGGGCACTTTTCATACAGAGCAGGTCTAGAGCAGACTCTTTACAATAATAGTTACCGATCTAATAGGCATTTTCACAACATGTGGCCACAAGTATGTGGACAGTCCTGTCCACATGCTTTTTTGTTTTTTTGGTGTGAATCTTATGAGAGAAAATCCCTGCAGCCAGTTTCATGTCAGGTTATTCCATTAAGGCATCCTCAACTATCACACCTCAACTATCACATGTACCTGACATTTTCGGGTGTCCACAAACTTTTGGACAGGTGTAGTATGGGGTAAACTGGACATCTGAGCCCAGTCCACTTTTTATCTACATCTGATGAAGGAGGTCAGAGGTCAGACTCTCTTCCTCCATCGGCTGGTGGGCGAGTGGAACTACAATTAAAACACCACCCAGAAGAGGTTCTTCTTCTGTGGTTTATTAACAAACATCAGCACAGCGAGTTACATAACGGTGTACACAGCAAACAGCCAATTGGCTGCTTGTGTGTGTGTTGGTGTGTTACTGTGTGAGTGTTAGTCTGTTAGTCTGTGTGTCAGTGTGCTAGTGTTTTGTTGTTTCAGACTGTGTATTTGTTGTCTCCAGTGTGTGTTCCAGCTCTGTATTTCACTCAGTTGTTTTCGTTTGTCGTCATCTGAACGCAACAACTCCAACCTGAACAGCTCTTTGAACCGCTGAAAACACACACGCACACACGCACACACACACACACACACACACACACACACACACACATCAATCACATATGTGAGTACATCACTTTAATTCTTTGTTTCTCAAAAAGATAGAAGTACAAGTCTACATCTATGTCAGTGAGTGTCCTCACAAACATAGGAATACAAATATGTGTCTGTGTGTGTGTGTGTTTGCGTGTACCTGCACAGCAGTGTCTCTCTGCTCTATAATAGCCAGATGTCCCAGGGTGCACCTGGTTGTGGTGATGGATGCTGTTGTTGCTGTGGTAACAGAGGACGGCAGGTCAGCAGTGCTGTCGGTGGGCGGCGACAGGTACAAGATACCAGACCAGGTCCTAACACACACACACATACATAGAGTCAAACTGTAATTGGTCATCCAGCAGTTACATGCTAGCAGAAATCTGCTAAAGCTTTTATGGTGAAGGAGCTGAATAGCTTTTACTGTGAAGAAGCGACTAGCTTCCTCCTCCTGTGATGTCACAGCTGTGATGTCACAGCAATCTGTACTGTCAAGTGATACCTGCTTCCCGTGCAGGGTTTCTGTCCTGATCCTGTCTCCATGGTAACAAGGCTTTCTTCAGCGTACACAACAGAAAAAACAGAAAAAAACATTGTGAATGACATGAGGCCAAATGTGTCAAAGGTGAAAGGACAAACTTCATAGGTAAGTTTGAGATTAGGATCAAATGTTCGACTCTGGTGTTGCATTCAGGCGCACCTGCAAGTCTGATTCTTGTTAGTTTGCACCTAAAGTCTCACTTTCTGTGGACACCCTCGACTGACCGCCACAACCAGTGAGGTGAGGGTCACATGACCGTCGGACTCCAGTTTCTGACATGGAAGAGTCAGGGAGAACTGGACAGTTGAGGCTACAGCACCAAGAGCTCAGACTTGGAGGTGCTAACACTTGTTTATAACCTTTTTACAGACGGTGGAGAGTCAACAGGTCCCCGACCTCAGTGATGCCCTGAGCTGCATTGTCTGCAGATCCCAGAGACTCAGTCCTGAGATTACCTGACCAGACTCCTGCTCCACAGCACCTTCGGGTGCTGTTCATAAGGAAAACCTCCGGAGAAGCCCAAGTTCTTGTCCTGGCTCCTTGTGATCCTGCAGGAAGTCCCACATCTCATGGGCCCAAAAGGTACAGTCCTGGTCAGGTGAGGCTGCTACTTCATGAAGATGCCACCGGAGCAGAGTGGCTAAGAGTAAGGGGTTAAAGGTGAAAGGTTACCTGCAGGTGTGAGCAGGTTGTCCAGCAGATAGAGCAGCTTCTCTGTCAGAGAGGCCAGCGATGTTACAAACTCCTCCCCCCGGACTTGCACACACTTCTACACATAAACACAGACACAGACACGCATAGACACCTTCAGACAGATGGGAGGTAGCAGGTCTGACAGGTACTGATGTAACCAGTTGTCACGCTCACTCCACCCTCCTATTACCTGTAGCTCCAGGTGTGAGCAGCAGATGGCGCTGTGCAGCTGCTGCTGTCTGAGCTCCTCTCTGCTGACCAGAGTCTGCAGCTCGACTTCCCTGAGAGACGCTCGCAGCTGACGGATGTTCAGCATCTGACGACCAGAGAAACAGTCTGACATGTTAGGACCTTCAGGATGGTCACCTGGACTAAACCAACCCCTCACGTCCTCGGGTCCTCACCTTTTCCTTCTCACTGGCTGCCAATTTCTCCTCCAGCCTCTTTCGGACCCCGGTTGCCTCCTCTCTAAGCTCCAACCCCCGCTGTCGCTCAGAGTTACCGATCAAAACCGAAGGTAACGAATGGAGCAGGTCCTCAAACAGAGACAGCTGGTTCACCAGGTCTGACAGGCCGACAGGCAGAGAGACAGATGGGCAGACAGACAGACAGTGTGTAGTATCTTAGACCATTGGTGACTGGTCCTCACTTTGCAGCATAGATACTCTTGTATGCTCATGTTCGTACAGATTAATCGATGTCAACGATGACAGGAGCTTTATCCTCCATTTTAATCATCATACCTCACTGACTTTTCAGCTCATTTTTCCTTTGGTTTGTTATAAATGTCAGATTTGTTTTTGATATTTGGTTGAATTAAAATCATCTTTTGTAAATAAAACAAGTGTATTTGTCAAACTGTCAAATAGCTGCCATGTTGGGACACTTCATGATTCTGTTATTAATTATAATTATGGTGAAATATTCATTAACCTTGTGTAACTGAAGATATCTTGTATAACTTTTTGGAATCTTAAGAGGGATTACATATTGGGATATAAAATTCAACCAGATAAAATAACCCGTGACCTGTGAAATGTGATTCCCTTTTGCTTTGAACCAGATAAATAAACAGCTGGAGGTGGCTTCTGTGACTATATCTATGGCTACATGTCATCAAAGTCCTGTCTGAGGGTTCAGACCTGATTTTTAGGCTCAGGTTAGAATCAGGTTTGTGTTAGAACTAGGTTTAGGTCTGGGCTAGGGGAGCGGGGGGTCTTCACAAACATAAAAAGACAAAAGCGTGTATTTCAGTGTGTGTGTACCCTCTCTGCTCGTGCTCAGAAACCTCATGGCCTGTTCCTGGTATCCCAGCAGCCTTTGCTGCATGCTCTCAGCCCATTGACTCAGAGTTTCTGGAACCAGCTGGAACCTGCCGTGATGCTCACTCCGGTAAAAGTCCTGGTGGACAAAAGAGACAAGAGGACAGAGACACAGTCTGAATCCAAAGTGAAATCCAGCTGCTGAGGATTTTGTTGAACTGGAGGATTCAGAATTGAAACTGTTTTTCACAGAGACAGTGACTGGTTTCTTGACCCCCCTCCTATCCTCAGAAACATGGGTTAGAAGCAGTTGTGTTGCCCCCCACAGGTTATGTGTTTTGTTTGTTTTACCAGTGTATTGTTTTATGGAGTATTTTTCTGTATGTAGATCCTAATGTAAATAAAAAAAACTTTGATTGGAAAACTTTCACCACCAGGACCGTGTTCATTCTCATCCACAATGGTCTGGTCACGACCCCCCCACATTGTGTCTCTGTTACCTCTGCAGCCCCCAGGAGGACATCATTGGCTTTCCATAGCACCGAGTTCACTGTGGAGCTGAAGGAGCTGAAACACAAACACACGGATGACCGGTCAACGCCTCAGTGTGAGCCTCCATGAGGTCCAGATCAGATCCAATCAAACTATCTGCATGGACTCACTGTGTGTTCTGTACTGTATCTGGGTTGGGTCCAAATATCTGGAACCTTCTGTCAGTCCTGATGGACCTGCAGCCCCCCCTGACACACACAGATTATAAACAAAGCAGAACAGATACTGTTTGTGTCTAAGCCTTGACAGTCTGAATCCTACCAATGTTCAGTATCAGCAACATGAAAATAAAGAACCACAGTGAATGACTCACTGTTGAACCAACACAAAGCTTAACAATACAACCTGGGCTCACTCTGATTAATTAAAAACTAAATAAGTCGTTATGGCAGCCCCAGCCTGTCTGGACCCCCCCAGAGCCCCGAATAAGACAAAGACAAGGACACACACACAAACACACATCAGTTTCAGTGTTTGTTTGTTTTTTTCAGTGTTCAAACACAACTAGACCATGAAGACAAACTCACAAATTCTTCCAATATCATGATGTGTAGAAGAAAACTAAACCCCAGGTAGACGTGCCTGAACCACCTCAGGTCAACCTGCCTGACCCTGGTGTTCATCTGTGTGTGTATGTGTGGGTACCTGACAGACTCAGTACTTCTCTGCCGAGGACGTTGGACATGACTCTGACCTGAAGACACACAAACTGTTGTTAGCCTGAACCTAGATCCAGATTTTTATCAGCGAGACACCAGGAGAGAGGAGGCAAGGATGCATCCCCGGCCAGACTTAACCTGTTACTACATTTAGACAGGTTTAGTCAGGTTTTTAACTGGAGATGGGTATAAACAGTAACAGTAACTACTTTTTGAGTTGGTAAGTGCCAGGTTAATTCGCCTTTTTACATATTAATCCTATTAATCCTGGTGCCATTTTATAGTGTTTATTCACTAGACCCAGTAAAAATTCTGCGATGTAACCCGAGACACCCCAGTCCCAGATCTACATGGTAGAGTCGTGCCCCCCCCCCCGCCTTATAAATACAGCTGTCAGATGGCAGCAGTGTGGATGGTTTTAAACAGTCGTAGTAGAAACAGAAACACTGACATTTCTGCTGTTTTCACATTCACTACCAGTCGATCTCATACCCTAATCAGTCACCACACTTCTACCACTGCTGCATCCTGGCTAGGCTAAACTAAGCTTTGCTAGCAGTAATAAGATTGTGAACCCTCACCTGTCCCTCAGTGTAGGTGGAGACCTGGGGGGCATAGTGGTGCTTTCAAATTCAATAGTTATCATTCTTGTGATGGTTTGGACTTAAGGGGACAGAAAGAAGAAAAAGCACTTATTGGAGGTTGGTAATTCCAGTTTTTACTATTACTTTTCTGTTCATCTTCATCAAGAACCTTTCTGTTTTCTCAAGAATAGTTGCTGTTGTTTTTAATTTTTGCTGATATTTTGCCTGAATTCTTATTTCTGTCCATTTGGTGCCTCAAAAAAACACTGATGTACAACATGGTTCTGTGGGGGAGGAACCCTGAGATGTCAGTGTGGACAAAAGTCTGCTAATCTGGAGAAACCATCTTCTAGCAGAGTTTGAACGAGTCCCAACACCAGGTGTCAACCTTTAGTTCCTGAAAGTGTTCTGGTGCTTTGACACGTTTCAGTCAGAACCCGACGGATGTTTTTTACCTCCAGCTGTTCCTCCTGTCTCCTCTCTCTCTGCTGGTCCTGCTGAACCCTCCTGGACCAAAAAACAGAACCTGATGTGTTGTTGGACAGAAGTGAAGAGGGAAGAAGAACATTCACCACATCATCAGGAAGCACAGTCGCTACCAACATTATTACTGAGGCCTCAGCTGGAGTATGCACCTGTTCAGGGACTTGACAATGCCCACGATCGGGTCTTCGAGGAGGTCCACACCTGTCCTACCAAGCCGCAGTAAACCAGGTGGTGGGGCAGACCGGACCTGCTTCCTGGACTTCGGATCTGCTGACAGATCAAGGCTTTCCTGCAGGATGGGGCCCTCAACACAAAATGACACATTAATTGTAATCCACATGGACATAAAATTAACTAAACCTGACCCGGGTTGTCAGCAGGTCGTCCACATGTCCAAAAGGTAGGACGAGTAGAACAGGAACTACACATAGACCAGGTAGTCCAGGTAAACGGGCTGTACCAAGTAAACAGGAGCCGGTCCCAGCAGACAGTCAGCTAGACAGGAGACAGTCCAGATAGTGTAGTACACATTACAGGAAGTAACCTACCAGTTCAAAGTCCAGGTAAAGACGGTGCCTCTTCAGTTCTTCACTGACTGATGACAAGAGAGAACAAACCTGATCTGGAGACACCTGCAGACAGACAGTACAGTCAGGCAGACAGGTCAAACACAAAGGCAGACGGGTTAGACGGGTCAGTACTACAACGGTAGTAGTGTCGTGTACCTGTGTGTTCTCCATCCTCCTCCTCACATCCTCCAACCTGCTGCTGATCACTGACTGCTGCTGGTTACAGCCGGCTGCCTGGGGGCCAGAGAGACAGATGGGTCATCAGACAGACAGGCAGAGAGGCAGACAGGTCATCTGACAGACAAGTCATCTGTCAGAGAGACAGACAGGCAGAGAGGCAGACAGGTCATCAGACAGACAGAGAGACAGGTTAGAGAGCCAGAGAGCCAGAAAGACAGACAGACAGAGAGACAGAGAGTCAGACAGGTACCTCAGCCTTAATGTGAACTTGTGTGCTGCTGAGGATTTTCTGGATCTTCTCCATGAATTTCACCTCTGACATCAGGGAGGAGAGTTTCTCCTCCAACTGACTCGACACCTCCTTCACCTGGAGGAGGAGCATGAGCTTCTAAAGTCAGTTGCTGCTACATTAGGTTTTAGTGAAGGGAAACCTTGTGTTTTTATTGGACAGTTCAGCCGCTCTACATATGGACACATCTCATCACACCTCAGTGAACATTCATACAGATAAAGAAATAAAAGCCTAGATTTGGTTTCGTAGTAAACATACAGTAAATATTACAGTGAATACTGGCTGTACTTCGTCCTTCTGTTCACCTCACAGGACAGGGTCTCTGAGGGTCTCTAATGGTTTCTGAGGGTCTCTGAGGGTTTCTGGAATTTTCTTAAAGTTCACAGGGTAAATTCAACTCATTTTAGTGCCACAGAGAGAATACTGTTTAAAACCTGTTTCCTGCCATGTAGGTCAAAGTATGAAAATATGTATTACTATATGTAAAACCAATTATTTACATATAGGTTCATATTTATTTGGATGATGACAGTTTTCATAATCAACAAATTAAGATGTGATTGAAGTGTCAACTTTCAGCTTTAATTCAAGAGATTTAACAAAAATATCAAATGAACATTTTAGGAGTTACAGACTTTTTTATACATAGTCCCTCATTTTCAGGGGCTCGGAAGTAATTGGACAATTTTCAGTTAATTGGTTTCATGTCCAGTTGTGGCCTGTTCCCTCGTTATTTCGTGACAAATGAAGCAGATAAAAGGTCTGGAGTTGATTCCCAGTGTTAAATTTGCGTTTAGCAGCTTTTCATGGGACCCTTATATATTAGTTCCAAAAACGTGTCGATGCAATTGAAGGAGGCGTCGTCAGCCTGAAAAAAGACCCACAAACACATTGTCACCTGAAGGCAGCTGCAGTAAAGATCTGGAAAAGCATCTCAAAGGAGGAAAAACAGCATTTGGTGACATCTATGGGGCCAGTCTCATTGACTGCAAAGGATTTTCATCCGACTATTGAAAGATAAATTTTTTGTCAAATCCCTTGAATTAAAGCTGAAAGTCGACATTTCAATCACATCATGATTCATTTGTTTCAGATCCATCGTGGTTGTGTATAGAGGCAAGATTACAAAAGTTGTTTCACTGTCCAAATATTTATGGATATATGAGCCGGGGACAGGATTTAAGACTTTGCTTCATTACATTTAAGATATTTCAATATTTTTAAGGCCTCTTTAAAAACTGAATTCACCGTTTTTAAGACTTTCAACACTTGCAGATTCCCGGCAAGAACACTACAGTAAACCTAATACCTGCTTTAAATTCTTGGACTCAAATTTGTCCAGCTCAGAGCAGATGGACTCCTCTGTCGCACTGATCTGTCTGGTTTCCTCCTTCAGCCTCCTCTGAAACATCTTCACCTCCTGAGGAGCAAAATCTCCTCCTTCACTGAACAACCTGCAGAAGGAGAAAACACACCCCTGAAGACGCTGTCTTACTCTGAAGTTTAGTCTTCCAGTTGTTCCAGGTGTTACCTGAAGGAGTTTAGGAGTTGTGTTGTTCTGCATCTGGCCTCTCCCAGTCTGATCTGAAGTGTCTGTCTGAAGATGATCTGACAGCGTTGGGTGTGTTTGATATGTTTATCCAGACAGTCCATCAGGGTGGAGCTCACAGCCTCCAGACTGCAAAGAGACACCAATACCTGCGATAAATGTCTCAGACTCCTCAGTGTTTATCTCGTCAGTCAGGTGACCACGTATCGGCCGTTACCGTTTGCTGCTGTCGGCCATCAAGATGTCGTCCTCCATGTTGGACAGAGCGACGGTGAACTGCTGGTTCTTCCTGCCGATGGAGGTCTGCAGCTCCTGCATCTCTGTCCTGCAGGAGGTCAACACGTGCAACATGTCCCCACAGTGAGCATCAACACACTGCTGGTGGAGCTGCAGCTCAGCTAAAACACACAGAAAAACACGACTTAGGTTTTGTTGGTAAGGACTGAGATACTCTGGTCTAAATAAGCTTCTGGATATTTTCATCCTTATGTGGGTTAGTCATAAATTTTACACCAACTCTTTAACCCGGCAGTGGAGTCTAGACCTCTGGAGTCAAAGCCAGAGCAGAGACAGCAAACAGATTCAGAGTTGTTCAGCTATGTGTGACATGAAACTCTGTCACTCTTTGCTAAAGTTTTGATTAAAACTAGTCTGCAAGCAGCCCTGTCAGGCTGTGCTTGACCCAGCCGAGCTTTGAGCTGAACGCTAACATCAGCATGTTTACTATCCTAGGCTCCCGATATACTTGTTTGTAACTAAAAGTTAGCATCATGGCTATGTCTATTGTTCCTCAGGAATTAACATTACTCATCTTTGAAATTCAGTTCCACACAGGACCTGCAGGGTCAGTATCAGAACCCAAGGTCAGCAGCAGTTCTGGATCAACACAACAATGTTGGAAATGTCTGAAGAGAAACTCATAGAGCTAGTTTCTATATAGCAACCTCCTCAAGTGTTGCCATGGTTTCTGTTTCTGTTTACAAGGTGGATATTGTGTTTCCAGCCAGGGACGATCAGGCCCTAATCTCCCCCCCTAGTTGACGTACTTTTTAATCCTCCAGATTCACACAAAGTGAACAAGCATGTGAGCAATGATGCTGATGTCACAGCCATTGTCTTTGTGTTCATGTTGGTAAAAAGAAAGTTAATCAGGTGACCTTAGGTCTTTAGCAGTAAACACGGCATCCAGCTGAGGCTGATGAATAATCAGTTCTACAGGTATTTCATCATAAACCAAAGTAGAGAGCAAATTAAAATGTCAGCTGATGGTGGCGCTAGAGGCAAATTCGTAGGATCACCAGAGTTACTATGGTTCATCCTCAGGGGAACATGACGAGACATTTTAGACATTTGAGTCTGGACCAGGGAGGAGGACAGACTGACTGTTGGACATTATCATCCACAGAGACATGAATCTAGCAGCAGCTAAATACTGATAATTATATCAGAGATGAAATGTTGTAGTAAAGCAACAAAAACTGGGGATGAAAGTCTGACATCTGTCCACAGATCTATGCACAAAACTAAAAACTGTGTGTGTTTGTGTGTGTGTCTGTGTGTATTACCCAGTCGAGGTTGGTATATGTGGGTCTGGATGTGTTGGGGGTTCAGCTGCTGCAGTTGGAGCTCCTGCTCTGAAGACACTGCCTCCTTCCGGCCTGTTACCATGGTAACAGCCGAGCTGAGGAAGTCACGGAACTGCTGTTCAAGGTGGTCCAAGAATAGAGTCCGAGTCCTGGACGCCAAACAGCAGACACACACAAACAAACAGCCGTCACACTGAGTAACAGGGGGAGAAGGAGCCTGGCACAAGAGGAGACCCAGATCCTGTGCGGAGATGGAGAAACTTCCAGGACAACCACATTCAAGCATGTCTGGTTTCTTGCAGTAGTGTCAAATTTTATCAAAGGCAGCATTTAGATCTAACAAGTCAAGTACAGAGACAAGAGTGTAACCTTCACCAGTGCGTCTCTGTGCTATGATGCCTCTAAATCTTGACTTAAAGTCCTCAAATAAACTATTATTATGTAAAAAGTCGCACAACTGGTTGGCAACAGCTTTCTCAAGGATCTTAGACAGAAAGGGAAGGTTGGATATGGGTCTATAGTTGGCTAAAACATCTGGATCGAGGGTAGGCTATTTAGGAGAGGTTTATTTACAGCTATTTTATAAGACTGCGGTACATAGCCTGATAATAAGGACAGATTGATTATGTCTAATATTGAACTAAGAGTAGAAAATTCCTTAAGCAGCCTGGTTGTGATGGGGTCTAAGAGACAGGTTGATGGTTTAGATGAAGAGATCATTGAAGACAGTTGGCGATGGTCGATAGGAGAGAAACTGAGGGTTTTATGACTGTTTCTAAGGTTCTTGTGTTTGAGGACAAATTAATGCTGGTGGGGGCAGGAGGAGGTGAAATCTGTCTCTAATAGTTAGAATTTTATCATTAAAGAAGCACATGAAATCATTGCTACTGAGAGTTATAGGAATACATGGATCAATCGAGCTATAACTCTCAGTCAGCCTGGCTATGGTGTTGAAAAGAAACCTAGGGTTGTTTTTATTTCCTCTATTAAAGATGAATAATAGGCTGCTCTCACAATGCTCTTGTATATTTTTAGACTGTCACGCCAGGCTACGCGGTACTGTTCCAGTTTAGTTGAGTGCCATATCCTTTCAAGTTTTCATGTTGTGTGCTTTAATATATGGGTTTGGGAGTTAAACCTCCTTTGTTTTATTATTCTATTTTTTGAGGAGCAATAGAGTCAAGAGTTGTTCTCATTGAGCTTGAAGCACTATCAACAAGCTGATCAGTTTGGGAGGGGCTAAGGTTAGCATACTCTGTTATATTGTGATATGTCAATAAATTAAGAGCTGATGGAATCACTTCCTTAAATTTAGTTACAGCTCTATCAGATAGACATCTAGTAAAGACATTCTTGCCTATTGGTTTGTAATCCAGTAATAGAAGTTCACAGGTTATTAAACAATGGTCTGAGAGAAGAGGATTCTGTGGAGAGATGATTAGATGTTCAGGTTCGATGCCATAGGTCAGAACCAGGTCGAGGGTTGGTCGGAGCCAACTGAGCCCAATAATAATTTAACACAGTGCTGAAGCATCATTATCAATGTCCACATGAACATTGAGATCACCTGCCATACTTGTGTTTATAGTTTATATTTTTATGGTCATTTCTTTAACTTTTTATTTTGTGGTACGTTTTTAATGTTCGTTTTTATTGTCTTTGTTTTTATTGAATGTATGTTTTTATGGTCTTTTTTTGGTTTTGAAGCACTTTGTGAATTTTATATCCCTGAAAGGTGCTTTACCAAATGAATTTATTATCAAAGTTATTATTATCATCATAATTGCTCTATCTGTACTAAGGACTAAACTTGATAAACAGAATTCAGACAGAACAGGTTTTATGTTTACAGGTTGGGTGTATTAGGTGTACCTGCTCAGTGTGTGCGTGAGCAGCTCAACAGGAAACGGGCTCAGGTGTGTTTCTTGTTGCAGGTCATCTGGCAGCTCGGGGGCAGGGCATCTGAAGGCGGGGCCAGTGTAGGCCACGCCCTTTGCTGATGTAAACTGGATATTGTTGTTGATGTCACAGAGATCCAGCAGAGAGGACGCTGCCTACAAACACACACACGCGCAGTCGTACTGTAGTTGTGGGGACACGCATCGACATAAAGCATTCATTAGCCCCTACCCCAACAAATGTGTTTCAGCTCATGAGATGCCCCCCCCCCGAAAAAAAATTTTGTTGGTCTCTTCAAAACAGTTTTAATTATTTAGGAATATGAATCACTCACTTTGAAGAAAAAAACTAAAGCTAATTATACAGCTGCTAAAAAATGTGTTTATTAGTCAGCTGATAGATGTTCATCATGTCCAGTCTCTTAAATAAGAAGAATTAATAAACTGAAAATGAATTCTCTCCCTAAGCTTTTATACCTTCTAGATATTCCCCTGCTGCCTCCTCCAAACTTCTTTTCTGAAGAAACCTTTCCATAACTTTATATGGAAAAACCAGACGCCTAGGACTTCATTTGTCTTTTCTGTATTTACCTTATGACAGAGCTGTTGTGGGATTTCTGGACAATAGGTTTTATTACTGTCCAAATATTTATGGATATATGAGCCAGGGCAGTCGCAGCAGCATGAAGAGATATCGAGTCTCGCTCTTTAAACCTCCAGCTGCAATCACATACTCTAATAATCCTAAAATCCTTAGAGAGAGAACACCGAATCCTGTAGTAAAACCAGGGTTACTGTATGGTCTTAGGTATATAAACACTTAATAATAAGAAAGGAATAAGGAATAAGAAAAATGAATAACATTTTTGGTTCTGATGAGGACAATAGTACTTTATAATAAGAATTTATAGTCAAGTAAAATGTCATATGTAAATATGATATTAGGGTTTATAGGATCTAATCAGACACAGTCATTTCCTGCTTTCCTTCTTTTTTCCTGCTGTTTTAATTGAGATTCACTGTGGAGAAGGATTTATATCAGAAGTATATATCTCTGATTGCTCCATCACCAGAATCATCAGGATCTGAGGTAAATGGACTGTACTTATGTAGAATTTGTAGTCATATCAACCACTCAAGGCTCTTTACGCCTACTGTCACATTCACATCCTGAGGGAAGAGGAGAGACAGAGAACGAGGAGGTGCCGGATTAATGTTGTGAGATTGTGTCAGTCTAAATATCCGAGGAACCTTAGTTTTTTTCTTCCTTGGCATCGATCTAGAGGAACATAGCATAACTCACAAAGAACAGATCTTTATAGAACCGAGCCTTTTACAAGCCGCAGAATCTAGAGCATTAACACAGAAAAGTACCAGTTGACCAAGTTCTGGTCTGTGTCTAAAAGAAATGTCTCTGTATCCACCTTTGGAAGAAACTACATCAGACTCAAAGACACAGAAGAAAGGTTATAAATTATCTTAGTCACAAGGATTCGTCTCATGTGTTGCATGAGTCTGGGGACAGATAATCATAGCATCTATATCAGAGGTCATTTAAACCACTGTAGTAGATGAACATCGAGCGAGAAATGTCGAATACTCAGGTACTGTAATGTAAACACCCTAGTTTAAAAAAAAAAAAAATATTAATATTATTATCTCCCCATTTATGCAATAAGAATTAATATAATATATATATCCTTAATCATTTCAATAGTGTTTGTTAATTTTATATATATATTACATATAATGCATTAATTTATATTATTATAATACTGGATATTCTTATGTATGCATTCATTTTTTTAAAATTATTTTTATAAAATTTGTAAATCCCAACAAAAACCTGGTTCTAGCCTGACGCCTAAACCAGGTCTGAGGACTGGGCAAAATGTCCTCACAAGGATGGTTTTAAATTCAAGCTGTTCCTCACAAAATAGAAGTACAAGAACACACACACACAGATCAGAGCTTCACCTCAGCCAGCCAATCCTGAGGGGACTGGGCAGGGTCAACATCCTTCTGATTGCTGATTGGATGATTCCCTCTCATCTTCTTACATCTGGTCTCTACACAAACACACAAACAAATCAGTTTAAACTGGACAGAAACCAGACAGACAGACAGAAAGAAAGACAGGCAGAAGGATGGATAGACAGGTAGACAGGTAGACAGAAAGAAAGAAAGAAAGAAAGAAAGAAAGAAAGAAAGAAAGAAAGAAAGAAAGAAAGAAAGAAAGAAAGAAAGAAAGAAAAAGAAAATAAGAAGAAAAGAGAGAAAGATGGATGGGTATACAGAAAGAAAAAAGAAAGAAAGATTGGCAGACAGGTAGACAGACTGACTGAGAGACAGACAGACAGACAGGCAGATAGATGGAAAGACAGGTAGACAGGAAGAAAGAAAGAAAGAAAGAAAGAAAGAAAGAAAGAAAGAAAGAAAGAAAGAAAGAAAGAAAGAAAGAAAGAAAGAAAGAAAGAAAAAAAGAAAGAAAGATTGACAGGAAGACAGACAGATAAATAGATGATTAGGCAGGCAGACAGGTAAACAGACAGACAGATAGGCAGACAGATAGATGGAGAGGCAGACAGACAGTTAGACAGAAAGAAAGAAGAATTGACTGACAGGTGGACAGACAGACAGATAGATAGATGGGTAGGCAGACAGACAGGTGGACAGACAGACAGTCAGACTGACCCAAGTTGGGGGAGTTGGTGGACGACAGGTGGAGGTTCCTCAGTTCTTCTGGACTCTGAAGATGAGGAAGTTTTTTTAATTATCGTCTGTTCTGTGTTTTTTTACAGCATCTTTACTAGAAACCTGCAGCTCTGAACTCACTCTAATATGTTCAGGTGTTTTTAAAGATCAGCTGACTGATGAGTCACAGCTGATCAGTCTTTTCCTTTCTTCATGTAAAACCACAACACGTGTTTTAAATTTGTCCACATCAGTGATGTGCATTTACACCAAAACTAACTACAGCAGGTGCAGGTGTGTCTGAGGTGTGGTTGCTTTGGTTACCAGTGTATAGGTGTTGCTGAGGCGGTAGAAGGAGCTAAGGCCGCTGCTGTAGGAGACGAGCTCCTCCAGAAAGAGAGGGGGGACACAATCCAACACCTCCCACTGGTCAGAGACACACTGTCTGCAGCTGCACACACACACACACACACACACACACACACACACACACACACACACACACACACTCGGTAAGAACAGATGCAGGAAGTAATACAGAGAAAGTCCAGTGTCCACCATTACAAGTCAGCTGTTCATGACAGAATCAAACTGACCAGATTCCTATCAACTGAAAGAAAGTCATGAATCTTGGTTCATTATCATTTAAAGTAACTGTTGACTGAAGGATGAAACATCGCTCCAACCTTCTGGGTTAAAATACATCTGGATCCAAAGAAGCATTTAAAGGGTTGGTAGCAGCACTGTTAGACCTGACCTTTGACCCATCAGCTGCTAGAGATGATAAACAGATTGTAGTTTGTATGTAGGGCGGGGAGCTCCTGTTCACTCTGAACAACTCAGATAATCAATTAAACTGTGAGTCCTCTGATGACTCTGCAGAGTGTGTGTGAGTGTGTGTGAGTGTGTGTGTGTGTGTGTGTGTGTGTGTGGGGGGGGGGGTAATCATCTGCTCCTGGAGGTGGGGTCGACTTTAGGAGGAGAACCGCGACCAAACCCATGATCGTGATGATAAGCAGGGTGGAGGGTGGAGGACAGGAGACTGGACTGGAGGAACAGGGACTCTGCGACCTCATCGTCAGCTTCGTGACCTACCTGTGTTGGAAGTCCTGCAGGTAGAGGACCGCTTTGTTCAGAGACGCCTTCAGAGTGTCCTCGCTGCCCTCCTGACGGAGTCCACCCAACAGGTCGTCCAGCTCCGCCTTCTTCCTCTGACAACACAGCAGCAAAGCATCATGTGAAATGCCGCTACTCGCCCTGCTCCATCTGAGGTGACGGTGTGTTGCTCACCTGCATGAGTTTCTGCCGTGAGCATCGAAGGTCGTCCAGGTGACGCTGTACTTCTTCCTCTCTCTTCTCTACCCTGCGTCTGTGCGTCTCCCATAGCAACGCTGCCCCTCGCATCACAAGAAACACACATCTGCCGAGACCAAGAGCGTGACGGGTCACCGAGTCACAGCAGGCCTGCAGACGGGTGGAGACAGACAGACGGGTGGAGACAGACAGACAGATGGTGACAGACAGACAGGTAGTCAGACAGATGGAGAGAGAGACAAGTGAAGAGACAGACAGACTGAAGGGGACAGGGGGATAGACAGATGCAAAGACAGGTGGAGAGAGAGACAGACAGGTGTAGATAAAGAAAAACAGGTAGAAAGACAGGGAGAGAGACACACAGACAGGTGTAGAGAGAGACAGGCATTGAGAGAGAGACAGGTAGACAGACAGAGAGACTGACAGGTGGAGAGAGACACAGACAGGTACATAGAAAGACAGGTTGAGAGAGAGAGAGAAGTAGAGAGAGAGAAAACGGTTAGAGGATCTGATACTGGACCGGCGGACAAGACTGATCCAAGTTCAGCTGCTGGTCCTAATAAACTGGACTCTGAGAGTCAACACTGAACTAGACACAGCTTCAGTCTATAAAGACATGGAGACAGGGGCATGTTGGAGTGACTGACGTCTAAAGTAGCCAATCGCTCTTTGTCCTGACTCTGGCTTCGTCCAATCACAGTGAGGAGCCGAGAGCTGACAATGTCATTCACCTCCTCCTCTGACAGCTGCAGAGCTGATAGTGCGTCCTGCAGAAAGAAAGGTCACGACAGTAGACAATCAAATTCCCACCTCATGACTTTACCCAGGAATTATCCTCCATGACTAAATACACCTGAGGGTGGTGTGTTGGGGTCCAAGCCCCCGACAACCAGAACCCCAAGGCCAGCAACAGAACGGGAACCCCAGAGCATGGTCTCACAGGTGTTAAACCACATTTTTTCATAAAATCATTATAAAGTTTATTCATGTTTTTTGTGTCTATAAATACTGCCAGAAAAAAAGACTATAAAATTAAAACCCTGAGTCCACTTAATCACACATTATAATACAGGATGGACTGACCTGAACCATGGACACTGACCTATAGAACAAAAACACTATCGTCAAATATTCAGTGGTTTCAATCAGCGTCACCATTTGTTGGATTTGAACTGGAGAATATCCTGGATGTTCATATCACATTTGAACCATGTAACCACAACCTTACAGTGCCCCCATGGTTGGATTGGCACTAAATTTGTTCTAGATCTGGATCACAGACTGAAAGTAAACAGTACATTTGATGTTATTTGGAAGAAGTGTTGTTGAGATAAAATGTTTTTCCAAAGATGACTTATTGCACCAGAAGATTAAAGTCATATGGCCAAAAACAAGAAAATAAGCAGAAACTGTTCTGGATGTGATTCTCTGAGCTGAATAAACACAGACCAGGCTTTTAAAGTTGGTTCCACATATTTTGCAAATTTGCAAGAAAGAAATGACCTGGTGATGCACATTTTTTAAGTTATGAACCAACAGTGAGGATGTATGTTGTGTGTGTGTGTGTGTGTGTGTGTGAATGTTTGAGCTGAAGTTGAGTCTCAGGATTCAGCCTTGATGTAAACCGTGAAAGTGTGCTTTTACCTTACAGCGCTCAAGCTCAGCCAGGTGATCCTGCCATGTCTGGTCATAAGAACAACGGAGCTGATGGAGGAAGTCAGCGTAAAGGCTGTCTGAACACGCACGCATGCATACACATGCACACACAACACAAACACATATGCACGCGCACGCATGCACCCCCCCCACACACACACACAGTCACGCACACACACTCACGCACGCACGCATTCCCACGCACAGACACACGCATGTGCACACACACATGCATGCACATACACTCACGCACACACACATGCACACGCACACACACGCACAAACACGCATGTGCACACACATGTACAAACACATGCACACACACATGCACTCAAACAAACATGCACGCACACACACACACACACACGCACGCACGCACGCACGCACAAACACACACACACACGAACGCACACACACACACACACAGAGTGGGACTGTAGTAATGTAGTAATAGAGCTCAAACTTTACCTGATTTAAAAGTTTAAAGTAAAACATGAGTGATTCTTGTTTCCTCCACTGCTGCTGATCAACAGCAGGTGGAGCCGTTTAATGTGAGGAAGGTTCCGGTCTCCTCATCATCATCACACAGATCTGATGGTTTCATGGATGTCAGAATTTATTCACTACATCTGTTTTATGCACAGCTGCTGTTACACGCATTACAAGTGAATTAACTTTTTATAGTTTCCGAACATTTTTTTTATGAGTAAATAAAAAGTGGGTGGAAACACTTTACAATACGTTGACTCAAACAGAAAAGTGAGGATAATTACCTATCTGTTGATTGACGGCTGTCAGCTGACTGAACCAATCAGAAACCAGAGAAGTGGAGCAGATGGGCGGAACCAGGGAGCTGAAACACAGAGACAGGATGCGATTGAACAACCAGCTCTCGGGGGCAGATACTGAACAAAACAAAAAATCGGAATCATCAGAAGACTCATTGGATCCTGGAGCCAACACGACATTGCACAGTCGAACCAAACTGGAGACGGAGAAAAGATGAATCATTTGAACAGGAGAAGAGTGTTCGGATTCAGTTTAGTCCTGAATCAGTTGCCTCTGACTCATTTCAGAATCTGGATTAATTTCTGCCAGATTGGTAGTTGTTGTTCAAGGAGAGTCAAACACCTGATCAGTGAATCATCTGTCTGTAAGGAAAATTGGTTTCTGGCAGAGAGACATTCTTTATCAGTTCCATGGTCTAATTGGCCAAACAGCTGCTGTCAACAGATCTGTTATGAACTAAAATGAGAGTAAAAGTTGTGGTTTCGGTTTGTGGAGAAAAGCAGACTGAAACAAACAGTGTGAGTTAACATGACCTTCAGGATCAATAACAAGTGAAGGAACCAGACTGAGGCTGAAGCTTCAGAACCACAGAGACAAACTGAACCAATCAGAAGACAGAGTCTCTTCTTTTACCTGATCCTGCAGATGATGTCACGGCGTTGTTCTGTCAGATCTTGCTGAGTTTGTTTCATCTGCTGAACTGAGATCAGCTGCTGATCTGCACCACTCCTGCAGAGACTCCTACAACATAAATACTACTGATTCTGAACCAGTTTATACAAAGACCAATGACACAGCTACTGAACACTGCAGTACAGCTAGTATCTACACTGATACTGCTGCCACTCGGGTATTATCTAATCTAGTCTACAACCCGGTTCTCCACCCACCTGAAGCGGTCCACGATGTCGACGACTCTGCTTCTCCTCCAGTGGCTCACATAGTCCTCCCAGCGCAGACGGAGGAGCGACTCTTTCTGCAGGTTCTCCTCCTGGAGGAGCAGCAGCAGATGGGCCACACTGCGGCGGTTCGCCAGCAGAGATTGATTCAACATCTGACGCACAGACAGAGGAGAACTGTCATTATCAGGGTCAGAGGGGTCAGAGGTCAGAGGTCAGAGGTCAGAGGTTGGCGTGCCTCACCGTGGCTTCGGCATGGACCAGTCTGTGGATGTCCGGTGGAAGCAGGAACCTGATCCTCTCCAGCAGGTGGCAGTGCTTCCTGAGCACAGCTCTGATCTACACACACACACACACACACAGCAGTGTTTCAAACTGGCTTCATACCTGGTTCTGGTTGTGGTCCCTTTCAGTCTTTAACACTGGGTTCGACTTTACAGCTGATAAGATGTGTGTCAGAGAGTGTTTGTGTGCATTAGCGTTAAGTTCTTCTCAGCAGAAACTCCACCTCCTCCTGTTGTTTTCCTCCAGTCTCTCCTTTTCCTCTGTATGTTTATGAAATGTAGTTAATACATTCTGGGACACACATGAATTTCCAAGCTGTCACATTTTCACCTTGTGTGTCCTCACCTCAGTTCACACCGCCCCTGGCAAGAGAGCTTTTCATTTCCCTATAAGGTCTTTCCATTGCCTCTCTTCTATGTGGACACAACTGAAAGCTAAACTAAAGATTCTGTAACTTTGGCTGATGTCGGGATGTTTTTAACCAATGAAGATAAACTTCAGTGGATACACCACACAGAGTGAAGACTGTGGACTTTGACTCCATCACTTCCATCAGAAACGTGCTATGCAGAGGGGATGATTACAGCAAGAAAAACCTGTTCTTATGGGGACCCAACTTGAAAAACTGTGAGCCTGTCCTTTAACCCTGCTGATAAATTCATTCCTATCACTCAGTCAGTGTTTCAAACCAACTAAAACACTTTTCTGAGCAGTTCCAAGCTTCAGCAGCTTCCCTGTTAAAGCAGTGTCTGATGTCAACTGATGAAGACTCAGCCTGTTTTTTCACCTGCTCTGTGTAAATCACTCACGTACGAACCCATCGGGGCTGAGCTCAGTCTGACCTGCTCAGTTCGTTGAGTCTCAGATTCAGTCAGTTTCTGGTTCAGCTCCATGATTCTTGTCTTTTTCAGCTCCACCTCCTTCTCCACCTCCTCCCAGAGACCACACACCTCCTACACAATACACACACAAACACAAATAATCGCAAAGCTCCAGAAAAATCTACTAAACACCAAAATGAGATTGTTGATGAGATTCACATGAATGAACTTAAATCTGAGTTGACATAATTTTAGAAGATATTGAGTAAGCTTTAAAAAATCAATGTGTTACATGTGTGTGACTGTAAAATGTGACAAAAATATATCAAATTCATAGAAAAATTTCCCTGAGGACATGGCCTGTGAGTTCTCAACACTAGCTACAGTCCAGCAGGGGTTTTTCAGAGTCTGACACCATGCCCCCCCAAAACAAAAACTGAGTTGTCTCCATTAACAGCAGCTGAACCAGCAGTGATCAGCTCCTGTCTGCAGCATAGCAGTGGATGTAGAGACAACTGTCACTGATCACTGTGACACTTAAGGAGACTTTAAAAAGGGAGATATGGAATGGAGTACTGCATCCTCCTGTTTCCTCTGGTTTTTAAGTGGATTCTGGAGCTTTTATTCTGGAGGGACATCAGAGATAATGACGTCCTCAGGAAGTGGAAGTTACACTGAATCAGATTAAGATGTGTTTGATGTGTAAGTCCAGATCTGAATCAGTTATGACTCTGAGACTCTATGAAAAAGTTTAATTTTTGATCAAACTGTGACAGTCAAGTGCTTTGTGGAGTTTTAACAAACCTAATCCCCTGATGAGCTGTGTGTCACTGACTGACGTGTTCCAGCTGTTCATGTGTACCTGCAAACTAACATGATCCAGCTGTTCCATCCTGTCCTTCAGCGTGTCCAATCTGTGGTCCACCTCCTGTAGAGAGGACAGCAGCTCCTGACTGACGGTCCTCACCTGAGTCTCACACACCTGACATGACAACATGTAAATTAGATCAAGTCAGAAGTGTACTGTGTGTACCACATACTATACCAGAGTGTATACCACCTCAGGTGTATTGTATTAGTATGTATACCATGTCGGGTGTGTTATACCAGTGCGTATACCACCTCAGTTGTAGTGTATTAGTTAATATTTTACCTGAGTGAGTTCTGTCAGTTCAGTATCCAGCTGTTTCAGAGCTTCTTTATGTTTTTTATGTTTTTTCTCTGTCAGACGTTCAACGATGTCAGAGCTTGGACAATCGACCACTGAAACGGAGAGAGAGAGAGAGAGAAGACACTAACTGAAGGTGTGAAATTAAACACCAGCTGACCTCCTGTCCTCAGTTACTCAGAAAAGGAAGAGTCTTTTAATCTCAGCTGGTGGTTGTGTTCTTCCTCAGAGTGCAACAGGAAACTAGCCAGTATTTCATTTCATTCATAAAGTTCCATCTCAGTTGTCTCTGTTGGGCCTGTACAGACATCACCTCCAGACAGATGCTGCCTCCTCCTTCTGCCTTGTTGTCACAGGTTGTACGACCATATCGTGGCCATGTGTTGTTGGGAAGTTTGACCAAACAGAGACTTTACTTTTCAGACTGTTTAGTTTTCGTCTTTGGAAGTCTGTTACAGACATGTAGGAAAAAGTTTTCAGTTTTTTATTAGAAAAGGAGCGAAGCTTGGAGAAGGTCAGTAAAAGCACCATGACCTCATCATGTTGTTTCATAGCTGCAAACCACCCTGGAGACATCCGGATGATTCAGTCTAATACAAACCCACAGTGTCAGGAAGTCTGCTGACATCACCAACGTCATCATCTTCATCATCGTCTACCTGCTGCCCCCTGCTGGAGGACAAACACAACGACATGAGAGAGAGACCGGCAGAGAGAGAGACTGATCCAGTCATAAACAGATGTGAGACATTTTACAGTGCAGAGAGAAAAGTGTGAGTCTCTGTCTCTATCTGTCTGCCTCTGTCTGTCTGTCTGTCTGTCTGTCTCCAACTGTCATTGACTGTCTGTCAGTCTCTAACCGTCTGTTATTACCTGCCTTTATCTGTCTGTCTGTCTCTGTCATTAACTGTGTCTCTGTCTGTCTTACTCTAACTGTCTGTCTGTCTGTGTCTGTCTGTCTGTCTTTAACTGTCATTACCTGTATCTAACTGTTGTTAACGGTCTGTCTTCAACTGTCTGTCTCTATATGTCTGTCTGTCATCAACTGTCTGTCTCTATCTCTCTGTCTGTCATTAACTGTCTGTCTCCACCCGTCTTTCTGTCTGTAACTGTCGTTAACTGTCTGTCAGTCTCTAACTGTCTGTCTGTCATTACCTGTCTCTATCTGTCTATCTGTCTGTCTGTCATTACCAGTCTCTGTCCTTCGGTCTGTCATTATCTGTCTGTCTCCAACTGTCTGTCTCTACCTGACTGTCTGTAACGTCCTGTCTCTAACTGTCATTAACTGTTTGCCTTTCTGTCCGTCTCTGTGTAACTGTCTGTTCCTCCCTGTCTGTCTACCTGCTGGCAGTGCTGCAGTGTGTTTTGCTGTCCTGAGCAGACAGACATTCAGTCCTGGTGTCTCTCCTTCCAGCCAGCAGAGACCTGGACAGCTGAACCTGCAGATACACAAAGGTCGAGCAGGTTCAATCTGAGACGGACGTCACGGCAAGTAAATCACTGCCATTGTCAGCCCAGATAGGATAATGAGGACGACACGATCACATGGAATCAATCATATCAATACTGAATCAGTCCTTAGTCAATCATTGGGCTCTGTCCATGCATCACTCAGTAACTGCTACATTTTTATCCATGAACACATTTATTGATAAAAGTCTCTGTCTCTGATGAAAAAACAGCTGGAAACTTTATTTTCTGCTGCAGAGGAAACATTGGTGACGAATCTTATCATTCAGCTGGATTTGTTTCGGTTATTATCTGAAATGAAAACTCACCTGAACAGGACCAGGATTCTCTGGAGGATCAGGTACCTGAGGTCAGGCTTATTTTACCACTCACTACCAAACCTGGTTTATTGAAGCTATACCGGTTTAACTGGTAAAAACAGTCAATGGGGAAATATTAAACTCCTGCAGCAAATAACAGCTTTTATTAATTCTCTCGTTAATTATCTTGACTTAAATAGTTAACAAAGTAACAGATAACAGACTCATGATGACACAGTAGATCCGGACAGTTACTTTGCTTCTACACCTTCACCAGCTAAAGTAAAAGTCTTTTTACTAACAGAGGGAAAGTTGTACACATCTTATCAGCTCTTGTCTCTTGAGTTACCTGTTGATTCTGTAGTTAAAGCAAACTAAAAAAAAGCTGGTCCACTGGTTGTTGTTGATCCACTGGTTGTTGTTAACATGTTACACATCGAAGTTAAAGCTTAAACGCTGTTAAAACCAATTGTCACATCTGCGGGAATTTTTTTTTTATTTATTAGAGCAAAAACAAAGACTGTGGTTGGTGACACCAGACCACGACCAGGACCAGGACAAAAACCACCACATTCATCCTCAGGCCTGGATCAACCTGTGGACTCCAGCTAGTGTCTGAACCTAGCGTCAGGTTTATTAACACTAAAGAAAACCCTGATGTGTAGACTGCTTCGATCCGGACCGGGTCTTTGTTGAAGGGACAGGATGGTCCTGGTAATCCACGGCCGGTGACATAACTCCGCCTAACAAACACTGGAAATTACAATCCCGTGTTTTACCTGTCCAGGTGCGACATGCTTCCTCTTCCTCACTTCAAACAGAAGGTCTAATAATCACAGATAAGACAGACCCGTGTTGCCGCAGAGGAAGCAGGTCGCACCTGGACAGTAAAAGACGGGGTTGTAATTTCCAGTGTTTGTTAGGCGGCGTTACATGACCGGGCCACAGAGAACCGCACAGAGTCCGGCTACGAACTGTTGTCCACCAGACCTGAACATCTGTCACCTGTCCCCCGAACATTCACGTGTGCTGGTCTGATCTGGTTTATGACGGCTTGACTCACCTGAGCGTCGAAGAGCTGCCGGTACACCTTCCCGCTCGGTACCGCTCTGCTCTCACACATGCTAACGGTCTTTAGCCGGATGCTAGCGGATCCGGACTGAGCGGTCCCCGTGAGGGAGTGGTGTTCAGCGGTGGGGTGTGTGCTGGGCGCCCTTAGACTCTTCTCCTGGTCTCTCCGTCGGTGTAAAGTCCGCCAGTCTCCGTTAAAACGTCGGTACCGCTTCGCGTTGTCCAGCCGGTCTCAACGCCTCTCCGTTACCGTAACAACGGACGCTGGGCGACGTTCAGGGGACGAGGGGGAAATCGGACGTTCTGAACTCATAGAAAAGTCGACTCTTCATGTCTTTAATGACTGAAACGTTCCGTTAAAAAATACCAAATATTTCCTGGTTCCAGTTTCTTTTCCTTTGAATATCCTCATTTATGTTTATTCATTTTGAGGTTTGACCGTTGATCAGACAAAACAGACATTGTGAAGATTTCACTTTGAGCTCTTTGTGTCTTTGTGTCAACATTTCTCGCTATCTTCTGAAGTTTTGAAAACAAATCAATCACTTATATCCTTCTGAGAATTATCTCTACCTCAATCAGTAAATGCTGCTTTTATAATAATGCATCAGTAATAATTATCTAAAGATGTAATATATAGTCATTTGAAACTCACATAGTACTTTTCTGCATTTAGTACTTTTAATACTTTCAGTACATTTTCCTGGTTCTAGTTACTTTTACTTGAGCAACATTTTCAGTGCAGGACTGTTACCTGGGCCAGAATAGTTGCTGGTGTCAGCGCTTTTACTGCAGTAAAAGAACTGAACACACTCACAAAGCAGCAGCATCCTTTAACAAACAGTGATGAACTGATCAGATGATCAGTAAAAATTGAAAACTTCTCAGAATGGCTGAAGACGACAGGTGGCAAATAAAAAACAATTTAATGGAAATAAAAAATGAATGAATAAAAACTGAAATCAATGAAATTAAAAACTGCTTTAGAATCATGGTGCTATTTGACCATGCGAACTGTGGTGTGTTCAGTCGGAGTCAGTGATGTCACTGCCACTGCTGTCGTCAAGGTTACCGGCTGTGTACTCCTTACAGATGAACTTTGACCTGAGGGCTCGCTTCCTGTTGTCATGGAAACAAAAACACACTGAAAACTGCCACTACATTTTTTATTAAGTTTAAATGAATCTCTGCTCACCTGCGGTAAAAGAAGTTTGGCCGACTTCTGGAGGTCAGACAGTCGTCTGTCTGCTGCTCCTGCAGGGAGAGAGACAGGGGGAGAGAAAGACGGGTGATTAATCCTCAGTCATGGGCTGAAAATAAAACCACATCATGACACTGGAGCCGACAGAAAAGCTATGCTAACACAGGTCACCACTCTTTACTACTGTGGAGAAGAGAAAAGCTCCTCAATGGGGAACAACACGTCCAACCTGGAGGTCGATGAGCTACAACAGCAGAGACCAGGCCTGGTTCTGGTCCTGTCAGACAGGAACAGAGACCTGAGGAACAGTAGAAGACCAGAACATAGCCTGGTCTGATGGATCTGGATCCTGCTGAGGCAGCAGATGTCAGGTCAGAACCTGGAGTCAAGAGCACGAATCCATGGACCCAACCTGCCTGGTGTCAGCAATCCAGGCTGGTGGTGGGAGTGTATGGGGGGGTGTTCTTAGCCCCTTAACACCAACCAGTTTGGTCTGATGCCACATCCTGTCTATTGTTACTGACCATGTTCATCCCTTTATAGCCACAGTTCACCGTCTTCAATTGGGTACTTCCTGCAGGATAATGATCCAGGTCAAGAAGTAAAAGTCTCAAACAGTGACAGTGAGAGAGAGAGAGACAAAGGATGTAGAGAGGAACCTCAGGCATATTACCCATGATGCAGTAGTGCTGGGTGTCTGTTCAGACTCTGCAGCGCCTCCTTGAGGAGAGCTGTTCTGCTGCAGCGCTGCCACCTCCTCATTCTCCCCCGATGTCCCACTGCGGACCTCCTCACTGCTTCCTGATCGGTCACATGACATGGTTTAAAGTGACAGCAGGTCACATGACATGGTTTAAAGCTACAGGTCACGTGACAGGAGCTCGACCTTTCACCGCGTTCTCAGCCGGTTCCTCCTCTTCCTCACTGCTCACGCTCCTCTCCCACTGAGTGAGGACAGATTTAACGTCACAGAGATGAAGGACGAGGTCAAAGTCCTACAACCTTCAGCAGAACCTCCATGGTTCAGTTTCAGTAGTTCATTAGTTTCTACCAGTGTCATGATTGTCTAGTAACTGGTCCATAAACCACTATGTAATTTATTGAATGTGTCATTCACCTGGTTAGAACAGGCCAGATTCTTAAATATCAAGTATTATCCTTTGTTACATAAAACAGTTACATAAAAGAGTTTTTTAACCTACAGATTTTTTTTTATTCCACCAAACAAACGACTTTGAAAGATTCAATGAAGGATTCAGAGGGATCCAGGTCTTATCAGAGCCTGGTCCTACATCTGACATCCACATCACTACCATCATTCTCCCCCTCCTCACCTGGTTGGTGTTGCAGGTGAGTCTGCGGAGGCGTGTCCTCAGCTGTAGCTCCTCCCCCTGTGACCTCAGCAGGAGGAGCTCCAGCCTATCAGATTGCTCAGTGAGCTGTCTGACCTGCTCCCTATAGTGATCCTTCTCCTGCAGGAGCTGCCTCACCTCCTCCTGCTGCTCCGCCCGAGATGACAGAGCCTGAAACAATCAGAGTTCTGGCTTTACAGGTACAGTAAGACCAGAACCCACCTGGAGAACTTTACTGGCCTGTTGTGGTTAAAGCAGGAGGGGACAGGACACAACATGGGGAGGGGGGGGTAAACCTGTAGTAAGCTTCAGTTGGGTCAACTGTCAACTGGCAGTGAGGCTTTGTTCAGATCTGGATGAGACCGAGTGCATTTGGTCTGACGGTCTGAACAAGGCCTGAACGTGTCTCACCCTGTTTCACACAAGCATGAATGGGAAGTGAATTTGGTTCCACCTGCACCGTACAGAAGCTGAGAGTCCTCCTCACCTTGTCTCTCTCACTGATCACCTCCTCCAACTGTCGGAGGGTTTGTTTGTGTCGTTGACGGTACATCCTGGCATCTCCCTTCAGCTGAGCGCAGCGCAGCTCCAGCTCCTCCTTCTCCTCTAGACTCTGAAAACAAACACACCCAGTCTCACTGAGAGCAGAGGGAGGTTTTACATCTGATCTGAGCTGGTCAGTTGACCCCCCCATAGAAAGCCTTTCTGTTCCCTGCTAAAGCTAATTCAACACCTACTCCATCTGTTTCACAAAAAACAATTCCCCCTCCTCCCCTCCTCCTCCCCTCACCCCCTCCTCCTCACCCTGGCTCTCTGCTCCTCTGCCCTGTGGAGTTCTCTCCTCAGTCTGAACACTGTAGTGAGGAGATTCATCTGAGGAGGAGCTGGACTGTCCTCCTTCTCCTCCTTCTTCTCTCCTTGCTTATCGTGTTTTTTCTCCTCCTTCTTCTCCTCTTGTTTCTCCTCCCCCTTCTCCTCTTTCTTCTCCTCCTGTTTCTCCCCCCTCTGCTCCTCCAGTCTGTGGGGGTGGAAGAAGGTCTCTGTGGGCAGAGCAAGACTCCTGCTCTGAAAACACAAGTTTAACATGTTACTTCGTTTCAGGGACACTATCCCCAGTATCACTCACTAACTAATGCAGCAGATTACCTCCCATGGGTAGGAGGTCACATGATACAGTGTTTACAGAAGTTCAGCCGTCCACATATTTTTAGCTGTATAGAGTATAAACTTTGATTTTCGTATTTGATCCATCAGAACAAAATTTTCTTGGTTTTCTCTTCGTGCTCCCTTTAGAAAACAACATCTAACCTTTTCAAAAAACACTTAAAGCACTGTTTGTCGAATAATAAAATTTGGTCAGTTTCATTGACAGAGGCTTTTGAAGTGTCAGAGCGTATGAAAGCAGGGACAGTGGCTGGTGATGAAGACGCTGAAGTGTCAGGCTCTACCTCCTGCAGTGGTCTCAGTGTTCGTCGCCTCAGCAGCCGAGTATGACTTTCAGCTCGCAGCAACGTGTGTTTCAGACGCTCCACCTGCACAAATAGAGGTCAGAGGTCACATTGGCTCTCTGTACGGGTCATCAGAGGTCAGAGGTCAGAGATCGGCTGACCTCTATCTGCAGGTCTCTGTTGGCCAGCAGGGCGTTGCTCTTCTCCTGGTTCAGAGTGTTGATGTCAGCCATCAGACTGTAGTTGTGGTCCCTCAGCTGCTTCACCTCCTCGCTCAGCCGCTCCCGCTCCTCCCGAACCTTCTGCACGCGCTCAGTCAGCTTCCTCAGCTCGCGGTCCCTCAGCTGCTGCTGCCGAGATGACACCTCCTAGAGATCGCATCAGAAACAACACACCAAAACGCTTGAATTCAGGCAGAGAACTTTTTGAGCTCCATCTCTAACTCCTTCTTGGTAACCTGGTTGCTATGCCGACCTGTTCCTTGGCAACAGAGCAGGCCTGTTGGCGGCGTCTCCTCTCATCCTGCAGCGCCCTCTGCAGGCGGCTGAGCTCGGACATCAAGAACTGAGTCAGACCAGATTCTCCTGCAGTGTCTGAACAGAGAGACACGTCATAACATCGATCTATGATAATAAGTTTTCAAACAGACAGACAGGTGGACAGACAGGTGAACAGGTAGACAGACGGGCAAGTGACAGAGAGGCAGGTAGACAGGCAGGCAGACCAATGAGGATGCTGAAGGTCTTGTTAGGCTCCTTCCCGGTGATTCGACTGTACAATTGAGGATAATCCAGCTCCAGACTTTCCAGGAATGCCGTGTAACCTTTGACCCCTGTCCTCTGCAGGATGTCCAGCAGGGCTCCTGTAAAGGTCAATGGTCTGGGGTCAGACAGTCAGAGGAGGGCGGATGATAAGGTTGTCAGATGGGATGGCTGTCAGGGATAGGGACTAAGTGAAGGCCTCTACCTCCAACTGAGTAACTCTGGTGTGGCTTGGACTTGGACCTTGATGACCAGGATGAGACCCAGATGACTCAAGACCAGCCTAAGTTACTTGGATGTGACCTGTGTGGTTTGTTCATGATTTTAGGGACTATGACATCACTTAGGAGACTAGGACATGACCTGGGTGACTAGGATGTCATCATAATAACTCGGATATGAACTGTTTGGTTTGACTCAACTTTAGGGACTTCTGTATGATCTAGATGACACGGACAGGACCTGGTGGACTTGGGTGTGATTTGAGTGACTAAGATGTCACCTGTGTAACTTGGACATAAAACTACTGTGACCTCTGTACCTGAAAGATGAGCTGGATGACTCGGACGAGACCTTGTGGTCTGAGGGGCCCAAACCGGGGGTCTGATCTGACTTCTTTTTAAATAAAATTACTGAGGTTGTGTTTCTTACCAACTTTTCTTCTCCTGATGACAAGGGTGGGGTCGTTGAAGAGCTGCTCCTCATCTTCAGCACTGATCACCTGACAGCAACCACCACAAAACAACCAATCAGAGAGGGGGAAGCAGGAGAAGTGACAGGAGAAGGAGGACAAGATGCAGCATTTTAAGAACAGCAGGGGAAGGATAACAAACACTGGGAAATTGGAGGGGCCAGCAGTACAAGGAGAAGCAGCAAGAGAAGGACATGCAGGAGGTGCAGCAGTAGGAGGAGGTGCAGCAAGAAGGAGTTACCCAACGAAAGCAGGGAATGATTGAAAGAGATGAAGCAGGCCAAGAAGACTTAAGTGAAGGGAGACTGGACTTGATTGTAGATCTTGAAGACATTTCTTGATGCTGTTCAGCACCGAGTCACTGGTTCAGATACATGGACCACACGTGGGTAAAAGTTTACCTCGTACCTCATACTGGACTCTCACCACCCACTGGAACACAAGCTAGGAGTTATCAGAACCCTTCAACATGGTGCGGATGTTCCTACAAGAACCCCGGCCGAAGAGAAGGAGCACCAGTAACATAAGGATGAAAAGAAAAAGCCTGCAGACACCCGAAAACTGACCTTTGGGAATCTGACCAAAAGGTCCGGGAAGAACACAGATGCTGCCCGTGGTTAAGAAAAGAACAGACGCAACAACATTGTCATCCCGTCAGTATCTGGACCATCTGAGACACTCAGGAGGATCTTCAATAAGCAACACATCCCTGTGTTTATTAAACCCAGAAACACACACACCAGAAACTGGTCCATCCCAAAGACCTCACAGACCCACACATAGGATAAACTAAACAACCATAAAACAAACGTATGGCCCGGCTAAGGAGGGTCAACTCTTCAGGACAAGACTCAGCAGTTCACCTACACCTGAAGGGACATGGACACATAATGTAAAGATTCTAGATAGGAAGGACAGGTGGTTCAAAAGAGGATTGAGGCAATCAATGTTTAAGTAGAGAAACCATCCCTCAACAGAGGAGGAGGAGGAGGTCTACAATAGCACCCCCCCCCACCTATAAGACTGTCCTTTCAGCTCCTCCCAGGAGATTAAACAAACACTAAAACTTGGTCTCAGGCAATGTTAACGATTCTAACGACTGTCGTTACAACAGCCAATAGATCTAACGAAGTACCAATGGCCTTGGTAACGACCCCTCTAAATACCTGCCCCCCCCCCCAGTCAGTCAGAACTGAAGAAACCTCTTAGATGAGAGGTGAAACATCAGACAATATCTACAACCAAGTCCAATTGCCCTCGAATCAATTCTTCTTGGACAACTGTGACCTGGATGACTGACAATCTTCACAGTCGAGATGAAGCAGTATAAAAAGGAACAGGGGCAAGAGGAGGTGCAACAGCAGCAGGAGGAGGACGAGGTGCAGTAGGAGGAGTTACCTGACACTGTCGGAGGTAGGGAGTGATTCTTGAAGGTTCAATGGTTTTGATGAGCAGCATCCTGAAATCGTCCAGCTGCAGCCAGCAGAGGTCATCCTCACACACTCCGTCCATCATGGCACTGGGTACACACTGTACACACTACACACACACACCTAATACATCTAACACACACCCACAATACATACATCCAATACCTGCTGCTGTCTGAGACACCTTTCTGCCTGTTTTACCTACATTGTCTCTATCTGTCTCTGTCTCACTCTCAGTCTTTCCCTCTCTGTCGTTACCTCTGTGATTTCTGAGGAAGTCGTTTCTCTCACTTCCTGTTTTCGGTTCAGACTCCACCTTCACTGCCTGATACTGACACAATTCATAAAGATTTATCTGAATCGACCAATCATGTCACACAACACAGGACATAAATGCATAGGTGAGACAGCTGTTGTGTGAAGGCGTCAGTCACCAGTGTCACTGATATACAATCACATATCAGTAGACAGGGACTGATCCTGGGTGAGTTTATCTGGTCACAGATCATCTGTAGGATTCAAACCTCCTCATCTCGAGAAACAACATGAGGAAGGTTAAAGAAAGAATAAAAACATAAAACAATAAAGGAACAGATGAAGAATAATAAGAGAAGAGTCATTAACCCATGCAGACAAAGGACTGTGGAAGGATCTTTACATTTCCACTCATTACAGATTGATTATTTTATCCCCTGTGATGGGATGTAACTAAGTACATTTACTCAAAAACTGCACATGAGGTACTTTACTTGAGTGTTTTCTTTTCCTTGTACCTCTACGACGTTTATTTAAAGCTTTAGTTACTCTGCAGATTATTATTTTTAAAAATTTAACTAACAAATAGGCATTATTATAAACTATAGTTTATACAAGTAGAGATGAAATAATTAACTAAAGTGACAGAAAATTAAGTTACCACTAATGAAAAAAGCAAAATTTTCCTGACTCCAGCTTCATGTCCTGCTTCGCCTTAAAATTATTTAATCATATTAATTCAGTTTTAATAATTATAGGTTTTCAACTGTTCATTGGACAAAAAAAACGTTGTGAAGGTGTCACATTGGGTTACTCTCTCACTACTTTCTAAAGTTTTACAAACCATCATTCAATTAATCAAGAAAATAATCAGCAGATTAATTCATAATGAAAATAATCAGGAGATAAAGTCCTACGTAAAATGGTTAAATTAGTTCCAACTGAACAAACTACAGCATCTATATGCTGTTTACACACAAATGCATCATTAATGATAATCAAACAATGTAAGCAGTAAATCTCTCTTAGGGGACATTTTTCTGAAATGAGTACCTTTAATCACTTGAATGCTTTTCCTGGTTATTCTACAGAGTTTTTACTTGATTAAGACTTTAAATGCAGGAATTTTACTTGCAATGGAATATTTCCATGGTGTGGTATTAGTACTTTCACTGAGGTGAAGGATCTGAGTTCTTCCTTCACAGATGGTGAATATGAGCTTGTTGATGATAAAGTCCAAGGTGCGATTTCTGGTCATCTGCTTTCATGTGGACAGAGTGACAGAAAGAGGAAGAAGTTAAAATTACAGAAGTCAGAAGAGGAATGACTCAGTGAACAGGCAACATTAACAGTTTTTCTTTACAGTGATTCCTGTAAGTCTCATCAAGCTGAAGTGAAACCGAATGAAGAAAAAGAGGAAAGTTTGAGGAAATCATTTGACAGAAACAAACAGGAAGGCACAAGTTTTACCAATCAAAGTCCTCAGTCCACAGAGACCTTGCAGTGCATGTGGTCCTCACTTTGCAGGTCTAACACTAACTGGCCCTTGGTTACCCTGGGTTAGGGTATATGAGTGCACACGGCTTATTTTCAAATTAACTCTCTTTATTACAAAATAATCAATAAATTCAACTTTTTTCTTTACAGACATTTGAATAAAAAAAAACAACAACTCAAAAGTAACAGCAAACATATTTTAGTGCAATTTCACATTTTCACTTCTCACTTTCATGCTGAGGTTCCTGGATATACCATAGCGCTAAAACTGACCTGTTAAACTTTTTGACTCATCTTCAAACACATTTTGATCATTTTCCAATAATTAATATTTTTATCGATTGATTTCCTGCTTTTGGCCAGACACTGGCTCTACTTTTCACATTTCTTTGGAAATCAACCTCCAGGTATTGAAATTTGTTTCAAGATATCTTTTTTGTTTTTTGAGTAATATGATCTATTTCAATGTTTCGAAAAATCACCTTGTTGGTGTATCCAAGGTTTTACTTGTTTGTTTTATTTATGATATTTATGATATGATATTTATTTATGATATTTATTTATTCTGTTACCTGTTGACACTCTGACACCTGTAGATTTTAAACTCCATCGAACTCCCTGATTATTAATCTTAGAAAAGACAATAGGTCTTTGATACTGAACCAGAATAAAAACAAAGTTTTTCTGAAAAGTTTTGTTGCTGTCAAATCAAATAATTAATTTCTTTAAAGTGTCTCAGAACTCAAACTGCTTTTTAATGCAGATTGGTAGCAGTTTATTTTTGAAATTTAATTCCAACCGGATTAAAGAGGAGAATTTTTTAGCTCAACTTCAGCCAATCTGAAAATATGAACTAAACGTGTCGATCTGGGGTTTTTGTTGGACAGTGATGATCTGGTTTCTACTGGTCTGGCCTGGCCTGGTCTTTGGTTGGTGTGCCGGTGTTGATGATTCCTGAGAATTGACTGGCTAGAGCTCCCGACCCCTCACACAGAGGTAAAGATCTCTAAAGAGAAAAAAAACATAAAGACACCGGTCAATGAGCACACACACTCAGGATCTGATGTTTACATGGATCATAAAGAAACCCGGTTATTCATCTCCCTGTTTTACATGTTTTGGTAATAGTATCCAGGTTTCTGATTATGTACCGACTAACCTGAGCAGGTGAGAATGAGCCCAGAAGGGAAGATCTATGTAGTTTGGTCTCATTTTTATTGTATATAAAATAAAAACTTTAAATACTGTACATCTTTTCATAATGAAAACATACTACCCCTTTTATTTTGTTATTAATCATAATTTTTACTCCTTTCTTGTTTTTCGGTTCCCTTTTTTTGGTTTTTGTAATTTTACAGGGATCAGCTACTACATGTTTTATGTCTTTCTTTAGGTTTTAGAAAAAAGTTAAATCAAATTTATCCTTGACAAGCCAAGTGACAAACTTCTTATTTCAGCATACAGATTATTGTCCCTTCGTGAGGTTTAATGTATTGATTATTTACCACAAGTTTTTTTTTTTTTTAATTGCAATGAATGCTAATGGAACTCATGCTAACATCAGACTGAACATAAATCCAGATCAGCTGTTCCTATCAGAGTCCTCTAGCTAGTACTGTTCATTCTCATAACTTGTACATGATGTTTACAGACAACAGACAATAACCTGGACGCATCTGCATGTAAACAACCACAATGGAACCGTCAGAGGGAGAGCAACATCATTCAAGTATCTAAGGTCGGAGACGACTTAAACACAGACTTACAGATGCAAGATAGAAGGATATTAAACATCTAATATCACACTTAAACAACAGAATACAAAACTTGAACAACCACTCAACAGTCTATATCAAGGGAAAGGGGAGAGGGGATGAGGCCTGGAGACAAATGAAGAAGAGGGGAATAAAACAAGGGAAAATCGAACTAAAACCAACTCAAAATCCTGAGTTCAGTCGCAAAATCCTGAACAGATATTTTGTGACTTCACAGCGGAAATTTTAACAGTGAAGTTGTCAGGTCATATTCCTAGTAGCTCTCCCTTATATCTAATCACACTGAAAGAGAGATTACTACTGAGGTATTTGGAGTAGAAGCTGGTAATTCTTCTGTTACTTTATACATCCGAACAACATCAAATTACTTTTAGCTGTTAGAAAGAAATCTATCAAACTGAAAAGACTGCAAACGCACCTCCGAATGACTAGACAAAAAACTAACCTTCCCTTCAGACTAAAACCACATGAACAAAATGGAAAAACTGAAACATGTGGACATTACATGTGCCAAAGCAACATAACCCATCACATAGGTCACTGTTCCTGTTCACACCTTGTACTGTCAACCCACTCACTCTGCAGGAAAACAAAGTAAAAAAGAAAGTGCAGAAACAGAAACATCACAAACTGCCTGAACTTCCTGCAGTTTGTCAGCGCCTCCAGGCAGCAACAGGATGGACCTGATCATTACAAACTTAATTCTTAGAAGCTACATCTGAACGCACCAGTGTTGCTGCAGCCTATGCCACTTTCCACTGGCTTCAGCTTTAAGCCAAGACTCAGGTGGTGGTCACTCAGCGTGTTATACACAGGTTTAAACTTCAAACACTTTTATTTTATGCCTGAGGATATTTAACTTACTATACTTGGAATTCACTGAATATTACATATCTGCACTTAATTAAACTAATGTGATTGTTGTGCTTTGCATTATCATGATAATTTTCATTTGTATATTACACCTACTCTGTAAAGACCTCTACTGCAGGACTGCAAAAGGCAGTGAGATGCAGCAGACTCGGTTTTCAGTGCTTGGATTGTGAAGGTGACAAATAATGGCTGTTACTGTTACTGCAACTTTTAGCATCACATCATAAAATACTAGAACAGCTGATTGTGTAGCTCAATAAACAAAAAAAAATTTGTGAACAGGACTTGTCAGAAAGGGGTTGAAAATCCTAAACTCTTTACCTCCATCAGCTGCTCAACTCACCTCTGCTCTTCTCTGTCTCCCTCTTTCTTTAATTTTCTTTAGCTCCTCCTCCTCCTCATCTTCCCCTTCCTCCTCATCCTCCTCTTCCTGCGTGGACAAGGGGGCCCCGGTCTTCTCTGTGACTGGCTGGATGGTGGCCAGGAGGGCGGGGACAGTGAAGCAAGACAGGAAGCGCGCCTTCAGCAGCTGGTAGGCAGGATTACTTGAGAAACGTTCCGTCACCAGCTGACGCACTGCTGCCACAAGCTCTGCCTCCTCCTCCTCCCCCTGCAGGAGGTCAGAACCGACAGAGGGAGCTAAAGGGAGACAGAACAATCACACCTGAGATTACAACTTGATGCCAGCAACCAATCAGTGTGACGAATACCCTCTGACATTAAGGAGTATTCTGCTGTGTGCAGTCTATGCAACAGAGTAGATATACATCAGTCACACGCTGACACACAATTTTTCCTTCAAAAAATACAAAACATTGACGAAAAATATTCTTAAACATGTCACAGATTTGACGATGCACCTACATGTGCAAATTCTGATGCCAAAAGCTCACGTTTTGTTGTAATTGGCCAAACAAGAAAAAGAAAAAATTAAAAAATCAAGTGCTCAACTGCTTGATGAACACAGGACCTTGGAATGGGAATACAGAACGAACATACGGTGCATGAAACAGGTGTCCAGTTGACCTTTCTGATAAACATAGTGCAGGGGCCACACAAACCCTCAGTGTGTGAGACCTCCTGTATCTCACAAACCGCATGTGAAATCTTTTGGAATGAACAGAGGAAGACAGCAGAGATCAGCATAGACAGAGAGGCTGTACCTGTCAGGTTTGTCAGGTGTGCGTTACCTGGTTGGTCCCCAGCTGGTGTGAGGTCAGAGGTGGAGTCTGGCTGGTCTGTTGGAGGCTGACTTGGGGTTTTATCAGTGCTGTTGCCAGGTCTGGGTGGGGTTTGGGGCTGTCCGGGATCAGAGCCTTGACCAAGCAGCTGCAGGGAAGATTTGATCAGAGATTTCTTAGCCCGGAGCAGCGCACTGAGCGTGCTCAGACTACTGACAAAGGGCGGCAGGTAGGGCAGAGCCACGCCCAATCCAGGTACCACCACCCCTCCCTGCCCGCTCAGCCAATCACACACTGCCGCTCTGGGTTCCAGGAACATCAGGGAAGGGTCGAACTGCAGCGCCTCCTTCCTGAGGGGAGGGGGCTCTGCCGGGTCCACCCTGATCGTGCCCTTATATGGAAGGTAGAATTTGGTGGGATATTGAGGGGGGCCAGAGGGAAGGGGCGAAGAGCCAGGGTTTTGGACAGGTTGCAAAACCAGGGTTGGGGGGAGGGGCTGAGATGCACAAGTGGGCGGGTCAGGAAGAAGGCCTGTCTGATTCAGACCACTTGGGTTTGCTGGGATGGACATGGTGGGGGGTTTAGGTGTGAGTTGTTGGCAGCTGCCAGAAGTAAATTGCAGAGGGGGCGTGGGCAATGGGCGGTTTAAAATATTCCCTGGTGAAGGTGGGGGGAAGACACTCGGCACCAACGCCAACTGCAAACCCTGGGGCGGGGCTTCTACAAGCTTGGCCAACCCACCAGGAGTAATGACCCACATCGACTGACCAGCAAGTAAACGCAACCTGGGGAGCTGAGCTGTCCCTTGTATGATGACTCCCTCTTTGGTACGAGATGTACGAGAACGCTTCTTATGAGAAGAAGTAGTTGTCTTCTTCTTGGCTTCTTCCTGGAAACAAAAAACAGAAGAGGAGTCAGACGAGCAGGAGATGGACTAACAGGAGGAGAAAGTCAAGGAGGAGACAGATCTTACCTTGGCTTCAGTAGCTTCTTGCAGCGCTCTGGCCTTCTGACTAGGCTTCCGAACCCTCTTTCCTTCCTGGACTACACAGTGGTCATCCTGACTGCTTGTCCCCCTGTCCTGCTCCTCCCCCCTCCCTCGTTTCCTCCCTCTGGGCTGACCCTCTTGAGTGGCGTTTTGGGTGGAGTCAGATTTATAGTGCATCGGGTTTGGTTGTGTGGGGGCAGGGCTTGGCTGACTGGGGCCCGGGTAAGGAGTCAGGACTGAGTAGTCATGGTGGCTCTGGGAAGAAGCAGTTAAGCCTGTAGTGGAAGAAGCAGTGTGCTGATTGGCTAATGAGGAGGTGGGTGGGACTAAACTAAGGTTCTGAGTTGCCAACTCATCCCTATCAGAGGAGGACGGTGTGCTGGTCTGGGGTAAGTCCACAGAAACAGAAGTAACATTTAGTGTGAGAGTAGGAGAATGTGTTCTTCCTACTGCTGGAGGAGGTTCAAGTGAAGGAGCTTCCGTTTTGCTTGAAGAAGAAACATTGACTGGCCCAGGAGCAGGTCTTTGAGGAGCTTTAGGAGGCGTGGTCAGGGAGGAGGCCAGAGTCTGAGGTTCCAGCTGGATGGATGCAGGGCAGAGCTGCTGAGGACGAAGGAGGACACAAGGCTGTTCAGGAGAGTTTGTGTTCTGGGTCGGAGCTTTCATTCTCGGAGATGAGGTGGCTTTCTTCTTGGCTTTAGCCTGAAAGGAGATAAAAGAATATCAAGTCAAGTTTACAGAGCCATGGGCTACAACCCCCCACATCCCCAGCGAGGCAATTACTTTGAGAAATGTTGATTTATTTCAAATATGCAAGAGTAAAGCACAATAAAAAAAATTTACGGCTGAGGATCCTAAGGCTGCCTACAAAGGTCTAAAAGAGGAGGTTCTGAGAACCCTCAGAAAACCTTAATTGGACTTTAATTTAAATTGTTTCAGGCCTCCAGAGAGAGTGTTCTAAAGGACCTTTAAAGGATTTTTTGAGGACCTTTTTTACAAAATCTTGTGGCCTTATCTTGTAGAGGAGACCTGTGTCAAAATCTGGTTTTAAACAGCTTTAATATTTTGGTTGATATTTTACTTACAGTTTTCATATCCTTCAACAAATGTTTTATCAAATTATCAAAAACCAACACATACTGAACCTTGGACAGGAAGTCTACTGTAGACTGGTTGGTGTCTGGGGGTACTTGTGTGGGAAAGTGAATCAATAATCTATTGAAAATTGTCCTTTAATCCCATCGGGCTGTTGATGAATATACTAGGCCTGCTAATGTTTCGCAATAAAAACTCTGTTAAGAAATGAAGGGTTTCTGTCAACTGAAGTGTTAGAGGGCTTTAACTTTGAAACAGTTGCAGGAAGTGACAGTCATATTTGGGGAGGATTTAAGCAAATATCTAGCAATATAATCAACTTACCGTATTTCCTCAAATAGCAACCAGACATGACATGACATGACTGCAAAAGGTACCAGGCTTGTGTGTCTAGTTCCCTATGTTAATTATCATTAGTCATACTGTAGTAAGAAGCCTTGCTTTGATCCACTCTCATTTGCCCTGTTATTGTTACTGCATCATGCTGTTAATACAAACTCATGTAATGATAGGATTTCCCTAAAAAGGTAATTACCTTGGCTTTAGTGACCTCCTGCAGAGCTCTGGCCTTCTGACTTGGCGTCCGAATTCTCCGTCCTTCCTCGATTACACTGTCAACTGCCCCTTCCACACCTGCACATGCCCCTTTTACACCATTATCTGCACCACCAAAATCCTCCTCCTTCTGACTGCTGCAAACAGCATCTTGATTGTTTGTCTCCTTCTGCCCTCTCCCTGTGGGTAGATTCATGGTGGAGCATGGAGGACTGGGGGAAGGGCAAGGCTGGCTGGGGAAAGGGGTTGGGGTAGTGAGGGTGGAGGGAACAGATTGCTGATTAACCAGTGCAGAACCAATAGAAACAGCCTGGTTAAGGGAAGGGGCCTGGGCTACGCTGAGGCTTTGAGTCTGCGGTACAGCCTGTTGGCCAATTGAGACAGAGCTTGTAGTTGTGGCATTCTGGATCATTGGGACCATAGAGACAGGAGGGACATCCAGTCTATGAGAAGGTGTATGTAACGAAGAGGTGACAACACCCCCAGGGGGTTGTCTGCATGGAGATGGTGGGGATATGTCCAGGGAAGAGGGAGGTATGTGCTGGATGGAAGCAGAATGATTTTTTTGAGGTTTGAGGACAGGATGAGTAATGAAGACAGCTTGAGGAAATGACTTAGGAGGCATCTGAGGATGCCCATTAGGAGGCATCTGAAGAATGCCAGGATGATTCTTAGGAGGCAAAGATGGGGGGAAATGAGGAGGACGAGGCTGTGGTTGCTGCAGCAAAATGAGTTGCTGTGGTCGTACTTTCTGTTTGCGCTGCAGTTGTTGCCGTTTATCTTGCCCCTGCAGGGCCTGAAGTTGCTTCAGGATCAGTTTGTGCTGCAGGTCTAACTTCTGTAACTCCTCTTTCATGGCTTTCCTCTGCTCTAGGATTCCTGCAACGGTTTTCGGATTCTTCTTCCAGACAGAGGAAGGATCTGGGGGTGGAGTCAGTGATGTCACCCTGTTCTTACGCTGCTCTATCATCTCCTTGCAGCCTACTGTGTCCACGTTCATGGTCTGCAGGAGGAGCAAGAACACAGGAGTCGAGGAGAGCTGGGTTTTCTCTCCTTGCTCCCTCAGGGCGTCTGCTGCTGTCAGTCTGGTTTTGACTGGGATCAGCAGGTTACCGATCCAGGGTGTCACCGCAGCCTGCAGCTCATAGTTGAGCCCCATGTCTGTCACTCTGTGGTTCTGCTTGCTGGTACTGAGCTTCCCTTCAGGGCAAGAGCTCTGGTTGTTGAAGTTTTGCGCCTGGCGATACAGGTGGGCTCGGAGCTGGTCAGGTGACACCATCATCATGGTGCTACTGCTGTGTTGCTCCTCCCACTGCAGCTCTCTGGGATGTGGTCCAATCATCACAGAACGTCCGAACTTGCCCAGGATGGTCGACCGGACCGGCTCCCCACTGTGAGCGTCAGCAGAAGAAGGTAACGCCACTGGACGAAAGGTCAGGAAGCTGCAATGTTGTGCTTTTTCTACTGGAATCCACTCCTGCATGGGAGGGATGGTGTAGGGCTCCTCTTCCTCTTCCTGCTCCTCCTCCTCCAACACCTCCTCCTCAGTCCTCTCCACTTCCACTGCTTCCTTTTTTTTCTGCTTCTTCTCCTCATCACTATCTATGTATTCCACCACCATCTCCTCCTGCTCTTCCTCACTGCTCACTTCCTCCTCCTTCAGTTTCCTCAGTTTCCGCCTGATGTTCTTCTTGACAGAGAAATCCTTTCTCTTTTTCTTCTTCTCTCTGTCTTGATTCTTTTTGTTTTTTTCAGTTTTTTCATCTTTCTATTGAGAGAAAGAGAGTTAGATCAATCAAAAAGTCGGTTCTCATATATGTGGACTGTTATGATAAGGAACCAGACAAGTTGCCCAGCCAGGCCTTTATTATTTGCATTGGAAGAGGTACCATGAGCCTTAGCTATAGAACCGAACATATACAGGAGACGCCCTTATATATCA
Organism: Istiophorus platypterus; assembly: GCA_016859345.1. Classification (NCBI taxonomy): domain Eukaryota; kingdom Metazoa; phylum Chordata; class Actinopteri; order Istiophoriformes; family Istiophoridae; genus Istiophorus; species Istiophorus platypterus. Next base: position 28,790,930 of record CM029115.1, read on the forward strand.
CTTTATGCCGATGATTTTCTAATTTATTTTGATTCTTCCCGACGTTAATAAGATTGTTCAATGATAACAGTAGATTTTTCGGGGTAAAAAAAAAAAATCAATTTCTCTAACAGTGAACCTATGCCACTTAATTGTGAAATCCCACCAACCCAATCCCCGTCAGGAATACAAATGTTCCCACTAAAGCTGATTAAAAGATCAAGTTAAAGTTTGGTTGAAAGTTTATTGTTGGCAAAACTTTCTGAAATCAAGGTCCACTTACTCACTTGTTGTGGAGCTTTGACTATATTTTAGTCTCAGATAAGATGTAGTTTGCTCAGTTGTCATGGAACTGTTGATGTTTATACTTTCAATGTTAGTTCTTTCTTGGTCATGTAACATGAAGCTGAGCAAACTCAATGTGACAATGAAGACTGTTTGATCTGGTTGAAGCTCCAAAATAAGCAAGGAAACTGATCTTGAGTTTGTTAAAAGTGACCTGGAATGATTGTTTCTGCTTGTAGTGGCCTGTTCTTTTGCAAAAACTGCCTAATTAGTGACTACTGGAGTCTGTTACCTCGGGCGTCCTGTTGCTCCCTCATCCTACAATGAAGCTGGTTCAGAAGGATCCAATAAAGGTGGCTGGCTAACAACAACTCTGAAAAGCTATTTTAAGTGTAGCTCCCAAATCTGTGTATTTAACTGAGGAGGTTTCTGAACTATCAAGACACTGTCTTTTCTCATGAGTCTCCACATGTCCATTTCTTCCATGATTTATTTGTACTGTAAGCTGAGTTTCAGTGCCAAAACCTTTAACTTGGCCTCAGATGCAGTTGTATCTTTGCTTCTAGTTTCAGTCCTAATTTAGTCTGTTTCTCCATTTCCTCAACATGTTTCTCCTTTAATGCCGAGTTGCATAATGCAGCTCTGTCCATGGTAATTCTAGACGAGCTGATGATGTTGGCGATGAAGACGGTGATTAATTTTGTCTGTTTTGAACATTTGGATTGCTTGGACTGTTCAGACACATTGGAAATATGATCATGAGGCTCAACAACCATCTGAGGTTTTCATGAATGCACCTTTATTTACTAACTATCTATTGTTTCATTTTCCTATATTTCTATTGTTTCATTTTACTATATTTCTGAGGGCAAAAGCATTTAATCACAAACAAAAACACTGTTAGATTCATTGAGTGCTACAATTGAATTGTCCCACACCGCTTAATACACTTTCAGTATTTCCACTATAAACTTTCATAATTTTTCATAACTTAATCTGTGGAAAATTAAACTTATATCTACACACATCTTGATGCATTCCGCATCACTGTCTATCCGAAAAGAGGTGTAACAGGTGCAGTAAACCATGGCCCCCAGCCCTTCCACCCTCCCAGAGAACAGAGGACAGGTGAGTGTACCTGAGCAACAGCTGTTTGCGGTTTGCTCAGTTTCCTCCACTCTCGCAGACACTGAGCGTCGTAGCGGTGAGGAATCTCAGCGGCGATCTTTGCCCAGCGACCTGAAAAATGGACAAACCTTTTTAATCGTTCTCTGAAGATGAGCAAGTTTATTTACAGACACAGTTCAAACCTGAGACCACAGCATCACCGGTGGATGGGGCCACAGAACATCATCAGGACCCAGCACTGGACAAAAGGTCACAGGTTCAATTCCCCACTTTGATTTTGGCTTGAAATTTGAGAAGCAAATCAACTCTGTTGTTAGATTTCTCCCACTGGACTCAACAGTCAGCTGTATACACTGTGTACCTTTCTCTTTACTTTAATGTATTTTTAATTTTATGTTTTTTTCTTCTTCCTTAAACTCTATTTATGTCTGTTACCTTGTAAATTTTTGTGACATTTAGTTATTATTACTCTGCACAATTTGCCTGTTGAGTTTTTGAAATGACTGACTGTTGCTTTTGTAAATTTATCTGTTTATTTTCATATGAATGTCACAGTCATCTACCTGCATAATTCTACTTATAATAATAATAATAATAAATATAATAATCATCAACATCTTTATTTATGGGGCACTTTTCAAAACCCACATTACAAAGTGCTTCATATAGGGCAGCAAAACCAAAGATTATAAACGTTTTATTTAATATTTGTTGAGTTGTGTTTTATTAAATATGGGTTTTGTGTATTGAGTCATTAACAGACAGAAAACATCAGCTCAGGTCATTCTGTCCCATCAGAGGTGAAACTGTGAGTCTGCAGCTGACAATTATTTTTGTCGATATGTCAGATGTTTTTTTTCTTTATTTTCTTTTCCCAGCAGCCAGGCTCTGTAACTGTGTTACCCAGTGTGAAACCCACCAATGCCGTGTTTCTCCACCAGCTGCAGCAGCAGAGCTCTCTCCTGTTCGTCAAACGCTCCTCGCTTCGTTCCCGCCTTCAGACAGTCATTATACCTGCGCGCGTGCGCACGCACACACACACACACACACACACACACACACACATACATCTACTGAGGAAGAGGAATTAAACAGACCCTGCTTCTCTAGCACATCAATCATCCAATCAGGTCTCACCTGTCTCTGCAGGCACAGTCAGTGCGTCCAGGAACCTCAGACCTGATCTTCCACCAGTTCTTCTCCCCATAACGAGACACAGCTCGCAGCAAGAGCTGAGATAGAGAGACAGGCAGAGAGACAATCAGAGGGACAGGCAGGGAGACAGACAGCGACCAATCAAGTATCACTTGTATGTCCTGCTGTAGATTGTGTTCATCTGTGAACCAGTTAACTCATATGCTGGTTTGCAGGGGTTATGTACAGTAGCATTAATAGCCCCCAACCCCGGTCAAAATGTCTGTTACTGTGAGTAGTTTAGAAGAGTGGAAGAAAGGAGCACCGTACAGAAGTTCGGGCCCCCAGTGATCTGATCTCTCAGAGAACTTTTACAGAGGTCTCAGACCTTAATATTAAAAAACTCTGACTCCTCAAACCTTGTCCCAACAACCAGCAGTCGTGGCTCCTCTAAGCAGCTGCCTCGACTCTGAACATTAAAATGACTGATGCCCACAAAGAAGGAGGTTGTAAGAAGATAGTAAAGTGTTTTCAGGTGGAAGTTTTACAAGTTCACAATGTTACTAAGTAATGACAGTGAACAGGAACAGTGGAGAACAAATTGAGGTGTTGAGGACCAAGAAAAAGTTCAGAGAAAACTGATGGTAGAATCGTTGTTAGAAAGACAAACCAAAATCTGTGACGGTAAAAGACCTTCAAGATGATTCATCAGGCTGAGAGTGGTGGTTCACTGTTCTACTGAGCAGTGACACCTGCACTAATTTGAAACTTCATGGAAGAGTCATCAGGAGGAAACATTTCCTGCTTCATCACCACAAAATTTGGCATCAGAAGTCTGTAAAGAAACATCTAAACAAGTCTGATGCATTAATGAAACAAGTCCCGAGGACTGATGAAGGTAAAATAAAACTTTTTAGCCTCGATGAGCAAAGTTATGTTTGAAGAAAAAAGGAGCAGAACTTAATGAAAGAAAACTTCTCTGACTGTTAATCACAGGTTTAGATTGATCAGGCTTTTGGTTCGTGTTGCACCCAGTTGTACAGGGAACATTTCACTGGTGGATGAAGAATGGATCCAGTTAAATACCAAAACATTTTGGAAGCAAATGTCTTCGTCTGTAAAAGACAAGAAGTGGAGGCTCTTACAGCAGGATAATGATCCTAAACACAGCTCAGATCCACAGTGGACGACATCAAGAGGTTTGAGCTGAAGGTTTTACCATGGTCTTCACAGTCCCAAGACCTGAACATCATGGACCAAGAATCTCTCAGAACTAGAAGAGTTTTAAAGGAAGAATGAGAGAAAACCCCTCAGACAAGAACTGAAAGAATCTCAGCAGCTACAAATCGCTTTCAAGGTGTGATACTAAGTGGGGGGGCTACTAAGTACTGACCATGCCTTTTGGAAATCACTTCCTCTTCTAGTGGGGCCCAAACCATTTCATAACACTCAGTGAGGATCTAAAATCCCTGTTTTCACATGGTTACATGAGACCCCTGCTTCCAGGCGGCTGATATAATCCTGGGCCAGAGCCAGGTGTTCATGCATCAGGGGAGGTACTGTAACTTGCCAGGTGATCAGGGCTATTCTGCAGGTGTGTGCTTCTAAACCCCGAACCTACCTCATCCTCCTGCTTGGTCCACGGGCCTTTCTTCAAGCTCGGGTCCAAAACCTGGTTCCACCTGTAGATCAGCTGAGCGGGGTCCCGACCCTCCATGAAATAACTCACTGAGAGGGCGACAGGTGGACAGACAGGTGTGTAAAAAATAAGTTAATAACCTGATGCCTTTATTTCAGTGACGTCAGAGCGTGATGTCACTGCATGATGTCATTACTCTGCGTGTAGGGGATGAAGTTTCCGATCCTCATCTTGTCCACCAGCTCTCTGAGCTGAGTGTCTTCTGCCGGAGTCCAACTGCCACGTCTCAATGAGTCCGAGACGAAACGCTGGAATGTCTGAAGACACATGAAGGCTGTCCTCCCCGTCTGAGAGACAGACAGGTGTAGAGAGAGGCAGAGGGAGAGAGACAGACAGGTGTAGAGAGGGAGACAGACGTGAGGAGTGCCCCCCCCCCACATCCCCATTTTCACAATGGACAGGCAGGTTAGGATCAAAAAAGGTGAGACAGGTGGGTGAAAGACAGACAGTCAAGGGAAAGACAGGTGAGATGGAGACAAACTGTTGAGACAGGAGGAGACACTTCCTCCCCCCTCCTCACCCCCAGCTCCTGTGCGATGGTCTTCCAGTGTCTCTCTCCGTGTGCTCCGCTGACCTCCTTCAGCTGCTGCACCTCCTCCTGACTCCACCGAGTCTTATTGATGGACGGGTGGAGGAAGTTCTGCCAGAAACAACGAATGTCCTCCGCGTCCTTCGTCCCTTCAAACTGAGGAGGAAGAAAAAAGGAGAGGAGAAGCAGGAGGAGGTCGGAGAAGGGGGAGGAAGAGGAAAGGGGGAGGAGGAGGAGGCGGAGGGGAGGAAGAGGAAAGGGGGAAGAAGGGAGGAGGAAGAAGAGGGGGAGGAGGAGTGGGGTAAGAGGAAAAGGGGGAGGAGGAGGAAGAAACAGTAGGAGAAAGAGGAGGGGGGATCTTATTAGTGACAGTCTGACGTTTCGACACATCATCATCTGATTAGTTGATTTTCAGAGTTACATCAATATTGGAGATTTTCTGCCAATCGTGTTCTTCGAATCGATCACCAATCAACTCGTCCTCCTTCTTCCCTCTGAAAAATCAGAGACAGAGAATGACACAGTCAGACACACATCAAGCATCATACACACGTACCTCTGTTTGAGTATACTTCGGAGGACCCTCACTGATATAATACGATACAGCCCTGAACTGAGACCTGAACCACCAGAACTAAAACCATGTCCTTGAGACCCGAACCTGGACTCAAAGTCTGGGACTGAGGCCTCTTCTTTCTCTGATTTCCAAGCGGATTCATGGAGGTTTCCCTGGATGGACACACATACCTGAGCAAGTCGATTTCTCTCTCCAAGCTGTCTATCTGCTCTCTGAGCTGCTGTCTGTCTTTCTCCTCTGCTAAAGACAGCTTCTGACTCAGGTAGTCCACTCTGAAAGAGAGACAGACAAGTGCAGGGTAACAGAAAGGGTTATTAAAAAGCAGCCAGAAGTCAGTAGAACCATTGACAATAACTGAAAATAACTACAAACACTGGAACACCGGATTCTTACTTGTTGTGTGTTTGTGTTATAATTTCCCTGTTGTTTGTTTATTGTGTTCCTGCCATTGTTAGGGTTACAGTTTTGACCTAAGGGGCTGTAAGTGTCTGGTGAGTTTGTGTTGTTGGGTTGTTGGTTCAAACCCCAGCATGTCAACAAATCTAAGTCAGTTTAGACAAAATGAATTTTAATGTTCTGTCGCAAGAACAGTGGTTTCCATGGTGTTGTCAGGTGGATACCTGTGGTGTTACCGGGTCACGTCTCTACCGCTGCTCTGACTGCCTCGGCCAAATGAAATAGTACAGAATAAAATTCTAGAGAAAATCCACACAGAAAGTGCAGTTCAAAGTCTGCACCTGGTCTAAACTCACAGAAGACAACAACTGGTGCTCTAAAGGTTTAAATCGACACAAACCTCCTGGGTCTGTTTCATTTTCTCTACCTGTCTCAGAGGGACAAAGTGTCTCCATACAACTGTTTCTATACTAAGAACTTAGTCACCTGTACCAGGAAACACTGACCAGGCTGTAGGTGTCGCTACAGACCCCCCCCCCCCCCCCCGGCACACGGTTAATATAGCTAAGTGGTCACAGTACAACAACAGGGATAAAACCACAGCTACTTGGAGAGTTTGGGTTGGATCAGTCTCCTCAGACTGTCTCTGGCCACCGAATGGATCAGCAGGGTTTTCTGCCAGCCCTCCCCTGAGGACACAGAGGACAGACAGAGGACGCATGAGGACAGATAGACACAGGCATTACTGTACAGGGATGAACATGCCTGTGTCTCCACACATTTTATTCTTACATCGTTTTATTTTCAGTTTCTTGTCGTCCAGACATCCTGTGATCCTGCTGGTCTTCTCCTTCGTCTCCTGATTGGCTGGAGGACCCTGGACCCAGACAAAGTCAGAGCCTCATTCATCAGTTAGCACTAGACTTTCCCTGTCTGTCAATCTGTCCCTGTCTCTCTCTGTCTCTCATGGTTTCTCTCTCTGTCTGTCTTGGTTTCTCTCTCTGTCTGTCTTGGTTTCTCTCTCTGTCTGCCTGTCTCTCTCTGTTTGCCTGTCTCTCTCTGTTTGCCTGTCTTTCTCGCTCTGTCTCTCTTTCTCTGACTGTCTCTTTCTGTCCCATCTATGTTTGTCTGTACGCCAGTCTCTCTCTTTCTGTCTCTCTCTCTCTTTGTCCACCTGTCTCTCTCTTTCTAACTCTCTGTCTGTCTGTCTCTCTTTGCCTGCTTACCTATTTCTATTTCTCTCTCTCTCTCTCCCTCCTTCTCTCTCTCTCTCTCTCTCTCTCTCTCTCTCTTCCTGTCTGTCTGTATGTCTCCCTCAGCCAACCCGTCGGCCCCTCTGTCCGTATCTTACCAGTCCGGTCAGTTTGTCCTTGAAGTATGGTTTGAGGAAGCGGCCCAGGTACATGTTGATTGGCTGCTGGTAGGAGGAGGGGGCAGTCTGTAATCTGGGAGGCTCTTTGATTGGTCCAGACAGCTGGGACACCAACTCTTTCTACAGAGAGAAAACATGTTATGTGTCAGCACTGACTGGCTGTTGTTGGTTGTGTCTGTGGCATTGGTCTGTGGTTGTGTGTCTCTGGTTGTTTGTCTGTGGCATCGTCTCTGTGGTTGTGTGTCTCTGGTTGTTTGTCAGCACTGACCTGATGTCGTCGGTTGTGGGCCAGTAGAGTCTCCAGCTGGACCAGATTCTCCTCGACCACCTGCTGGTAGACCAGGTTCATCTGGAGACAGGAGTCCACAGACAGGGACAAACCTAGGTCGCTCTGCACAGGGACAGACAGAGACACATGAGCTACTGATCGGACAGGTGTGGTTGGACAGAACAGGTGAGTGAGACAGAATCACTGACCTCATCACTGCTGCCACTGCTGTCATCGTCTGGATGAAGACGCACAAGAGACGTCAACAAACAAGGTCACATGACAGATGGGAATTGAGACACGTCACAGAGGAAGAATAAAGTAAAATAAACGAACTGATAAAACAAACAAGTGTTAACTTTCAAAATTTTCAGAGTATTATGTCACTGACAATGAATGTCTCTGTGTGTCTGTCACATACAAAGAGAGAGAGAGAGAGAGAGACAGACAGACAGACAAGTACCTGACACAGAGATCGGACTGTGTGGTCCGAGGACATTCTCCAGGTTCTGGATCTCTTTTTGGATTTTCTCTCTTTGAGCCAACAGACCTGTGGCAGACTGAAAAAAAACACACACACACACACACACACACACACACACACACACACACACACACACACACACACACACACGTTTGTCTTTCTATACCAGTGAGGAACCTGCTTATATTCTCTAGCCCCTGACCAGTGTTGACTAACCTTAACTAACCTTTTAACCGTTTACTAGCATTTACTATCGTTAACTAGCTTAATCACCACAACTAAATTTCATAAACCTCACTCTAACCTAAACTCTAAAGTCCAGTCTGAACCCTGAGAGCTGCCTACATGTCCTCACAAGGTAAAAATGTCCTCCCTACAATGGTTTAAAACTGAAAATGGTCCTCACAAACATAGCAGCAACAACAACAACAACACACACATGCTATGTGTTTAAATACAACACGTGTGTTAAATTGGTTTCGGTGTTGGAGCTGGTGTTGGGGGTCTATGACTCCTGGACCCGAGGGTCTGGTCTTTGGTCTCTGGTCGGCCCAGTTGGTCTGGACTCCCCTAGACCATGAAACCAAACTGTTACTGCGGTTTAGTCCAGAGAACAGCTGCCTTACCTGTCTCTCCTCGTCCTTGTCTTCACATCCTGATTCATCATCTGACGAGAGAGACAAAAACTCACAGTTAAAGAGACAGACAGCCAGAAAGGTAGACAGACACTGTAAACAGGCAGACAGACAGGGACTAGCAACGAGACAGACAGGTACCTGTCTCACTACTCAGCAGCTCCAGTTCAGCGTGTGTTAAAGACAGACTCTGTTCCAGCTCCTCCACCTGTCGCTGGATCCTGTCTCTCTCTTCTGACAGAGAGACAGACATGTCTGTGGACACACACACACACACACACACACACACACACACACAGAGTCAATAATAAGAGTGTCCTCTCTTCTGTCCTGTAAGGTGGTTCTGGTTTTGTGTGTCCAGGTTTTCTGTCTCTGTCTCTGACTCTGTCTCAGTAACCGTCCTCTGGTCTCTGGATAATCCATAAAATGGACTAAAGCAGACCTGATACCTGGACAGATCCCAGTTTTGGACGAACTCAGCCTTTAACAGTGTCACCACAGCTCCAGTTCATTTAAACCTGCTTTAAGTCTGACTTAGTGGAAAAAGCCTGGTTTAAATGAAGCTCTCCTTTAGTAAACATCAGTAGCTGAGGTGCTGTAATACTGATGGCTTAGCAGATACTACTGCAGTAATACTATCGCTACTGTTAACTACTGAAGTACTACTAGTACTAGTAGTATCTGCTGTCCAGTTCTGTTCCGAGCAGGACCAGTTCTGTTATGAGCAGGACCAGTGAAACGTCTGAGACTTTCTGACCTTCAGCAGCTTCCGTCTCTTCCCGTGTGTCTGTCCACCGCCAGTAGAATCACCTTTTTATCTTTATTCTGTATCTACTGAGTCTCTCCTTCCTGTCTGCACGCGCCTCGGAGCACAAAATCAACCCAGCTCTGTCGTTAATATATCACCCAGCAGGCTGTGCGGCGAGGGCTCTTATCCCGCGGTGTTTCACCGTTCAGACTGAGACCCGGGTCAAATGCGACGGAGATGGCATTTATTTACATGTCCGTCCGTCTACCTGTCTGGCTAACTGCCTGTCTGTCTAAACGCACAAACACCAAAACAAATCGCAATTCAACCATTCCGCTCTTCTTTTTCTTCCCCGGACGCCGCTTCCGGTCCTGCCGCTCTTTGGTTCCGACGGATGATTTACCTTTTCCTTTTATTTATTTTTTTTAATAAAAACGTTTTATCCAGTGTTTCCTGACCTCTTTTGTCACCGCTAAAATACTTTTATATTATTCCTACATTACATTACTGGGAAACTCAGCCTATCATCAAATCTAAACATGTTAATAACAAAGAAAAACTATAAGTGGTGGTAAATTTGTCCATATCAGTTCCTATTGTCCCCTCACTACATCAGAACAAAACATGTGACAGTGGCAGAAACATCAACACTCTGACCTGACTGTGTTAACCAGGATATATTCAATGAGAAGTTTAGAAAGTCAAACTGCTGCTGGACGGCTAAACAATAGAAAACAGTTCGACTATTCTACTGGAGTTCAGGATGAACAGAGACAAAAAGCGTTTCAGTCAAACACCTGGTTATGCACATTAATGTCTGATGATAAACAGACCATAATACTCATGTTGTGTTGAACCGCATTCAGAACTGAACACAAGAAATGTATTTAGATATATGTAGCTGCCTTTGAACCAACAGACCCAGAATTAGACTCTTCTGCTGTCACTTTAACTAACAAGGGTTTTTACCACCTGCTCACATTTTTTTTCCAGTTTCCTGTAACAGTGTATGTGCCAATCTGGGAGCAACATGTTCAGGAGACAACGGTTCAGCAGACAAGGGCTCAGTGACCCAGTAAGACAGTGTCACTCCTCTAGCAGGTCCAGACCAACATGGACACTTGTTTAAAGTCACATGTTCAATGGGAATATCCTCAGAATTTGTCAGAATAAAAGCACTGTGTTTCATTGTTCATGAGTTTTTATTTCACTTTTACTCTGAAACTTCATAGTAAACATGTTTCTGTCATCTGTCAATCATCACTGTTACATCATCAAGGATTCATGCTGAGGTCAGACTGAAGCTCCAGCTTCGACGTGACCTCACAGAGACACACCTGACGGTGCATTCGGGTGCTCCTCCTCAGCTTGCAAACAGCTTCAGTTCACCTCACTGTGATTAGGAAAACAAACGCACTCTGTCCCACCAAGAGACATCGATCTGCCCACCTGTCTCTCTCTCTCAGTGTATCTAGCGGCGGCGGTACAGGATGTCCCAGGTGTTTCTCCACTTGAGTCCTTGCAGCTGATTGGCTGAGAGCTCAGGGCTGCCGTAGGTCAGAGGGCAGAAAGTTCGATATGACAGGAAGACTGACAAACACACAGCCGACACGCACACACACAGTGCTCGCCGGTGCATCACACAGCTGCAGAGACACAGAGTTTACAATTCAAACTTTATTAACACATGAAATATGTAACAGTAATTAAACAGTGAGACACTTCACACGTCTCTGCTGCAGAGGAACAGTTAACTGATAATTAGTTAATTAACGTGAACTCACAGTTAGAGTCAAATTATTTCAGGGTCAGTGCTTCTCTGCTGCTTTTATCTCATCTTCAAGAATATTAGGAGTCAATTACAATAAAAACAGCCTTCAGGAATAAAGCCTTTATGATGCCTGAGAGGCAACGCTAAGGGAAAGACAATTCTGCAAGGGTACTCCAGTTGCTGTGATTACACAGTAACACGATGGAGATCTAGGTAAGCCAATGTCCTCTCTGGTCTGTGGAGAACATTTAGACACTAAATCAGTCTGAAACTATAAAAGGGAGGACTGACTTATTCCTGCTTCCAGTTTCTGTTAGTTTTTAATAAGGTTCCATCAGATAAAAGAGACGTGACATTTACATCAAATATATTTTCATATCGTGTACCCAGTCAAGTAGCAGTTTACCTCCAGATTTGTCCAGACTCGTCCAATGAAGACGTTGAAGGCATTTAATAAAAGGTATAAGTGTATCTCATCATAATCAGCATTTGAATTCTTGAGTTATGGCCGAAAACCTGTGTTGTGAGGTCACAGTACCCTTTGACCGTGGACCACTCGAATCAAATCAGTTCCTCCAATTTGATGTTTGTGCCAAATTTGAATAAATTCCCTCAAAGACGTTCCAGAGATTTTGTGTTGAGGACGGACGACCCATCAACATTATGGCTCCGCCCATGATGTCATGGTCATATAAATGCCGTTTGTTTCACTTCCTCACTGCTGATGTACATCAATATGAAGACAGTGCATGTGTGTGTGTACCTGAGCAGGTGAGTGTGTGTGTGCTCCATTAGGGCAGGGCTCAGCAGGTGCAGGTAGCAGAGGGCAGGCAGGTAGTGATACAGGAAGAGGGTTTTCTCCATCAGTAGGAAGGGAACAAAGTTCACCAACCACCCACCAACACACACACAGCCAAGACAGACAAACTGACTCCACACATCTGAAAAACACACACACACACCCACACACACACCATCACCATCATCATCATCACTGAACGATAATTAAAAATTGAGGATTATCAATGTTTATTATGAGGATCACAACCAGGTTTAGGAAAGGGGATAGATGTATGTGTGTGTGTGTGTGTGTGTGTGTGTGTGTGTGTGTGTGTGCGCGTGTGTACCATCAGGTAGGTCTTTGAGGCCCCGCCTCCTCCTCAGTAGGTACACGGCTGCCAGCAGCTGATAGACCAGTAGGCTGAGGTTGGCCAAGCCCCATGACACTGGGTTACCTATCAGTTGGATCTGAGCCTAAAGCAGACGTTTAAATTAAAACAAACTGGAATGCACCTCTCCTCTTATACACCAGTTCATAATGTACATAGCATAGTTTTACTTATCCAAAGTCCATCTATCAGTCATGTGACAGTGTTTTATTAGATTTATATTATTTATTAATGATTTTATCACCAGTTCCACACATAGTTGTTTAAGCTTCTAGCCTTGTGCTTTAGTTTTGTGTTTTATTTTCCATTCTCTGTCAGTTCTGTTGATCTCAGTGAAGAACTGGACTATATTGTAGCCTTTCAAGAGAAAAATACAGTTCTGTTGAATTTACATTGAACAGTTGTTGAGTAAAAAGTCACATCAAAATCAGTCACATATTAAACAGGTCACTACAAACAAGTTTACAGTAAAATAGGGGCTTCTTTATTCTTTATTCCAAGGCTGATAAACTCTCTCTAAACAGTGTTCTTTTGGAAAAATTATCTCATACGTCATCATTTTAAAAATCTTGTATTTATTTTTGCATTTTTAACATTAACAGTTACCATCCTGGTATTGGCCACAACCAGCTCACATTTATCAGGTACTGAGCCTGATATTTAGTATCAGTTTATCATTTAAAAAAAACACATCGCAGTTTCAGTAGTTTAAACAACACGTGCTCATCAGGACGATTTTTGGTTTAAGTTAATTGTATTTCTTGTGTTTTATATTCAGACCTGTGTTTCACATACAATGAGACAACAACAGCAAAGTTAAAGGTGAAGCTGAAAATAGAATATTTACTCCTGGTGGATTCAGAAATTTACTGAACAAATATAAACAACTGTAAATCAAAACAGACATTACAGCAGTTTCTAAATGTTCTTTATCAAACTTTTTCCTTCTAGCTCATTGCTGAGTGAAAAGGTTAATTCCAACATCCTTCAGCCTCCTACAGGAAAAAGAGTGTTTTTGTGTGTGTGTGTTTTATTACGTTGGTGGATGAGTGCAGCCAGTATGCAATGTTGGTTTCCATGGTGATCCACTCCAAGGGGGAGGAGCTGTATTTGTGTTCAGAGTCTTCCTGTTTCACTGTCAGCATCTTCCACTGTCATAACATCACAACATGACATCATCACTCCGTTGACACGGCAATACAACCTGCGGCGCTGATATGTGTGGGATGAGTTTTACATTAACTCAGACACATCCGTGATTCAGACATGTTGTTCTCTAAACAAGGTCAAATGTAAATTTTATTACTTTATTATTATTTTTATTATTTGTGATCTCTGTCTCTAAACTTCTGGCTACATTTGAATGTATGAATTTAAACATAAATACTGAGATAAATTGATCTGATTGGATAATAAATTGATGATGATGATGCGTTCACTGACGTACCTGTAGTTCTAAAAATTTTGCCCAGAAGGGAATTTTTCTATCAACGTCTATGTGACTTGGAGAATGTAGCTCTGCCTCCCTCTCCTTCTGCTCCTGACCTAAACACACACACACACACACACACACACACACACACACACACACACACACACACACACACAGATTATTATTACTATTCATAGACTCTAGCTGTGCTCAGAATCATCTCTAAGACATAATCTGTGCTGATGACTATAAACTGTGCCACTCTTTTTCATCAGTAGGACTGGGTCCAGATCTCTGGTTCCATGTGGGATCTGGGTCCTCGTCAAACTCCGACACTAACGAGTCTCTTATGGGACCTTTTGTCTCCTGGTAATTTTTCTGGTAGAAAACAGTAAGATGACGTCATTAGTTTCTCATTTGTTTCTCCCTCTGGTAAAAATGACGACGTCAGTGGTGGTAGATTAAATCAGCTGTATATAATTAATGGCTATCAATTAGAAACTTCAGTCTGCTGGTTAACTGCTGGTTAACTGCTGGTTAACTGCTGGTTAATGTCTCTTAATTGTCTTAATTGTCTCTTAATTGTGAGTGAAGACACATCACTTCTCTCTATGACTGCCTGCTTAAATGTTTTATTCAACAAATCAATGTCTGAAGCTCGAACAGCTCAGAGTTCTGGATCAGGAGCTCCAGTATCTGGATCAAGTGAAATCCAATGTAAAAGTCAGTTTTTTCCAGCTGCTTTTCCTGATAACAATGATCAATATCAATCAATTATAATAATAACAATAACTAGGCTTCGTTAATGTTGATGATGATTCATTTAGTAGCTGCCTCCAAAAACCAGAGGATCTCTGGATCCTGGTCCAACAGCAGCCGATCAGGGATCTGAACTCAGTTTAGAACAGGACTTCTTTACTGGACAAACCATGGTTCAGCGCTACATGCCTGAATGTCATCGACTGAGTAAGTGATAGACTTGAGCATGTGATGAGGTTACAACGACGAGTTTACTCATTGTTCATTGCTCTTTCAAAATGAAGTGATGCTAACAGTTTCTATTACATCATCAGGGGGCATTTACAGGAGGTGTCGTCAACTAAGTAGCTTTGTCAATAGATTTACTGTCATTGCAGACTCTTTCAGTGGCTGTTTTTTCCAAAGCACCAAGAAATAAACCTCAGCTACTTTCCAAAGTAGAGTCACCAGTGTCTCTCTATATGTCTCATTAACCTGAACTTGCGGCAGCTGACACAGACGCAAATCTAACTTCCTCTCTGAGTGAAGTCGTCCCAGTGGCTCCGAAAAGTTTTTAAACTTGTCCTGAATATCACACACTGACCGTAAACGGTGCAGCCGTGTACCGGGTCAAAACATGATAGACAGTGCAGCCATAGAACAGGGTCTGACCAGCTAGTGTTCCTAAATTTTTTAATATCAGACATGACAGGTTTTTCTCTGTCTCTGAAACTGTTGGTCGACCCTGACAGAGTCTGACATGTTGGATTT
Organism: Istiophorus platypterus; assembly: GCA_016859345.1. Lineage (NCBI taxonomy): Eukaryota > Metazoa > Chordata > Actinopteri > Istiophoriformes > Istiophoridae > Istiophorus > Istiophorus platypterus. The sequence goes on from CM029115.1 coordinate 28,806,045, forward strand.
AATTCATATGTCAGATCAGATGATTTCAGTGAATCAAACCAATACAAATATTCTTTCTTTAATGTTGTCGGATCAGAGGTCAGAGGTCAGAGTCGTACTGGTTCCATATCGGTGTTCCTCCACCGTCCAGCCCAAGCTGCTGCTGTGAGCTTTAAACAGTTTCTCTGCTACGACCTCCAACTGATGGAAACCCCAGTCTGGAAGAGACACACCACTCAACTACACACACGCACACGCGCGCGCACACACACACACACACATGCACGTGCACATATGCGCGCGCACACACACACACGCACACACACACACACACACACACACACACACACACACACACACACACACACAGGTTATAATGTCCTTATATCATTGTTTAGCTCAGGTTTGTCATATGCTGTCACTTCCTGTCAGCACCTTGAGCACCGCTGAGGTGTTGACATGAACCAATCGAACCTCAGACAGGATCGTCTTCCACACGTCTGACTCAGCCTCCCTGTTAGAGATATCCTGAACACACACACACACACACACACACACACACACACATACATATTTGTCTTGTTATACATCTGAGGACCCTGAATTAGATAATGCATTCTCTGGCTCCTAACCTGTTTCTATTGTGGACCTGATTCTAACCTGGGTACATCCTTTGAATAGTGAAGACCAGCCAAAATGACTTTACTGACTAAACTGATCCTTTAAAAATCATGCATTACAGGCCAAAAAACATACACCGTCATGGTCAGTAGCTGATTTGTTATTTTAGTGAACATCCAGAGGTCAGAAGTCAGACCCAGGTATCCTAATTGATGTTTCTCTCACCTGTAATGTTATTAACTGATCTCCAACTCTCAGCCTCCAGGTGTTTACAGTTTGTATAGTTTTAGTTGAGTTTGGATGAAGTGTCTGTGTTTATCTATCCTACACAGACACAGTTTTGATGTGGAGGTAAAGTACAGACAAAAGTCTGAGATCACTCTCCTATCAAAATGAATGAGAAGGTGGTCCAAGACTTTGGACCCCAGGGTCCAAAGTAACGGCTGACTGGGTTAAAGACCTACAGCTCACCAATTATTGTTAATGACATGATTAAATTTACACTGTCTCCCCATCGAGTGCTCACCACTCTCCACAGGTTCTGCGCCGGCATGGAAATGTTGAAGTCGATGTAACCGGAGACTTCCTGAGCGTGAGGACTCATGGGAGCCGCTACGTCATGGCTGAAAATGAACGACACTGGTTGTCAGTGTTTGAAGACATCGACCGTTTTCATCAGCTGAAAACTATTCTATTTCCCTCTGCTTTAATGGCCCCGGTGTCAGCAGCACAACACACTGCACAGGCAACACAAAGAGCCACAAAGATGGAAGAACAGTTTTCAGCTTACTGGTACCTGCAGTTACAGTTCTGATCTCTTTTCCCTGAGACAACGTTGGATCAGACTTTGACCATCAGAAAAAAAGAGAAGCAGCTGTTACAAAATATCTGGTTCTTTGATTAGACGTCAAAGGTACAAGAAACCTACAGAGAAAAACCGAGGGAGAGAAGTGAACTACCATGACTCAACCAGACCTTAAAAATCCAATTACCCAGTACAGTTAGTGGTCCAGACCCAGGTTCAGAGAGACACTCAAACCATCAGAGGTCCCAGCAGAACCTCGGATGTTGGATCGCACCACAACAGCCCAGCAGACAGAACAACCCTGAGGTGACCTGTGCACCTGTTTACCTGTTGAGGAAGCGTGAGGTCATCCCGTGGACCAGCTGGATGATATCGCCATGATGGACGGGTCGAGGAGGACTGCTGACCACCAGCTCCTGTCTGACACACAGAGATGGGTGCGACAGGTGAGACAGGTGAGAGATAGACTACATCTCCCAGCATGCCCCGGGATAAACAGGAGACGTACCTGCCAGGGTCTTTGATTATCCACCAGTTGTTGACATCTTTGAAGGGATAACAGGTGACCTGCTGCTGGTGGGAGCTGCCCCGCCCATTTTCATACCTGACCCAACACGCAGGTGTTACATTACAGTTACATTATTAAAACTCTACCCGAGATGTCTGTGATTGGCTGATGGTCAGTGTGAGCTGACAGCACCTGATTGGATAGTTGGCTTTGTGAGAGTGGAGCCAGCAGGGGATCGGCTGAGAGGCAGAGCTTCTTAAAGTCACCTGACTGCCATAGGCAACCTCGAGAGGCTGACCCTGAGTGATTCTGGAGAGGCCGCCCTAAAGAGAGAGACACTATTGATCAATCCATCAAGCAATCAATCAATCAATCAGGCAGTCAGTCCAGGTCCCTTATGTAGTGTGCTGGTGTTGTGTTATTTGTCAAGTAACAGCTGAGACAAGTGAGAGTGATGTTCCACCTCGAGCTTCCAGAAAAGATTCAGTCTGTGGGCTCCCACGGATAGAAAGAACCTAAATGACCAGAAGAACCACCTAGACCCTAGACCACCTACAGTGTGTCTTTTTGTGTGTATGTATGTGTGTGTGTGTGTGTGTGTGTGTGTGTGTGTGTGTGTGTGCGTTGCATGTGGGTGTGTGCGCGTTTGCATGTGGGTGTGTGTGTGTATGTCTGTACCTGAAGACTGGCCTGGAAGGCGGAGCTCATCAGTTGGTCATGTGGTCCACTGCGGTTCAGGAGACTCAGGTGAATGTAGAACCAGAACACATAGAGCAGGACAGGAACCACCAGCAGACACACAAACCTACACACACACTGCATACACACATTGAGCTGCACACAGACACATACATGCACGCGCACAGACACACACACACACACACACACACACACACACACACACACACAGTGAATAAGTTGAAACAGGTATTATGAAACGAGTTTCAGAGCAGGCACAGTGTGAATCTTGACTCACGTGACTGACAGTTCGGTCTCCAATCAAGTTCCAGGTGTGCAGAGAGGCCACGCCCAGCAGCAACAGGTAGGAGAATACACCCATGTACTTCACCCTTACACACACACACACGCACACACACACACACACACACACATTAAAATACAAACTAACTGACTGACTTTAAATCTCCTTAGATCTAAGATCAGTTCCTCACCCGACGGCTGCAGCACAGGAGACTCCGGAGAGGAGCAGCCAGCTGTACCTTAACCAGGAGCTGAGGAGGACACCAGAGGAGGTTCAACTTGAAAGACTAAGGTGGATAACAAAGGCCCTTCAGGACCCAGACCACCGCAGACTCCTCCAGAGTTAATCTATCTACACAAGTTCAGAGGTCGTTCTCACCTGTTTGGAGCGTTGTGGAAACGCAGGTAGGAGAAGAATGCCAACAACACGAAGAAGATGAGAACAGACTCCAATAACATGAAACGTGACTGGACGATCAGAGAGTTCTCTGGAAAACAAGAAACATAAAAGAAACAGGAACATAAAGTGTGACCGATTCGCTCGGCTGGTGTAAATCTGGCCGTCAGATGGAGCTGCATCGGACCACATTCAGTCTGGTCTTCGAACGCCCCGTGTACAATTAATTCCCACACCTCCCACGCTCGTCTTAGCTCTCAAACATCCCAAAGTTGTCTTAGTCCTAAAACTCCCCATGTGGGCATTTTCAGTCTGGTATCGTGTAAATCTGGCATCAAAGTTACAGGTTCTTAGAACTCAGCCAGTGTTTGTCTCAACAAAAACAAAAAGTCACAAAACGACTCTGTTGTGTTATTGTCACGTGTGTAATGAACATTGTGTCGTCATGACAATGAAAGAGTCCGGCGTGAACATACTCACCCAGCAGCAGCAGAAGTGCAGCTCCCAGAGCCGACAGGTGAGAGAACTTCAGCTCCAGAGTCAATAGGTAAACCAGAGGAACACAGAGAGCTCCACACAGAGCTGGCATCAACCGCAGACACCACACACTCACACCGCTGGGATACTCTGTATGACAAAACAAACACAGTCACTGGATGGAACAGATTTGGTTTAACAAGCTAAGACAAACTGATTTTAAACCAGTTTGAACCACTGACAACTGCATTTAACTGGTTTCACACCACTTTAAACAAGACATAAGCTGAATTAAATTGGTAAACTGGTTTACAGTGTATACTGGTTAAGGCTGGTTTACAGAGCTTCATGGTTTTATGAAACCCAATACAGTCATACTGGATTAACTGTTTAAACTGTTTTAAACCAGTTGAGGCAGCCCCCCCCCTCATGAGCTGTTCAACCTTTCTACCTGTTAAATGGAGTTTTTCTTGCTCATGGGGGAAAGGTTGTATCTCTGTAAATAATAACTATATATAGCCTGGTCTAGACCTGCTCAATACGAAAACTGCCCTGAGATAACATCTGTTATGATATGGCGCTATATAAATAAAATTGAATTGAATTGAATTGAAACGAAAGATGACCAGATTCAGATTGATTTCAAACTGGATTAAATGGATTTTAAACTCATTTTAACCACATATGATCTAGTTTTAAATTGTGTCAAACTCATTTAGTCTGATTTCACAAATTGTAAGAATTTACAACTGGTTTAAACTGATTGAATGCAGACTTAAACTGGTTTACATAAGTCACTGGCCTTCACAATAAAACAAGCACACTCACAGTTGATTTAACCGTTTATAACCAGTCTATACCAGTTCAGACAGATTTTAAGCAGAGATAAATGGGATCAACCTGTTTTAACTGGTTAACATAGAAATAAACAACTTTAAACTGGGTTCAAAAGAGACTAGTTCAAACTGGATAAAATGACTTTAAAATCAGAAATACTGGTTCAACCCATATTCAGCTAGTTTTAAACCTGAACCTGTATTAAGTTTTTTTTTTTTTACCTGAGGTAAATCAGAGTGTGAATCTGGTTAAATTAGTTTCCGCAACAGATAAACTAGTTTGACCTGGTTGAAACTGGTTTAAACAGTAACAGTAATATTTCTACCTGCTCCGATTCTGTTCCAGACAAAGTTTCCATCAAATCCTCCCAGGTAAGCTGCAACACACACACACACACAAACACACACATTTATAAATCATATACAGTATTAGTGGAGACAAAATATTGTACATACATTATAAGATGTGGTTGCCATGGTAACTGACCTCCAAGGGCCAGGATCATGTGACCAAGCGGCGGTCCACTGTCATCAATGAAGAAAACTTTCTTCATGTAGAGAGAGACAAACTGACCATAATACACCTCATCAAACCTAAACACACACACACAGAAAATCAAAGCAGAGAGGTCTGGGGGGTCTTTGAATGCACCCGACAGGGAGAGTTGAATGGTCAGAACCGGAACGTTCATGTGATCGGGTCACACCAACAATACCCGTCAATGTGCTGATGTTCTGACTCGCGAGCAGAACTCAGTGTCACTGGGTTGACGGCATTAGTTAATGAATGCACTTACACCACAGCGTTGGGGTAGCTGAGGTGACTCAGTCGGGTCCAGAGGGCCAGCAGTGAGACCAGCAGCAGAACCAGGTCCACCTGAGCCGTCACCACCAGGGGGAACTGCAGCATCACTGAGACCCTGGTCTGTGTGTACAACACCAGAAAAATATGACCCTGTTACTTTGTCTGAAAATCTAAAATGCTGTGCAGAAACATCAGCCAACATGAAAGATGATGTTTTAATTCATAACTGACAATAAATTTATAAACAACAAGGCAGATTAGCCACGGTATTAAACTCCTGACCATGTGTCTGAGTAATAAGAAAAAAATCAAACATATGAAGTCAGAAAAAGGAATGCAAATTGTAAATGATAAAAAAAATGGCCATAAACCCGACCGATGAAGTTTCTAGTCTGAAGTCTGCAGTGAGAGAGTTATATTCTTTAACCATGTGGGGAAAAGCCATGAAGTCTCCGACTTTCTGAGACTCTCTCTGGTTGTCAGACCCGACTGTCCGGCTCTGGTCCCCAGTGACACTGCTCCAGGGCCGGATATTCAGCGTTCTAGTCCAAAGACCGTCTGTCAACTACTGAACAGGGGAAATCATGTACAAACCAACAAAAATTTGCATATACAGAATATAAAGCCGTGTATGAATTCTCCTGTAACTCAGTGTGTATGGTGTGTGTCCAGTAGTTTACAGACGGTCCCTGATTAACGGGACAGGTGAGTGAACACCGGTGGTCAGGAGGTCTTTGGACTTGCACGTTGAATACCGAGCCCGTAACCGTTGTCACCGGGGACCACAGGCCGGACTGTCGGGTCTAAATATTCGTAAACACCGGGCTAACACGCTTGTAGTCCGTAATCAATATTCCTGGAACCCTGAAGGGGGGACTAGCAGCCGTTAGCATCAGGCCCCTGTTAGCTGTCACAGTCTACTTACATTAACCTTAAAGCTAAACCGACGGCTGAAGCTCACCTGATTACGTCACTCCGTTAACTGTAGACCGACCATTCCGTCGGTCCGGTTCCGGTTTCGACTCCTCCGCTCGCCGGTAGCTCCACTCGGTATCTCCGGGTTGTCGGCGGCAGCGGCCGCTCGGTGTGTCCGGTGTCCGATTAGTTCTGTCTGCTGATGGACTCGCTCGGAGCTCCGCCGCACAGCCTGGTACGATCCACGGTTACCATGGCAACAACAGAGCGGGTCACCGCGAGCTTTCTGATGTATTTTCCTAATTTAATTTTTCGGCTGTTAATTAACAGCACTGATATGTCACATTCACTGTGTTTAATATCCACAGTCAGCCAGACTCGACCTGTACGTTAATAAATTCTGATTTTATAATAACTCCGCATTTGTAAATGTTAAAAGTTAAATGTTTAGTGTCTAAATGGAGTTTGGTTCAGATGTTATGCAGCTGGTTTCCAGAAGGTCACTGGTCAAACAACTAAAAGATGTTTCTGCTGGTGGAGGACTTTCCACAACCTGGCAACCCAAAAGTTGTTCCCATCTATTAAGCATCAGTAAATGATTAATTAACCATTGATAAATACATTAATTGTAGCTGATAAAACCTTTATAAATGATACTGCCAGAGATAAGGTGAATTCACCTTCAATTCTTCCTGAATGCAGTGTATTCAAAGAGGAGATCTGGTATAAACATGAAAAAAGATGCAAACATGACCTTTACAAATATGTGAATATATATTGTCGCATAATGAATAATCTTATACCATTATTTCTTTTCCAGATGTCGACACAGACTGAACACTTTCCTCAAAGCTTTCACTGCTGCTCCAAAAATAAATCAAGAATGATGTAAATAAAAATGATAATGTATATAATGATGTAGACAATGTTCCCTCTGCATTAGAGGCACTGCTGAGGTGTGCCCATGTGTATTACTGATAAAGTTTTCTACCTCTGTCAATCAGATCAGCAGAGGTGAGTTGACAGGTGACCAGTGATATTTATTGGAATATTTTTGTGAATGCAAGTACAGTACCCAGGTCAGAAACAAGGAGGCCACGCCCACCTGGACTGTAGGTTAGTCCTTGCTAACACCTGGATATCCCAGGCTAACTCCAGGCTTAACTCTATGTATATAAAGCTGCTCAGGTTGCTGAGTGTCCAGGTTCTTGTAGGTTATTGCAGGGCCAGTCCAGATTAGCAGGAGTTAGCACACTGTCAGCAGTGGTTAGTCCAGTGTATGAACAACATTGAACAAGTCTTTGCTTCTGTGATATGTTAGACTCAGAGTAGCACCACTCTATCATAGTTTGATGCAAGTTTAGGTCAGGTTAGCACCTGGTCTGCCCAACTAATTCTCCAATACCAGTGTGTTAGCATCAGACTTAGCCTGATTAGCCTTGTGATGATCCAGGCACAGATTAATGCAGTTTTTGTCATCTCTGATTGGTTCGTGGGGCGTTCCTTGGGCGGAGCCTGAGAGAGAGCTCCCACAGTGCCTCCTCGGCCAGGTGATCACTGAAGTCATTAAAGAACAATATGATGTCATCGTTGGGCTGCAGAGAGTAGGGACTGCAGAGAGACAGGGATTCAGGTGTTAGTTCAGACAGGAAACACACAGAATAATTCGACCAATCATGAGAGCACTGAGAGTACTGCAGCTAACTGACACTTGCTGGTAGCTCCTCAGAGTGTAAAGAATGTTAAACTGCTGCCAGCGTTTAGAGAAGTTGACCTTTGAACCCTGTGATGTCATCAGGGTGTCAGGATTCCCTAGGTGGACAAAGGTTAGATCCTGAAGGATCAAACCCCTGGAAAGACATATAGATGAGAGAAAGAGAGAGACAGCTAAACAGTGGAATACACAGCTGCTAACATACAGGTGAAGTATAGATAGTGGTGTGTACAGGGTCTAACGTACTGGTGGGTACAGATAGTTGGGTGTACAAGTGCTAACGTACAGGTAGGGTATACAGGGAGGCTCCACTTCAGCCAGAGCTTCTCTGTAAGCTCTGAACGATGATGAGCTGTCAATCAAAGAGCTGTACTCCTCCAGAACCTGAGAACACAAACCAACAGGTGGATGGTTACAAAGGATCAAAGGCCATTAGATGAGTTTGATCATCAACACAGACCTCAGCTGTGCTTCTCTGCCAGTCCAGGCGCCGTAAGGGGGCGGAGTCCAGCGCTGACAGGATAGACAGATACGAGTTAAAGTTGTTCAGCTTCCGCAGGTGCTGCACAGACACACACAGGTTTTAATGTGAGTGTTGCACCATGGGTCACTAAGCATGTCACCTTTGTTAGCATGTAAACAAATATGAACATTCTCAATCTAATTTGTTTGTTAATATAACTGAATCTAACTGACCCTGAGTTACCCTAACTGACCCCAACTGACCCTTACTGACCCCAACTGACCCTGACTGACCCCGACTGACCCTTACTGACCCTGACTGACCCTAACTGACCCTGTATGACTCCAACCTTTCTTTTTCAGCCTTAATATCATCTTATACCTGCTTTCATTTTCTAGAGAGCAAAAGAAATTTTGAATAAGTGACCTGGTCAATGCTGCTCTATAATTTTCCTAACACTGTAAATAAAGATTCATCCCACCTGAGCTCCACCCAGGCCCCACCCTCCACCTGTGTGTGTTTACCTTCATGATTTTCAGGAACTTTTGCAGTAGTTTCTCTCTGTCTTGATGTTTGTCCTGAAGGATGATGAGTGAACGAACCCTAAACATAAACACGCGCACACACACGATGTTAGTTATCGTTTCAGAAATATTCCATATTCAGCCTGGATTAACATCACAGGAATGAAACACCAGGCCTGCTCTTCTGTAATTAAAGTCACCACTTGGGAAAAGTCTTCTTAAAGGGACAGTCAGCAAAATATCATGTGACTTCCATAAAAAAAAAAATCCCCTCTACCTGGAGCAAAACTGGGGATGAAAAAAAATTCCTAAATTCAGTCTGTCACAGCTCCACAACTGTTGGGCCACATGAACAACTGTGGGCTCTGTGGATAAGAGACACTTGGGAGAATTTTGATATACAATAAGTCTCCCTGTTCCCATCAACAAGCCAGAGTGAGAGGTGAAAAAGTCTCCCAAAAGTTGAAACTTCCTTTGAATAACAGCCTCTTAACATTGAATCGGTCGGCGACAAGGATAACTAAACCTTCAGAAATATAGAAGAGCAACGCTACAGTGAGAGGGCTAATCTGACTAGAACGGCCTCTTCACGTTAGCCATCTGGCTCCTGTCAGGCATTCTAACTGTAAAATCTCTTGATTTCTACCGATGGCTCTGCACACAAAAATACTAACCAGACAAGCAGCACAGACTTCTATGTTACACATGAGGGTAAGTCAGAAATGTTTGGAGCTATGAAGTCTAATGGCCACACACTGGAAACGTCCCACTGTGAGCTATCACGAGGTTCGAAGTTTGTGTGCCAGTATAATTAAGGTTTCACCTCTCTGTTATGGATGAATGGAAAGTGTATCTATGGAGTGTATCTGATTTTGTATCTGAAGTGTATCTGATTTCAACCTTTTTTGGGAGGCCTCTCAACCTTTTTTGACATGTAAACATCTGTTTTAGATGAAAAAAAACAGAACAAAAAACAAATTTAAAATCCTGTGTGTTTGACAGTAAAACATGAAGTATGGTTTCTCTGCAGTTGTTTTGCTCATATTGTGATCTATTTGCCCAAAGATGAGAATCTAAATCCATATGAAACCAAACATGTAGAAATGAAAATCAAAAATTCTACAATCAAGTGACCAATGGGAGCAGCGCTACTTGATATTTAGGACACTTAGGTTCAAAGTGTAACTACTCGGGGATGCTTTACAGCACACATGCTTTGTTTACTTATTCCGAAGTGCCAATTTCACCATTTTTGAAAATGTCGACAGCAGGTCATGATTTGTTTACGGGTATGGCCCGGTGTCGGGACAGCCCCAGTGGAAATAGTTTGTCTGCTGCAATTTAAATGTTGGAGTATTGGCAGTCATTCAGACTCATTTAATTCTATTGTTCATTAATAGAGGCAGAGTGCTGAGTGTCAGCAGGTTCTGTCAGTGTTTTACCAGAAGGACACATTGTTGAAGTGTTGGGTGAACTCTGTCAGGTTCGGACTCTTCTCCTCATTCTGCTCTTTAGACCACATCAACACTTCTGGAAGCTAGACAGGTGAGACAGACAGGTAAAGGACAGACAGATGAGACGGACAGGTAAGGGACAGACAGGTCTGACAAGTGAAATTAAAAGTTTGTACCTCGATCTTGTAGAAAAGTTCGGAGTCCAGCAGAGTCAGCTGTTCAGCTAAATCCTGACTCCTGAAGTCCAGAAGAGTTCCAGGTCTAGATGGGAGCAGAGACAGGTGACAGTCAGAAGCTGACCAATGATAGTCCAGCATGTAGTGCCTTCGTCCAGTTAGGTGAATGAGGTTACCTGGCTGCCACACCCCTGGCTGCAAGGGGGCGGAGTGACAGTGGAGAACCCATCAAGTGCCACTTCTGCTCCATTTTGGACAGGATGTTGGAGCGCAGTTTGTTAGCCAGTTTCAGCTCTCCACCAATCAAGAGGCTGAACACCAGGTCTATCAGGAGCAGCAGCAAATCAGAGTCCAGCTCCATCACACTGCACACACGCACACACACGTATAGTATTATTCATTCCTGTATTAGGTGGCCTAAAGCATGTTGACAACTGGACATATGTAATGCTGCTCAATCAGCAGATGTTGAAGCTGCTGCAGGGATCTTATCACAGTCAGACACCATAGCACCAGTGAGGTCCAATATAGATGCTGGAGACAAGGGCGTGTTGGTGTTGGATGGGTTGAGGTTGGAGCTCCGTAGAGACCAGTCAAGTTCTTCTGCACCAACCTGGGAAAACTGTTATTCTGGACCCGGCTTTGTGGATGGGGGCGGTGTCATCAGGGAGGTAGGAGTCAGGTCTAGTCCTGCCAAGTTTTTTCTTGTGTGTGTGTGTGTGTGTGTGTGTGTATCTCACCTTAGGTCATCCACCACTCTGACCAGAAGGTGAAAAGTCTTTTTGGCAGCTTTCAGGTCTGGTTCATGTCCTTCACCTCCACACAGGTGTCTGTACGTGTTGATGGTTAAGGATTCACTAAGAACTCAGGTGTGGACAACACACTGAGCTGATTCAGTAGTGTTTTTATAAGGTCTCAATTTAACTGGGAGTTTAAGAAGTTTAAGTTAACAGACTGAACTCTTTGCTGGAACAAGTCAGTAGAACAGGTGGGATAAAACAGACCTTAATCATTAATAATTAGATCATCTGCATACAGAGGTTTTATAACCTGCTTCTTACCTTTTTGCTTTCTCTCTACCTCCTCTCTTTTGTCCTGTTGTCTGATATCAACAAACTGATTCTAAAACTAGTCCTTATTTAGAGACCAATAATATAATAGAAATCAACATTTTTCATGAATTGGGAGAAAAACCATCAATATACTCCTGTTGTTTTGGTTGTGATTAAATGCTTTTTGTTAATTAGTAGTGGGATGCTGTGTGTACCTGAACATGCTGTCCCTGTTTAAGATCTAACTAGTTATCAGAATTTTCTCAGTTCAGCACAGTTCAGTACTTTGTCTTACAGCAGTGAGTGAATGGTGCCTTTGTCATTTGTACTTGTGTGTAACTTAGGTGGATTTACCTGTATCCCACAGCAATTACAATCTGACCAATCACCATTCTCAGACAAACTTTATATGGTTTACTTTTTACTGTTGAGAGGATATCTGTACTGTAGTTTGCTGATGGCGTCGTTTGGGCTGATGAAGGTCCTGTAGGTGGAGAGGAAGGCTTCATAATACTGGTCCTTTTCTTCTACACACACACACACACACACACACACACACACACACACACACACACACACACACACACACACACACATCCCCAGTGAGGTTTGATCATTTAGGCAGTTAATCTCTCAGTAGTTTATCTCCTTAGTGTTCTGCTGTACTTTTATAAAATATAATTTTTCTGGTGGTCCTCTGAACCTGTTGTGGTTCTATCGCTGGTTATTGGGAAGCTATTGACTTTGTTTAACTTTGCTCAGGCAAGTTGTCTTTCAGGCACAACTTCTGCTGCGTTTCATCTACCTCAGAAGTCAGAGCCGGGAATGACATCACACCTGGGCTGACAGCATTCCCACACAAGTCGGAAAACCAACAGCAACCTCAGTTCTCGCCAGGTTAGCCACCATTACACTGACACATTACGTTGTATTTTGCACATACAAACACCGTGGCAACATGTCCACAGATAGAATTTCAGTAATGTGCGTATTACTGATTTGAGAAGACACAAATGAGACAGAAGTGCTAATAAACAGTAAATTACTACGGCCTTCACGACTGTTGATGTGCAGAGTGGCCACCTTGGATTATGAAGTTGGGTTGGGGAGGTTCTTCTGCCCGGTTCAAAAAAATGTACCACCAATGTCTTGAATGCTTGAGTTACTATCTTTTCCCGCAGGTTTGTTTGTTCATGTAACAAAGCCAACAACCACCTAGACCCGGGGGAGTCACAGCACCTAGTTATGATTCCAGCAACAACCAAGCGTGATTGGTTGTTGCTTGTGTGTGTTGTGGGGAAATTTGTATAAAGTAAGTAATGTCACATACCAGTGCCACTGTCAGTATTTGTGGCATAGACCAATAGGATTTCAGGAGAGGCTGCCTTCACATCTGGCCCCTCCTCACCCTGAGAAAAACAGAGGTCAGAGGTCAGATGGGGGTCAGTTGGAGATCAGTCAGAGGTCAGGAAACAGGTTAAACTACTGATATTTAGAAGAGAGGTCAGAGGTGAAGGCTATACCTCAGACTTCCAAGTGATTCTGAGGAGGATTTTCTGTTGGTTGGTCAGTAACACCTCCTCCTCCTCCTCCTCCTCCTCCTCCTCCTCCACCTCCACCTCCTCCTCCTCCTCCTCCTCCTCCTCCTCCTCCTCCTCCCCCCTCCTCCTCCAAACGGGCTCCTCCTCCTGCTGACAACTCTGACAACTGCAGAACAGATTTCCATCAGTGATGTTGTTTGGGTGTCGACATGTATTTTAGTTGTCATGTGTTTGTCTCACCTGTCTCTGCTCTGGTTCACTTTGCTTTGTTTGTTGTCTTCGGCTGAATTCTGATTATGACAGAAGCAAAATTAATCTAATCTAATAAATTAATTCACCTTAGACAGAGATAACCTTGCACAGACAGAGGAAGAACCAAACAACAGTTACATTCCTTTCAGGAAACACCTCAGAGTTTTGTTGACATCAGTGATTAAAAACTCTGTGGTGGAGGAGAAAAACTACAGAAGAAGAGGAGACCAGTGTTGTGGTTAAATGCTCGTCTGAATATGGTATAAACACTTTATGACATCTATATGTCTAAAAGTTGCCACAGTCACCATCTGATTCATTAAAGCAGCTATATGTGAGTTACTGATGTAACTTTAGTTCACATATGAGCTGAGTACATGGAGGCCTGTCTCTGATATGAACTTGGCTGTTACCTGCTGTTTCTTCTTCGGTGGTAGAGCTGGAGCAGGAGGCAGCTCAGGGGAGGGGGTTGAGTCTGTGTCAGGCGGTGTGTGTGTGTCCAGGTGTGTGCGTGTGAGCTGGTTGGTGGTCTCCACCTCTCGCTGTCTGCTGGTGTTACACTGACCGAAGGCCGGAGGCCTCTGATAGAACATGGCCGGGGACTGAGCGTCGTAGGATGAACAGAACTGGAGGTACTGATGGACTGACCACAGACAGTTCGAGAGAGAGAGAGAGAGAGGTTTAGCTTAACGGGGTCTGTTTTAGTTAGAGCTTTTGAGACTGTGAAGTTTCACCATGTGGGGAGCAGAAGTGTTGAATTGGAGTGAGAAACGTGATGAGGTAAAGATCATAGGTGAGGTGGAAGGGACAGGTGTACACAGAAGAAAACTTTGAAATACTCAGATCGTGTCACTTCCACTTCCTGAGGATGTCATTATCTCTGATGTCCCTCCAAAATAAAAGCACCAGAATTCACTTAGAAACCAGATGAACCAGAGGCTGCAGAACTCCATTCAGAATTGTTTCATGGTTTCCTCCAGTGTCTCAGTGATCCAGTGACAGTCGTCTGTACATCCACTGTTTCACTGCAGACAGGAGCTGATCACTGCTGATTCATCTGCTTCTAATGGGATTATTGACTGAATGGAAACAGATACAGACTCCATTCTGTCAGCTCATTGATCTTTCTGCTGCTGTCAATGGTTAAAGAGGATGAGCGGAGCTGATGTTTGTGTCTGAGTCTTGTCATAAATCCAGTTGCTCTCATCTACATTAATTTTATATATTTTAAAATCAGAGGTAGGTCCAGGTCCTGTTTAGCTTAGCTTAGCATTAAGACTGGAAGCAGGAGGAAAGTTGGTATCAGGATTCTGTGTGGGTAGAGGATGCATGTGGATCTGGATGTTCCCACAGGGAATTTTAGCAAAGCTGCAGTTTTAACCAAGTTAACCAAATGTGTGAATTCTGGTTAACTTGGTTAACATCCTAGAACTGACCCTAAGTCTTACCCTGACCCTGACACTGACCCTGACCCCCCAACCCTGAACCTGACCCTAACCCTATGGCTTCTGCAAGAAAGTCCCACATTGGTTTCCTGGAGCTGAGAAAGAGTTTACACACAATCTTATTGATAAGTTATTGATCAGCTGATTGATGTGATCTGTTTTTACTCACTGTGTCGTTTCTTCTCAGGGAGGGGAGGGGGAGTCTTGCTGGGGGACAGGGGTGAGGACAGTGACTCATCAAGATCAATGACATCATCGCAGTGGGTGGGATCCTGCTTCTGGGCGGTAGACTCAAATCGAAAAGAGGGCGTGGCCTGAGAGTTGGTTGCATCTGCGGTTCAAAGATAATGGACAGACAAGTGAGACAGACAGTAGAACCACAAAGACAGATGCAGAGAGACAGATGGGTCAGTTTCCTCACCTGCGCTACTGCGTCGTCTCTTCTCTGGTAGGGCGGGGGGGAGTGAGGAGTGGGGAGGAAGAGGTGGAAGAGTCTCAGAGGAGGAGAGGTCTGTGTGGAGGAATTCATAGTCTGGATCCTCCTCTGAGAGAAAACACAAACCGCATGTGAGTCAGTTTCAGGCTGAGTGTGAGGTGTGTGTATTAGACCGAGCTGGACTCAGGATTTAGTTCTGATCTCAGTCTGGACTAAATGTTGCTCTGAGACTGCATCCTCTGGTTACTACCTCCTCTGCTGTTTTTAAACTTTGTTTATTGAGTATCCACCAGGAGTGGGTGGATAAAATGTAGCACAGTGAGATTCAACTGTAGGACCACAAAGAGCAAACAAACAAACAAGGCAACAAATAAACATAAAATCACACTAACAAACAAAGTAAACACAAATAAAGACAAACAAATAAAAGCAAAGGGATTGGTTGAGAATGAAACAAAGTGGTAACTGAAAATAAATATCTATACTTGTGTAAACACACACACATACAAACATCTATACACACAGACACACAGACACACAGACACAACACACACACCCACATATATATATATATATATATATATATATATATATGTGTGTGTGTGTGTGTGTGTGTGTGTGTGTATATATATATATATATATATATATATATATGTATACACATATATATATACACATTATGAGATATTTAATGTTACTGTGTGTCTGTGAACAGGAAGAGGCTGCTTCCTATTTTTGTCAACTGACAGGAAATGAATTCACTCAACCCCCTCAACTAGGACTGCAAATGTGTGTGTATGTGTGTGTTACCACAGTGTGTGTTGTCAGCAGCAGAGTCTGCAGAAGATGAAGAGTATCGCTTCAAATTGTCATCATCTTCAAACTCCTGTAACACACACACACACATCAATATTTACACCATTGTGACCCAGTTTTAATAAAAATCAGTTTATTCATCTTACAGAGGCTAGATATTACGGTTACCGTGGCAACCTGTATATGTTTACCGTCATGCATGAACTTTGAATGAAAACTGTCTCATGAACGCACCTGTTGTACCTGTGTGCCGATGTCAGATACTCGTCTCATTGGTGCTACTATGGCAACCCTGCAGGGGGAAGGGCCTGGCAATGATCGTCGCTTTTTAGGGGGAAGAGCTGGAGGACTGAGATAAGAGAGATAGAGAGACAGATAGACAGAGAGAGAGACTGGTTGTTTAACATGTCTCATTTGTTCTTTTACATCAAATCCCCCTCGGTCGATGATGCTTAGTCTCCAGCTGTGATCAGTGGCTGTTTCTACTTGGTTGAACAGAGAAACTTGTGACCTGTGACCTATGACCTTTACTCTCAGAGACTATACTGAGTTTTAACTGTACTGAACACGACAGGTCAAGTTGACAGGAGATCATCCAAAGTTACATTGTTTTCAGTAGAAAAATCCCCGTTTCTGTTTCTTTCTGAAACTAAAAAATGAAAACAAACATTTGGAAACTGTAAATGGATGAAATATGTCTCATATCAAAATGTCCAGTTTCCAAATGAAAAATGATAGTTAGTGAAGGACTCAGAGACATCTTCCTCCTGATTAAAGAAAGTTATTTTAGTTCTTTTATTAATATGACCTACAGATCAACTGTTTTGAATTTGATTCTGAATCTGAAAAACCTTGGGCATGATCCACTTGAATCTACTGAATTTGGTCTTAGTTCCCTTCGTATAAACCTGTAGTGATGATGTCAGACGAGTCTGTCAACTGCAGGTTTTTAATGAAAGGCCTTTGTCGGACTAGTGAAAGAAGGATGGCATGGTGTGGCCTCGACCCAGGCTCTGGTCCTCAGGGCAGATAGAGTCCTGGGGGTGAAGGACCCTATCAACTCCCTTGCTGACTGAGGGTCCAGGAATGTTTGGATGAAGGATTTGGGATTTGCCCATAGTCTGGAAACAGTTCAGATGGATTCAGGAATAAAACAGCAGGAGGTGAAGTGAAAGACCTGCTGGGATTTTAACTTTTATTTCTTTCACCTCTAAAATCTGTAGTTTGCTAAAAAAAGGAACAAAAAGCCTCTGAAACTGTCTGTTCACATGTTTCTGTCGCTCTCTAACTTCTGCTTCTTCTTCCTGCTGTCAGCGGGGCCTTCAGTCTATATCCTGTTTTGTCCGATCTATATGTGGCTTATCCCCACTGCCGACTGAAACTATATATCAGAGAAGTAAATACACTCTTCTTCATTTATTCATAGTAATTTGATTTAATTTATGAACAACTACCTAGAAATCAATGTATTAAATTATTATATTAATTTCAGCTGAGATATCACTTTCACTGAAGATTTTCAGATTTTCGATGTTATGTTTGGCCTGTGTTAATCCCAGATCAGGATATTCTAAATATATTTTGTGTACACAAAATAAGATAAAAAAAAACAACTTATTGGGACCTCAGGAGAACAAATTCTCTATGAATTTGATTGTTTTCAGAAAAAAAACACATGCAGGTGCTTCCATTCTTGATGTCGCAGAGAAGGTTTTAACAAGTATTTATATCAGCAAATTTACAAAAAATGATTAAACAAATATGTAAAATGTTGGCTTTTTTCAGAGGCTATAGTCACTAATGTCCTGGTAGAGGTGGAGGTTGCACTGTCTATTTTGTATTTACACTGAAGAGATTTAATGTTGTTTTTTTGTGTATCCAAGTGAAACCTTAACAACAAGTTTCACTTCGGGGGTGAAACTATCATCACAGTCCTGTGAAATCAGTTTATCTCCAAAATGTCAACTCTTCATGTGCTGAGAAATACAAGGTTGAATTTGTGATGAAGCATTTTTCCAGATAATCCAGTTAGTTCATTTAATGGTTTATTTAGTTTTTGATAAATGTAGAATTCTCTCAGTCCATACAGAAACTTAATCTAAATCCTACAGTGTCTGTGAAAAAAATCTAAATCATGGTTTTCGATCTACAGGAACATTACATTTAATAACATATGAGTTTTTGTTGTAGAAACTAAAGTCTGAAAATGTCATCATGTACTTTCATTCATTGGTGTTAATTAATTTGTTAATTTCTGGATTCTTTGTCTCATCATTTTTAAATGTACATGCTGCTTCCGGATCATGTTTCTATGTAAACGTATGTAGCATGATGGAAATAATAAAAATATCTTCATCATCATCCCTGAAACTCCAGCACTCCAGCACAGCGACGCTCCTTAATGTGCCCGTCTCTGCTGTCTGAGTGAAGCTACTTCCTACTCTCTGTTGTTATAATTGGTTTCTTGATGCAGAGTCTGGCCCCTTTTTCACTGAGCGACTGCAGAAAATTCACAGGTTGTTCACGGGGACATTTTTATTTACACCTGAGATCTTCTACAAGTCAAAATGTCAGTTGGGAAGAAAGACTGTTATGGATCAGGACTCACCTGAGTCCCTGTGGCAGGAGAATCTGGGGGAGGAGTTCTAGCGGGGGCATAAGTGGTTTTGGAGGTGCCGAAGCCGCCTGCTCCTCCCCTCTGCTCCCCAGCCTCACCTTCTCCTCCTCATCATCCTCCTCCCCAGGAACTGCAGGACTCCTGCTGGTTGATATCCCGTCTGATGTCTCCCGGTGATCAAACCCTCCAATCTGTCCCTCGGCAGGCTGTGGTTGGACAGGAGACAGTGGGGCGGAGCCTTCCTGTCTCTCTGCCAATCGAACCAGGTCCTGACAGACACGACGGGACATGAGGGAACACGATACAAAATAACAAATACTGTGTGTGCTTCTGAAACAGGACAGGACGATGAGAGCTGCACAACTGAATGGGACAGAACAAATTTGATGGAAAGAATGGGACGAAATACAAGGACAGGATTGAATGGGACAGGGCAGGAAATACAGGACAATAAGAAAAGGACATAAGGACACAGGACAAGGCAGGATGGGATAGGGCAACAAGAACAAGGGAGACCAGAACACAGAAGAACAAGAACAGGAAATTAAAGTAAAGGTTTGGGAGAGTAAGAACAGGGGAGGACGAGACAAAAAGGAAGATAGGAAACTGAACATAATAGACCACAACAAACCAGGACCAGAGGTAGAGGACGGCACTCCATTAACACTCCATTAACACTCAATATGGTATCTTCATCACTGTGAGACGGAGCAGTACACAACCGGGCAATAACATAAGGCCAAAAACGCAGGACAGGACATGAATGGATGGGAAATTTAAATCTGAGGAGGGAACAATAATAGCAAGATCACAGATTACCAATGGCAACCAAGGACAGGACAAAATAACGGAACAGGACGTGACAGATGCACCATCAGTGGACACTAAATGAAAGACAAACGACCCAAACTGAACAGCACAGGACAGAAAGGGACGGACGAATGCAGGAACAGGAACAGGAACAGGAACAGGAACAGGAAAAGGTCTGGACAAAAAGAGAAAAATGATAAGACAGGACAAGATGGGGCAAGATGGCAGGACAAATACCTGATATTTTATCAGGACATGACAAGAAAGGACAAGATTTGGGACAATTTAGACAGGTCAAAACAACTGGACAGACTGGACAGGAAGGACTAGTACAGCAGCAAAGGACAGAAGAGGACAGGACACAAGAGACATTAATAACAGGACAAACTAACGGGACAGAAAGGAAGAGGATCAGTAAAAACGAGGACAGAGAAGGACCAGGACTGGACAGAGGAAGACTTAGTGGGACGGACAGGACAGAAGGAGGTTGCACATGTGGACTGTTCACCAGGCCCACTTTCATCCAAAGGGGTAGACAACGTTAGACAATTGTGTCCTCACTTTGACCCCGTCCAGCACGGCCCTGATCACCGTGGTAACGCTGACTGCAGAATCTTTGTCGTCGTGGGCGACGCCCCGCAGCGTCACCTGATCGGCCCAGCGGACCAGCTTAGCCAGAGACAGGTAGAGACGAGTGAGACAGGCGGCGAAGGTTTTACTACAAAGAGGACAGACAGACGTGGGTCAGGAGACCGGTCACTCTCTGATGTCCAGGATCAAAGGTCGAGAGCGCCTGATGAATCTACCTCTCCTGCAGGTGCGACTCCAGCTGAACCAGAGTCTGGATGGCCTCCAGGACCCCGCTGGCGGCCCTGTGCAGCAGACCCTCCACCACCGACTGGTCCAGGACCAGCTTGTCTGCTCCCAGTTTGTCCACCAGAGCTTTGAAGTATTTCAGAGAGCTGACGACGTCCCGCTGCTGGTTCACCAACACACACACACACACACACACACACACACACACACACACACACACACACACACACACACACACATACACACACACACACACACATATAGACACATATAGACAGACACACAAACAGACACACACAGACAGACAGACAGACAAACGCACACACACACATACATATAGACAAAGACAGACAGACACAGACAGACACAGACAAACAAACAGACACACACACACACACAAACACACATACAGACACAGACAGACACACACAGACAGACACAGAAAGACAGACAGACAGACAGACACACAGACAGACAGACACACACACACAGACACACACAGACAGACACAAACACACACACAAACACACACACACACGTATAGACACAGACAGACAGACACACCCACACACACCCACACACACACACACACACACACATAGAGACACAGACAGACAGACAGACACAGACACACAGACACAGACACACACACACACACACACACACAGCTATAATTTCCCATCAGCCCACAGACTGCGGATGATGTCATGGTGATGAGTTTGTTTGTGTAACTTAAGATGCGTTTTATCCAAACAGACATAAAAGGAAGGAACTGTTATTTCACAATAAAATTTCACCTGAAGGAGGAAATTGGAGACTGAAACTGACTGGTCTAAGACGCAGTTATATACCTTTAATTTCTGCGGTTCAAAATAGAGCAGGTAAATTCATTTAACAGCATTTAAGCCTGCAACTAAATCATTCCCAGATCCGACTATAGACCAACAGATGAGTTAGTGAATGTGATCAGTTCCTGTAAAAAAAAAAATGTGTATTTTTTGATAAGTGTATTTTTGGAAATACACTTATTAACTTTCCCTCTGAGAGTTGGAGATTCAGATGTTAACCTAGCTTAGCATAAACACTGGAAACAGACTCTGTCCATAAGAAACTAAATCCACCGACTAGCTGACATGTCCAGTCAGTTTGATCAGTGATGTCAAAGACGTCTGTGCTAAACTGTTTCCTGGCTGGGAGTCGTCACTTCCTACTTCATCATATGTTCAGGGTCGAAAGACCCAAGACTGGTCTCCAGACTTTATCTGTGGTCTCCTTCCTGACTTGGTCCCCGCCTGAATTCTTGAGCCTGTGGTCTGACCCAGTCCGGTTTCCCCCACCCCCGGTAAAAAGCGTTGTGTCTGAATCCACCAGTGGCCCAACATAAACACCTTGGCCCCTTTACCGGGAACCAGGTGTCTGGACACAGGACAGAGACTCTCTGGCCTGGAGCCAAGATTCTGGTTGTAAGTTATTGTTATAGATGTTAAAAGATGTTAGTTGCTCATGAAAAGTCAAAGTTTAAGATGTTGAGTCAAATAAAAATCAGCCTTTAAAACCATGTGTAGCCAGAGGAAAAACCTCTGGTGGGAACTTAACTGTTAAACCTGCAACAGCATTTTACTTCTGAGGTGGGACTCAAACTCAACTTCAGTGGTCTTCAGTATAGAGGACTACAGCCCCAGTTCAGGTGTCCACATACTTTTGACCACAGAATGTATTTACAGTTGGACTCTTTTATCCTGATGGTAGACGAGGAAGTCTGAGGCTTTAATAAGGACACACTTACTGTTAGATCAGCGTGTGTGTGTCTGTACCTTGTTCTGCAGTGTGTGTTCCTGCAGGTTCAGATCATGTGGTTTGATTCTCTGTGAGGGGGTATGTTTGATTCGCTCACTGCGTCTGACCCGTTGCTGGTGGAGCTTATCCTTCAGCTTCATGGTGAGAGACATCAACTGAGAGGCTGAGGAGAGGGAGAGGGTCATCATCATCATCATCATCATCATCAGAAAATAAAACAGAAAAGCATCTCAGCTCAAACAACAACCTGAAGGAAACTGAGAGGAATTAATAGTTTTGAGCCCATGGTGGCCAATTGTTAGCATGTTAGACAGAAAGAAGAAGAAAAAGAAGAAGAAGAAGCTTACCTGTCTTACTCTCAGCCCGGGAGGACATGTCTGCAGGTTGAAGGACAGACAGACAGATAGACAGCTGGTCACAGCTCAGCAGAGTTAATTCTCCGTTCTCATGTTAAACAGACTCTCTTTCTCTGTCTTCATTGGTGTCTCTCTATCTTCAATCCTCTTCCTCTCTTTCTTTAAATGTTTCTATTTTCTACCTCTCACACTCGTTCTGCTACAGTCTCTTGCTATCTCCCTCTCTCTCTCGCTCTGCCTGCCTCTTCCTTAGTGTCTCTCTTCCTCTTTTCGACGACACTGTTTGAGGTTTTGAGGTGGTTTCAGGGTCATGGTGAAGTGTTTTCTCTTGGTCTGTTCATTTTATTTCTGGTTCTGCCAGGTTGGCACAGGAACCAGGTTCAGAGCACCAGCAGTGTGGAACATATTCCAGTTCTGAAGGCCTGCCTGAGAGGGGAACATACTTACTATCACATAATAGACAACATGAAGGATTTCAGGTGTGCCTGGTTCTGTTGGTGGTGGGGGTGGGGGGGGGTTGTTAATTTTTGACCAGAGAAATACATTTTCTGTTTGGACTGTTTGTTTTTGAAAGTTTCGTCCTTTTTTGCTTTGCTAATGACCTGGTTTCTTCTGGTGACGGTTTAACAAAACCAAAACCAAAACTTCTGTCTGGGTCAGTTAAAAGAAACCCTCACAGCAAGGAGGAGGAGGATAATGAGCATCACTGAGTCTGTGATGCTGTAGCTCCATCTGCTGGCTGGAAGCAGACAGTGACTTCACTCAGTGAATTCACATTCTTCTTTTTATTTACTCATTTATTTTTTCCCCCATTTGGACCTGCACCAACAAGATATTTGAGATATGATGGGAACAGTAACTGAGTTACTGTCCTTAATCGAACACTAAATGCTAAAACCAAACTAAGGCGTCAAAAGAATATTACTGGCCAATATATTGTTACTAGATATTTTAAATGAGGCTCTAGAATAATAATATAAATCAGTATGAGCCTCAGATACCCTGTATCAGTCCACTGTGGATCTGAGCTGTGTTTAGGATCATTATCCTGATGTAGAGGCCTCCTCTTCTTGTCTTTTCAGATGATGTGACATTTGCTACCACAATTTTCTGGTATTTAACTGAATTAGTTCTTCCCTCCAGTTGTTAAGTTTTGGTGACACAGTGATGTGTGTATATTATTGTGATGCTGTGCTGCTCAGGAAGTGATCAGACCCCTTCACTTTACCGTGGCTAAATGGATAAAATTGTCCCCTTTTCATCAGTCAACACTCAATAATCCATAATGACAAAGTGAACCAGATTTTTAGATATGTATTAAATAGTGGCGGGTCTGAGAACCTTCTGAAGTCACTGGATTCACAGCAGGTGATAGCTGTATCACCTGTTGTACATATCAGCACAAACCTGTGGTATGTACTGTAACAAAATAAAAACGGAAAACTCATCATCTTCATTCAGACAAACTTTATTTATGTCAACATGTCTCTGTTGGCCCTGATCACATGACACTAAGATACACAACACAGCTACACACATACACACACTTCAACATACACACACGCACACATAAACTCACATACACTACAGTCTGGGCCACTGCATATTTCAGTTTAATAGATCTATATATATGTCCCTCACATATATATGGTACATTATTATCTTCATATATTCTGTAAACAGTACATTTATATTCATACCATACAGGTGAACTATTCATGATCACAGGTGTGTGTGTGTGTGTGTGTGTGTGTGTGTGTGTGTGTGTGTGTATGTGCGAGGTCGAGCTGCGTTCAACACGCTGCTTCAGAATCACCTGTGCAAAACTTTACTGATCAATAAAGAACATACAAAATCATACAACACCTTTAAAAACAGAGCTCAACAACCATGCTGACATAAACCTGAACACGAGACACTTGACAGCTACAAACACACTCTGCTAACACATGCAGGGTCCAACGCAGCTCGGAGCTCGACTAACTCTACGGAGACACCACAACAGGTACAACATACATAGGTAGAATAAATAGATCAGCAGTTCTAGTTTAGATTCGTACAGTCTGTCATTCAGCTGGAGATATGCCGTAGGTGACTACTCATCCAACCTGAAGGTCTGGATCGACGCTTAGACCGTGACTGGATGTGACCAACGTTTCCCTGCAGTTTGATCCCATTTACACAATTTTCATCTCCTGGATTCATACGTCTGGATAAATTTCTATTGCTCCAGATGGTGTTTTTATACAATAATTCTGAAATAGTGTTGATATGAACTGAAAACTTAAAGTGACACTTTTATAACACTTTATTTTTGCCATTTGTTGATAATTTCCTATGATGTTTTCTGGAATCGGTACTAACATGTTGGCCTGTCAGTTGGTTAAAGTGGTCGGTTCAGTCGGTACATTTTCACTTAAATGAACCCAAATTCTATTATTATATTTTGATCCTTCTCATGAAACACACAAAGAATTTATTAGGAAATGTAAGACAGTAACGTAAACCTCCACGTTGTGAATATTTGTTGTTGTTGGAGCTCGTTCAAGAGCAACCTGGAACCAGTGAGAACCAACTAAAACCAATAGGACGCACTTAGAACCCTTTAGGCTCATTAAAACCAGTTTGAACTACTTCACAGTAAGGACCCCTTTGGGCAAGTCAATGCCAGTTGGAACCAGCTGGTTTCATTGGAGGATACTTTAAAATTCTAAAAGTGTTTGGAGGGAAACAACAATATATTGAGAACATCAGTACAAGCCACAATAATGAGAACTGCAGATGATAAATAGATCAATAAATAGATTGATAAATACACAAGTTAAAACAATATGTAAACTTTACACTGTAAAGAAAAATTCCCTTGATGCAACAAGTGTCAATGCATGAGAGACGAGAGAAGAACTGCAAATAAAAACACAATTCAATTATCTAACTCCAGGAGACAATGCAGCAGGCTAACAGGCTGTCTGTTAGCAGGCTAGCAGGTCTGATCCCAGACCAGCCTGAACATCCAGAGAGGAGTGAGATGTCACATCTGCACCATCTCTGGAGTCTTCTACAGTACTTTATAAACCTGACGTGAGCTGATGATTGCATGATTCTGTCACTGCAGCTGGATGTGCTATGACAGTGTGAGAAGGCAGACAGACAGACAGGCGGCTGACCTGTCTCTCACTCATAACATCAAACAGACAGCTGGACGAAATATTTCTACACTGAATTTTGCAGTACTTTGCTGATCATTTGTTATATATTCATAATGTGCTGATAATCAATATCATTATTATTACTAGTAAGGTTCACAGTAACACAGCATCATCAGTAGAGACCAGTAGAACAGTTCAGTAGAGACACAAACACACTCGGGTCAGGTTAACCCTCAACAGAAGACTGGGGGCTCTCTCCGTGGGCGGGGCTACCTTTACTGGGACGACTGGGGAAAAAAACAACAGAAAATATCCATGAAGAAGGAGAAAAGAAAAGAGGAGAACAACTGTGAATCAATGGGAAAATAAACAGGAAGAGTATTAAAGGTAAAAGGTCATGTCAATCAACAAACACTACTCTGCTGGGACATGTGGGAACCAGTTAGAACAAGTGGAAACCAGACAGCAACCAAAACAGGGAAAATATTTTAGGGTCAAAGTCCAGACCAATGAATAACTAGAGGTCTGATGTAACCGGTCAGTTCCATCTAGAACCAGACCCCCCCAACACCCCAAGCTCTGTCTGACCACACCTTTATACTTGATTTCACACCAAACTTTGCACTTGTACAGCAGGTGTGACACCAGATTTCAACTCTGAGGTGTTGCTGAATCCTCGTGTGAGCTACAGATGTTTGACACTAACAAATAGAAAACGTAGTTCTAGGGTTCAGGTTTTAAAGCCCATTAGTGGGTTCTGATTAAACTTCAGGTTCCCAGCTCTGTAAGTGGGCTGGACCATACTGACTGAACACCTCTCTGACCGACAGGACAGAGAACTGCTGCTGAGCAGGTTCATGAAAATTAAAAGTGACCTGAGCAAACATAACATGCAGCGGTCTTACAGCTGAAGGAGCTATGGAACCAGATGGACCCAGCTGAAACCACCAGAAACCCAATGTTACCAGAACTAATCTGTTGGCACCGGCTGAAACCAGCTGGCACTGGTAGAAACCCCTACCAAGACCAACTGATCCAAGTAGGAGCCTGTTATAGCCAGTAAAAACCTGCCTGGTCCCAGTTGGAACCAGCTAGAACCAGTAGAAACTCGTTGGAACTATATGGTGCAACATGAAATGAAAGAGAAAGACTGAATGAAGTCTGGAGTCTGTTTGTGCTCGAGAACCACGAGAGTCAGCTGAGTCTCCATATCTTATATGGTCTGTGTATTGTGTGTATTGTGTAAGTGTATAGTGTGCTTGTGTGTGTGTGTATTGTGTGCTTGTGTGCTTGTTTATGTGTGTGTGTGTGTATGTGTGTGTGTGTGTGTGTGTGTATGTGTGTATGTTTATGTGTTAGAGGGAGGAGTCAGAGGCTGGCCTGGAGGATCGTGATGGAGATGCAGGAGCCCTGCGACTGGAGACGACACAACAGACAGACAGACAGACAGAGAGACAGATGGTCAGTAACAGGTCAATGGAGCCGTCAATCAAACAGCTAGTTATACTGCTGGGTGAGCGGACAGGGGTCACATGGCGAGGACTGTGATCTAATTGGACAATGAGGTAAGCACACACACACACACACACACACACACACATACACACATACACACACACACAGACTTGGTGGTAGACGGTTACATCACATAGACAGCTGACGTACCATTGGTGAACTCCTCACTGGTCACTGATAGAGATTCTGAAAAAATAACCATATATGGTCAATATGGGGGGGGGCAGGGGGCGGGTCCATCTGCTCTGGCACACCTGAGAGCAACCTTTTTAACCTTATAAGGTACTGTTAGAACAGGATCACACAAACAGAGAGGGACAGTCAGACAGAACAGGTACACAGACAGACAGTTGGATAGACAGGGAGGTACAGACAGACAGACATGGCTCCAGGTAGATGTACAGGTGGTGGCAAAAGGACAGGTGATTCAGGGCGTGGTTAGCTTAGCTAAGCACAAACACTAGAGGCAGGTTGAAACCGTTAGCCTAACTCCATTATAATAATTTAGCCCTGGCGCTAACCTTGAAATCATAGAAGATAAAAAGAGTAAATTAGCTTGTTGTCGCCGCTTGTTACCAAATGAAACCAGGTGAAACCAGTGAAACAAGCTGAATGTACTGAACCAATGTTACAGTTGGACTTAATATTCTGCCAACTGTCTTCTGACGTGGCCACATAAAATTCATTACTTCTTTTGGACTTTATTTTAAAATACAAATAGTCTCTGACAAAAAGTTTGAACATCAAATTTTCATCCCTAGTTTTAAGAAAGTTAAACAAATAACATAGAAACATGTAGATGTTCTGCAGTCTAAACTATCACTGTGGTTGAAGCTATGCTAATATTTTCCCTCAGTCTCTTTGCTATGCTAAGCTAAGCTAACCTTGTAGACCCCTTTCTGTACTGGACTCACAGATGAAACCCAGGATTTCCCGCAATGTGGGACTGTTCCTTTAATGTTAACTGGACATCCTGAGTTTAAAGATGAAGAGGGGATGATGAGTCTGAGAATGAAGAGAAAGAGCAGAAGGAGGAGAAGAAAGAAAGACCAGTCTTTCTTTTCCATGTCTGTGCAGGTTGTTTGTGGATCACTGCAGCTCTACAGCACAAATGAAAAAGAAACTGACAACAAAATACTACTTCTTCTCAAGAACTTTGTTTTTACGTCATGTTTCCATTTCGATTATGTTGCATGTTACAAATGCAGTTTACATTTTTATTTTCTAGAAACAAAAACAAATAACCAACAAAAAATATTTCTTTTGACTTATATGTGCTGGATTAAAGTCATTCTTAGAAGCTGCTTTAAAACAGGAATTTAACTCTTATTTTTGTAACATGTTCAATCTTTTATCAGCGGAAGCTGAAGCTAATTGGTACATTTGTTTGTGTGTGTGTTAAACCAAACTGGACACAGTGTTGCCTTCTCCACTCTGACCTGAGACACTGAACACCTGGAAACATTTTGACCCAAATTCATGCTGCATTTAGGTCACGTTAACCCTAACCCAGTTTGGGAAGTTTACAGCCACTGTTTAGAGATGTTACAAATAAACGGCAGTAAGAATAAGTTTAATAAAATCTTGTGTCGATCAACTTTTTCTGTTATTGTTTTTGTGTTTCAGTGTTTTGATATTTTTACGATAAAGTTTAATCTTTACAAATTCTGACATGAACAGTTTTACAGTGAGCACATACTCTGTGTGTGTGTGTGTGTGTGTATGGTTACCTTGGGACTCCAGGTGGGGGGGCTCTGTTGGGCCTTGAGGGGACAGATGGTGGGGGTCCAGGGTCAGGTGACACCGCGGGACGAGAGGGGGGTCCGGGGGCTGCACGACCTCCTGGGCGAGGAGGACCAGGAGGGGCCCGACGCTGAGGGGTGGGACTGGACATGGGAGACCTGGGGAGATAGATGAGACTGACTAAGTGGTGCTGAATGTACAGTAAGTACTGCACCTGTGGAAGAGCTGACCCGTGGCTTAGGTTACCTGCGTCCGGATGGCATACCCGTCACCTGCAGCCAAGAGTCATCGACAGGCGGAGGCATCGCTGTGGTGACAGTGGAGGTGCTGATGTCACCGATAATGCTGAGGCCTTCACGTAGAGCGTGGTACATCCTCAACATCTCATCACGGTGCTGAGCCTGGGTCAGAGAGAGAGAGAGAGAGAGAGATCGATCGATCATCAGAACCATCAGAACCATCAGAACCATCAGGATTTAACCTCTGAAGATCAGAAGGATGAAGATCAGGATGATGAGGATCAGGAGGATGAAGATAAAGGAGGATGAGGATCAGGGCAATGTGGATTAGGACAATGCAGATCAGGATGATGAAGATCAGGTGGATTGAGGATCGGAAGGAAAAGGATTTGGAGGAAAACAATCCAGAGGATTGAGGATCAGGATGATGAAGATCAGGAGGATGAGGATCAGGATGATAAAGATCAAGATGATGAAGATAAAGGAGGGTGATGAAGATAAAGGACGTTGAGGATCAGGATGATGCGGATCTGGACGATGAAAATCAAGGGGATGAAGATCAGGAGGATGAAGATCAGGAGGATGAGGATCAGGATGATGTGGATCAGGAAATTGAGGATCAGGAGGATGAAGATCAGGAGGATGAGGATCGGGACGTTGCAGATGAGGAGTTTCTTCTACTGATTTAATTGAGAGCCTGTCTCTGGTCCAATCTGCTAAACACAGAATCCTCAAACATTGTAAACCACTGAAGTAAATAAGCCTAATTAACAGACTGTCCACCTGTCTCTCTGTCCACCTGTCGCTCTGCCTCAGTGTCCTCACCTGTTCCTGGGACTCCTCCATTAGGGAGTTCTGGTCTCCACAGGAGTAAAGATGAGCCAGCAGGTCAGCGTGGATAAACTCCTTTGTCTGAGGAGCAGAGAGGTCGTATGAATCATTACATCCTTTCAGATGTGTATCTGTGTGTGTGTGCGCATGTGCCATACGTTGTTGACCATCAGGTGCATGATGGTCTTGGGGATCAGATCTCTGACAGTGCGGTGGATGATGGACAGGTACGAGTCCACCAGGTTCCTGACGATCTCCACTTGTCGCTCCAGCTGAGGATCTAGACTGTGGATCTGCCCATCACCGCTCGACTCCTCAACTTCCACCTGAATCCACACAGCTGCTAATTAACGACACACAACCTCCACCCACCGATCAGACCCTGTTACCTCGTAAGCTATAGCCAGGAGACACTCATGTACCTGTCCTGTTTACACCTCTATACCTATTTCCATGTAGCTGTTTGCTAACAAGTCTCTTATTAAATCTCCTTGTGTGAATCACTGAGCTCATACGAACATGGTGAGTATATGTCCTTCATTAGGAAACAGTTTGAAAAAGGATTTTTTGAACGTGTTGAATCCTGATTTCACTGACAACTAAAAACTCAGAGGTCAAATATTTCATTAGAAACTTTAACACCACTTGTTTTGGGTTTCCATGGACACAAACATCTGCTGTACACCGATCACTAACTTGATCAGAGGTTATATTGATGAGTAGATCCAAATCTACTGAGTATCAGACTTTTTTGTAGACCTACAGAGGATGAGGATCAGGATGATGTGGATCAGGAAATTGAGGATCAGGAGGATGAAGATCAGGAGGATGAAGATCAGGAGGATGAAGATCAGGAGGATGAAGATCAGGAGGATGAAGATCAGGAGGATGAAGATCAGGAGGATGAAGATCAGGAGGATGAGGATCAGGATGATGTGGATCAGGAAATTGAGGATCAGGAGGATGAAGATCAGGAGGATGAGGATCAGGATGATGTGGATCAGGAAATTGAGGATCAGGAGGATGAGGATCAGGATGATGTGGATCAGGAAATTGAGGATCAGGAGGATGAAGATCAGGAGGATGAAGATCAGGAGGATGAAGATCAGGAGGATGAAGATCAGGAGGATGAGGATCAGGATGATGTGGATCAGGAAATTGAGGATCAGGAGGATGAAGATCAGGAGGATGAGGATCAGGATGATGTGGATCAGGAAATTGAGGATCAGGAGGATGAAGATCAGGAGGATGAGGATCAGGATGATGTGGATCAGGAAATTGAGGATCAGGAGGATGAAGATCAGGAGGATGAGGATCAGGATGATGTGGATCAGGAAATTGAGGATCAGGAGGATGAAGATCAGGAGGATGAGGATCAGGATGATGTGGATCAGGAAATTGAGGATCAGGAGGATGAAGATCAGGAGGATGAGGATCAGGATGATGTGGATCAGGAAATTGAGGATCAGGAGGATGAAGATCAGGAGGATGAAGATCAGGAGGATGAAGATCAGGAGGATGAAGATCAGGAGGATGAGGATCAGGATGATGTGGATCAGGAAATTGAGGATCAGGAGGATGAAGATCAGGAGGATGAAGATCAGGAGGATGAGGATCAGGATGATGTGGATCAGGAAATTGAGGATCAGGAGGATGAAGATCAGGAGGATGAAGATCAGGAGGATGAGGATCAGGATGATGTGGATCAGGAAATTGAGGATCAGGAGGATGAAGATCAGGAGGATGAAGATCAGGAGGATGAAGATCAGGAGGATGAGGATCAGGATGATGTGGATCAGGAAATTGAGGATCAGGAGGATGAGGATCAGGATGATGTGGATCAGGAAATTGAGGATCAGGAGGATGAAGATCAGGAGGATGAAGATCAGGAGGATGAAGATCAGGAGGATGAGGATCAGGATGATGTGGATCAGGAAATTGAGGATCAGGAGGATGAGGATCAGGATGATGTGGATCAGGAAATTGAGGATCAGGAGGATGAAGATCAGGAGGATGAGGATCAGGATGATGTGGATCAGGAAATTGAGGATCAGGAGGATGAAGATCAGGAGGATGAAGATCAGGAGGATGAAGATCAGGAGGATGAGGATCAGGATGATGTGGATCAGGAAATTGAGGATCAGGAGGATGAAGATCAGGAGGATGAGGATCAGGATGATGTGGATCAGGAAATTGAGGATCAGGAGGATGAAGATCAGGAGGATGAAGATCAGGAGGATGAAGATCAGGAGGATGAGGATCAGGATGATGTGGATCAGGAAATTGAGGATCAGGAGGATGAAGATCAGGAGGATGAAGATCAGGAGGATGAAGATCAGGAGGATGAAGATCAGGAGGATGAGGATCAGGATGATGTGGATCAGGAAATTGAGGATCAGGAGGATGAAGATCAGGAGGATGAAGATCAGGAGGATGAAGATCAGGAGGATGAAGATCAGGAGGATGAAGATCAGGAGGATGAAGATCAGGAGGATGAAGATCAGGAGGATGAAGATCAGGAGGATGAAGATCAGGAGGATGAGGATCAGGATGATGTGGATCAGGAAATTGAGGATCAGGAGGATGAAGATCAGGAGGATGAAGATCAGGAGGATGAGGATCAGGATGATGTGGATCAGGAAATTGAGGATCAGGAGGATGAAGATCAGGAGGATGAAGATCAGGAGGATGAAGATCAGGAGGATGAAGATCAGGAGGATGAAGATCAGGAGGATGAGGATCAGGATGATGTGGATCAGGAAATTGAGGATCAGGAGGATGAAGATCAGGAGGATGAGGATCAGGATGATGTGGATCAGGAAATTGAGGATCAGGAGGATGAAGATCAGGAGGATGAAGATCAGGAGGATGAGGATCAGGATGATGTGGATCAGGAAATTGAGGATCAGGAGGATGAAGATCAGGAGGATGAGGATCAGGATGATGTGGATCAGGAAATTGAGGATCAGGAGGATGAAGATCAGGAGGATGAAGATCAGGAGGATGAGGATCAGGATGATGTGGATCAGGAAATTGAGGATCAGGAGGATGAAGATCAGGAGGATGAAGATCAGGAGGATGAAGATCAGGAGGATGAAGATCAGGAGGATGAGGATCAGGATGATGTGGATCAGGAAATTGAGGATCAGGAGGATGAAGATCAGGAGGATGAGGATCAGGATGATGTGGATCAGGAAATTGAGGATCAGGAGGATGAAGATCAGGAGGATGAGGATCAGGATGATGTGGATCAGGAAATTGAGGATCAGGAGGATGAAGATCAGGAGGATTTTTGAACGTGTTGAATCCTGATTTCACTGACAACTAAAAACTCAGAGGTCAAATATTTCATTAGAAACTTTAACACCACTTGTTTTGGGTTTCCATGGACACAAACATCTGCTGTACACCGATCACTAACTTGATCAGAGGTTATATTGATGAGTAGATCCAAATCTACTGAGTATCAGACTTTTTTGTAGACCTACAGAGGACAGATTAACAGACAGAATAATAAAGTGACTACAGACAATTTACTAACCGACTCCACCAGATACAAGAAAAAAGAAACTTGCTCACCTTCTCTTTGTCCTGTGGGAGGAAGAATAAAACAAATTCATTAATACAATCCAGGAATAATATATAATCCAGACTAATAATGCAAAATTGTAATATGGTAAAAAAATTGGTGTGAACGTGTTTACAGCAGAAGTGAAGAGATAATAGTCTAGTGAATATCATGTAGTAATCCAGTGTTAAAGGAAGAGTAAGCAATTCTGGAGAAAGACTGTTGTTTATATTTGAACTCAACAGCAGAACACACACACCCTTCCCTTCAATGTGCCTTCAAAATTGCTACCCCCCAAATTTCACGGACATGCATCGCAAAGGTAATGACACAATGGAGGAATCAGAGTGTCTTACACAGCGTAGATGTGTGTACTCTACAATAAAGAGACCACAAAGAGCACTGTGGGTTTTTATAGCCAAGCTAACAAGGAAGCTAACATTACCTAGCCTAGCATTTCAAAATATGCATCAACCCAAATAATCCAAACTGGTTAGTAAACTTCTGTATTTAAATATATGTCTATAAAACCCTTCACATGTGCAGACAAATATCAAGATACAGAGAAAACAACCAAAGCCCAGAACCAGAACACCAGCTGCAGACAACGATACCCACAACTCTCCTGCTACTGTAGCTGACATCACGCCAACAACATGGCAAACTGCAAAGTAGCTGAATGTCTGTGGGAAAGTACTATATCGTTACCAGACACAAATGTGTCACCGGTGCCTGCTGGCTAACTGACCAGCCGGATTGATTCTCACAATCATTAGCAAACAGGACAAAACTATACCGACCTATGGGCTCTATGAAACGGAGGTAAACTAAGGTTTTACCCTGTCAAGCACAGAGACACCTCCACATCGTCTTCATGCCTTTCAGCTCTCTGAGGTCTCTCCACCGTTTTGGACCAGCCGTCGGGACGACCGGGACAAATCCAAATGGGCCATCAAGAGGTGGACGGTTACAACATCCCCAAAGTTTTCAGCATTTTTATTGGCGCTGGGCGCCTCTTTACCAGCCCTCTGTGGGCCTGTCATTCAGTCTCGGCAGATAAGTCCAGGGCCAAGGTGCTCTCACGGTCCAACTGAGCAGTCTCCATAGTGGGAAAGCCTCGCCGAGGTTAACACAGGTCTCCTGATCACAGCACTTCTTTTTCCAACTTTTTTAGTATTAGCCAGAATTTCCATCTCCACTCCCATTGCCCCCTTTCATCCCCTTCCCCTAGCACAATCATCGCTAGGTGCTGATTGGCTGTTGGTCCGAGCTCCTCTGTTTGTTTCCCATTTACAGAGACAGGGAGAATGGACAGCTAGCAGACAACGAGGAGATATTCACTGAATCTGACAAAAGTGTATTAAAATAAGGCGGCACAGTGGTGGTGGTGGTGGGGTTAGCTAGTGACTCAACATTGCCTCTAGGTGTGAATGTGAGCATGAATAGTTGTTTGTCTCAATCCTGTGGTAGACTGACAACCCCACCACTCTCCCAATGTCAGCTGGTCAGCTGATTGGCTCCAGCCTCCCCCAAGGCCATCAAAAGGATAAGCAGTAAAGCTAAAGTTGGATGGGTGTATTAGCCTACTCTACCTTTAATGAAAATAAATTTGTTTAGTAATAAAGTAATAATGATATAATAATGATATAATAAACATAATGAAAACGTAATATGGCATTAATAACGCAGTAATAAAGCTGTAGTTTTGAGTTATACCACGCTGCGTTCAGGGTACACTCCAGCTCGTAGGAAAGAAGCCTTCCAGCTGTCCACCTCCTCCTGAGACTCACTGGCCAGCTCCAGTTGACGGTAGTCCTTATACACATTCCTAAAACATTTATCATTTTTATTTCATTAAATGTTCAAATTGAGGAATTGAGTTTTAACAGGTACATACAGTACACAGACAATATCATCTGCATACATATGTAAAATCAGTCATTTATACAGAAACAGAAGAGGATCAACTACAGAACTCCTGATTTATTCTGAACTCCTCTCTACTGTCTGTTATTGGCGACTGATTTCAAACCAAACCCTTTGACTTTCAACCATGAAACTATACATCTGGATTATTGTTAATCAGCTGTTAATATAAAATACTGATTAGTACAAACACAGACCTGTGTTCAGTGTTAAACAGAGCAAAGATGTGTTTGCTGGACATGAAGCTTTTCTCGATGTCCTTCAGTTTCAGGTTGTCAACAGGCAGCATGTACTTCTTCTCCTTCTCCTTCAGGGGGAGACAACAACAGTTAAAGTGTAAACTGTCACTTTTTATAAAGCAAAGAGGTCCAAACTTTTCCACATTATTGGTGTTCATCTGTGGTCATTTTTTCTGATGTTTCAAGCCTCTTTGACAACTGTTTATCCAAAAAACTTAACAGTCAATACTGCACCTCCTTGAGTCCTCAGCAATACTCAGGTCAAGTTTGAAGATGAACTGATGAGCATTTGTCGAGAAATTTGAAGGAAAGTCAGACAGTGAGAGATTTCTCCATTTATTAGTAGGATATCATCTGTCTAAACATAACAGACTAGACAATTTTAATTTGCTTTTAAGGTTGACTTTAAAGTCCTTTAAAATAGCTGTAATTAAACTTCTTCCTTAAAAGCTTACCCTCGATCCAGATGTTTTAGCCAACTATAGACCCATATCCAACCTTCCCTTTCTCTCTAAGATCCTTGAGAAAGCTGTCGCCAACCAGTTGTGTGACTTTTTACATAATAATAGTTTATTTGAGGATTTTCAGTCAGGGTTTAGAGGCATCATGACACAGAGAAGCACTGGTGAAGGTTACGAATGATCTACTTGTGAGGGAAAATTCCCCTTTTCCCCTAGAGGGTAATCTCTCCTTAAACTGAGGTCATCCTAAACTATATTTATCTTCTTCTCACATGACCTACAAGGTAATCTCATCCCAGCTGTTGGCTGAGGGCATCTTAAACTTGACTTATCGTCTCTTGACCTGACCTCCTGATAATAACATTGATTGAAGGACTTGTCTCTGTACTGGACTTGTTAGATCTTATTGTTGCATTTAACACTTGACCATCAAATCCTGTTACAGAGACTGGAGCATTTTATTGGCATTAAAGGACTATTCCCTTATACATGCTTCCTTTAGGCAATATTAATATGAAACACTCAATAAATTCAATTGTTATACAGATGATACCCAATTGTACTCAACAATGCAACCAATTAACTAAACTAACAAGGGAACAGGTCACAACTGGTGACCAAACTGATAGATTGTCAATTGTCCAATTACTTCTGGGCCCTTGAAAAATGAGGGACTATGTATAAAAATTGCTGTAATTCTTAAACAGTAAATGTAAAATTTTTGTGAAACCCTTGAACTAAAGGTTGACACTTAAGTCACATTGATTCATTTGTTTCAAGTATATTATCTTTGCATAGAGTAAAAAATTGACAACGTTGTATCACTGTCCAAATATTTGTGTGTGTGTGTGTGTGTGTGTGTGTATGTTGAGATGTGTGTGTAGGCTTGTTTACTACCTTTATGGGGTCCAAAAGCTCTGTGGGGAAAAAAATGTTGGATCCCACAAGCTCAAATGGCTGTTTGAGGGTTTGAGGTTTATGGTTCAGGTTTAGGTTAGTGTTGGGCAACAGAACTAGGGACAGCATTAACGCAGCGAGTGTCCTCACAACTAATGGAATACAGGTATGTGTGTTTATTACCTCATCATCTTTGTACCAGGACAGGGTCTCCGCGGTCAGGACAAACCAGTACTCTTTAGCTCCACCCTTCATGATACCGATGTTGTTGATGGTGAGCCAACCTTTCCGGATTACCTGTGCACACCACATGAGCCATGATGTCATCAAAACAGACCAAGTGACATCAGTTATGTGATCAATCAAATAGTACAGTAAACACACTGAGACATTTCTCCCTTCACTGATCATTTATTAATTGCTAATCAATCAGTTAATAATTGCTTATCTACTGCACAATTGTAGCATGAACCAGATGAAAACAAAACTTTATTAAACATCTGTGCACAAAGGGTGCAAAAACAAGTGTTCAACATGTATACGTACTTATTAATAATAAAGAGGTAAGTTAAAAACTGCAACTAACAATAAAGACAAACATAAGAAGTTATCATGTTTCTATCAAATTTTAAGAATCTTAATGTTTTATTGTTTGTCAGACAATTAAGTGTCAAGCTAAGATCATGTTTATGGATTAATTATTACAGGTAATAATCAGAGACAGTGATGAGTAGCATCAGTGGTTGAGTTAAAATCCGACCAAAATCTCATTGTTATTCGTAGGGCTTCAACAATTAGTTGATCAATTGATTAGTGGATCGACAGACTCAATCTGCAACTATTTTGATAGAGGATAAGTTGTTTAAGTTGTTTAAATAATGTGTCAAACTCTCTCTGGTTCCAGCTCCTCAGATGTGACGTTCTGTGGCTCCTCTTAGTCTCATGTAACAGTTAACTGGATCTTTTGGGTTTTGGGCCTTTGGTCGGACAGAACCAGATGTGTTTCTGCGCTCTGAGAAACAGTGATGGACATTTTCACTGTTACGACATTTTACAGACTAAAGGACTTGTCACTTATTAGAAAATGATCAGTAGAGCAAACGATTATTTTACTGGTCCTGCCTGATTATTCTACATAAGTACTTCTGCTAAATTAGTGACATCACTTCCTATTGGAAAACACACACACACACACACACACAAATTGAACCACTCACCATGATCTCCTCCTGGTTGCCACAGCAACAGAGGCAGAGAGGAGGATTGAGAAGCAGTGTGAGCAGAAAAGAGAGAGACACATGAATGAAGAGCCTTCATCTTTCCTCCAGTTCTTACCCCCCCCCCCCCCCCACACACACACACACACACACAGGATACCTGTGGCGACTCACCTGGTTTCCTGCTGCTTTCTTCTTACTCATCTGACTGCTCTTCTGCTGAGCACTGACACACAGATAAGATCAGATAAGTATTTTTATTCAGACCTTTGACCACCTGCATCTTTCAGGTGAGTTACACCTGACACGCCTGAACAGAAAACAGCTTTGGTGTCAGGAGCCAGTTTATAAAATGTTCCCAACAAACTGAAAGTACAGATGTGACCTATGAGCTTTTGATCCAAACAGGTGCGTTGGGGCTAAAACTAACCTGACTGTTTTGTCTGAATGACCTGAATGATCCTGTTTTTATGTGGAACATCGTTTTTTCTTGTCTTGATCTATGGTTTTATTCTGTGGGTATTTATTTCCTTTATTCTGGTCATTGGAGGTGGTTGATTAGTGGTTGGGGGGTTAATTTATTCAGTTACAAATACCCTGCTGGAGTAGTTTTACTACAGCAGTCTTTTGCTCTGTTACACACAGAAACATTCATCAGACTACTTTGACTTATTCGTTACTTTCTGGATTCATGCCTGTGATGGCCAACAGTCTGCTGACTGCAGGTCTGGTGGCACCCTGTTATGCTCCGGCCCCGCTAGGATCAAGTCTGGTTTTTCAGGGCATACTTTTGTACTCCTACTCAAGTAGTTATTCTATTGACTACCTTTACTTCTACTTGGTTAGCGGTTTTACAGAGCAAATACTTTTACATGACTACTGTTTTTGCTACTTTCCCCACCTCTGCAGATCAGGATCTGTAAGTTTCTTTTATTTATGGATCAAGAAAAGTGTTTTTGTGTTCAGGATTTCTTACTTCGCAAAGCCGATAAAGTCTTCGTGGTTTGTGTTCATGTAGGCCAACTCAATGTCAATCAGCAACATTACCTGAAGAGACAGACACACAGGTAGAGAGACAGAGAGGCATTAGTTCTGACAGTCTGATTACACCAGACTCGGAGTATGGCTGTACTAGCAGCTAAATGCTAACATCAGCAGGACTAAGAGGCTGCATATGAAGCAGTAAATATGACCTTTTATACAGTGAGTCAGTCTGTGTCACAGACCTGGTCTTTGGCACGACTCTCTCGGTCTCTGATGTGCTGAGTGACAATTCTCTCCATCTCCTCTCTGAGCATCGGATACTGAGCCAACTGAAAACAACAGGATACACACGGAGGTAAGAGGTCAAAGGTGGTAGTGATGGTAGTAGTAGCGGTAGTAGTGTTAGTAGTATCAGTAGTAGTATTAGTAGTAGTGGTAGTAGTAGTAGAAGTAGTAATAGTAGTATTGGTAGTAGTAGCAGTAGTAGTAATAGTAGTAGTGGTAGTAGTAGCAGTAGCAATAGTAACAGTAGCAGTAGTAGCAGTAGTAGTAGTAGTAGCAGTAGTGATAGTAACGGTAGCAGTAGCAGCAGTAGCCGTAGCAGTAGCAGTAGTAGTAGTATTAGTAGTTCCATTAGCAGTAGCAGTAGTAGTTGCAGTAGTAGTAGTAGTAGTAGTAGTAGTAGTAGTAGTAGTGGTAGCAGTAGCAGTAGCAGTAGTATTACTAGTATTAGTAGTAGTAGTAATAGTAGTAGTAGTAGAAGCAGTAGTAGTAGTAGTAGTAGCAGTAGTAGTAGTAGTGGTAGTAGAAGTATTAGTACTAGTACTAGTAGTAGTAGTAGTAGTAGTAGCAGTGGCAGTAGCAGTAGTAGTACCAGTATTAGTAGTAGTAGTAATAGTAGTAGTGGTAGTAGTAGCAGTAGTAGTAATAGCAGTAGTCGTATTAGTAGCAGTAGCAATAGTAACAGTAGCAGAAGCAGTAGTAGCAGAGGCAGTAGTAGCAGTAGTAGTAGTAGTAGTGTTAGTAGTACCAGTAGCAGTAGTAGTCGCAGTAGCAGTAGTAGCAGTAGTGGTAGTAGAAGCATTAGTACTAGTAGTAGTAGTAGCAGAAGCAGTAGTAGCAGCAGTAGTAGTAGTAGTAGTGTTAGTAGTCGTAGTGTTATTAGTACCAGTAGTAGTAGTAGTAGTAGTAGTAGCAGTAGCAGTAGTAGTAGTATTAGTAGTAGTGTTAGGAGTAGTGGCAGTAGTAGTACTATTGTGGATATTATTATTATCATTACCTTCTGTGTACACTGCCTGACAGTGTTGACCAACTCGCTGATCACCATGTCCACACATTTCTGACACGGCTCTTTGATCTGAGCAATCTGACGCTTCACGATAGTCTCGAACGCCATGTCAGGTGTGAACAGACCCGTCCTGAACACAGACCACAGGTGAGTCAGGTCATTCCCAGGTACTGGGAAGGGCACTACTGCATTACACACCTGTACAGACCAGTACCTTAAACTCACCTGATTCCATGGATGTTCTTGATGGCATAGCTGATCTCTTTACGAAGAGTCTTCTCATCACTCTCCAACTGCACACACACACACATACAAACACACACACACAGACATAGACACACACACAGACAGACACAGACACAGACACACAGACACACTCCATTTAGGCGTGTAGTGAGTCACTGTGAACACTGAACATTAATGGAACGCAACTGTTATTATTGTGGTCATCATCATAATGTGAGAGCTGACACACCAACATGACTTGGGTGTGTGTGTGTGTGTGTGTGTGTGTGTGTGTGTGTGTGTTACCTTGACCAGTTCGAATGGAAAGCGTTCGTGGAAGATCCGGTTGATCTTTGCTCCTCCTGACAGCTCGTAGGTGTCGACCTGGTCTCCAGATCCTTCGATCCGCTTTTCAAAGTCCACTGCAAACTGTTGCACCATCCTTACACACACACACACACACACACACACACACACACACACACACACACACACACACACACACACACACAAACACACACACACAACTCACCAGTGAGATGCTGTTTCTATCAACATTTATTCTGCGATCATGTCACAACGAGTTGTGTTGTCATGTGTCATCATATTATTTTGAATCTCTTCATTATTTGTCATACGTTGATTCATGTCATGTGAAGTCATAAAGTGTCATGTCATGTTATTGTATGAGAAATCAAGTCAAGGTGATTCTTTTTCTATCTTCTTCTGCGTCTTTCAGGGACATGTGATCTTGTGAAGTCATACTAATCTTATCCTGGTCTTCAGGTCATGTTGATTTGGGTTGTTATGGGAGTGTTAAGCGTGTATTAATGTGTATTATTATTATTATGGTTATTACTGTGTATGGCTATGTATTGATGTGTATTTAGTGTACTGACTGCAGCAGGGCCTTGGTCTTGCGGCTTGGGTCGTCTGGTCTGAAGTTCTTGTATTCCTCCACCTCCTTCTCGATGGACAGCAGCTGGCTCTGCAGTTTGCTGCGTAACCCCGGCAACGTATCCCGGATGTGGTTGGTCAGTTGCTAACGGTGACGGAGAAAAGCTCTGTTACTATGGTTACAAAGGATGCAGAGAGGAGGGCATGATTGTGAAGAATCTGACTTTGTCCTGAGGAGTACGGCTGTGTCTGAAATCCTTTTGCTGATGGACATTTTTAGTGAGTGTCAAATTTAGAGCTGACTCCGACAGCAGACACATTCTGGCCACATGTGGTAGTTTTTGAGTCTCAGCTGGTT
Organism: Istiophorus platypterus; assembly: GCA_016859345.1. NCBI lineage: Eukaryota > Metazoa > Chordata > Actinopteri > Istiophoriformes > Istiophoridae > Istiophorus > Istiophorus platypterus. Next base: position 28,848,175 of record CM029115.1, read on the forward strand.
GTCTGTGGGCCAGGTGTGGTCAATACACCCGTGGAATACACAGCAGGCCAATTTGGTTTTTAGATTGTTGGTTGGATATGGTTTTGACGACACGGCTGCATGTTGTTTACAGCTCTGATTCTTTACAAAAAATGTGGAAATTAACTTAACAAAACATACAGCTACAGAGGTCCTGTATATTCCCAATGGCTCTAATGTTATAATGACTGCATATGATCAAATATTACATTTCTGTGAAAAATCAATTTATTGTTTTAAATATTCAAAATGTGAAAAAAGTAATCACAATAACGACAGTAGCCGAACAGTTCTACGCTGTGTAAGTATGAATTTAGTAGTTTACTGATACTGTAACTGACAAACAAACTGCCCTCTGTTAGAAGAGAAACATGGTTATTATTAATATTGATTACATTGTTCTGAATGAAGACAAAGAAAACGATTAAACTGACCAAACTCCAAACAACAGGACTTTTAACCTGCTTGCTTGCAGAAAGCAAGATCGAGAGCTGCTGCTGATGAGACCTTTATGTTCAAGTTCTGGGGACGTTTAGATGATCTTTAGAGGACATATAGAGGAAGTTCTGAGAATGCTGTGTATGCATTTATATATGAGTTTCTTTCTGCTTCCACTCTTTATGCTGGCCTAGGCTAACAACACCGTGAATGCAGCTCCAAAACTTGAACACACAGACATGAGACTGACTAAAATAGAAACCATTCCTCTGTCTGTGTGTGTGGTTACCTGGTTGAGGATTTTCTGCAGGTATGCAGTGCCCATGCGGTCAGCCAAGTGTCGGTACGCGGGGTGAGACAGGAAGAACTTCCTCTCAGCCTGCAGTGCCGCGTTGATGTCTTTCTTCCCATCGATGTCCTTCTGACTGCGGTTCACCACGCCGACGTAACCTGACAAAATTCAGATTCTGATTATTTTTCTGTTATTGATTCTGTTACTGTCAGTGCATTAGTTGCTATGGCTACCTGCCATAATTTTATATACCTGGAGCTCTGGTTAGGAACAGGTTGTTGTTTGCATTGTCTTCTGGCTAAGTGTCTGACTGAGCTCCTCTGACATGTGGAGTTCCTCTGGGATCCATCCTGAGTCCTATCTTAATTTCTGTACATGCTCCCTTTAGGACACATTATCAAGCAGTTTGTCTTTTAATCATTAACCTGGGAACGTTTTTCATTTTAAGAAGGTCAGTTCCTGGATGACTCGAGATTCCTCAGTTAAATTATCAGTAAAACTTATATTCTGGTCTTCTCCCCAATTCAGACCGTTGAAACACTACATCAACACTAAGGCTCCCTGGCTTCTAGCTCAAAGTTGGTTTCCACAAACCTTGATGTCATTTTTGATTCCTAGTTTGAGAAACATATTAAGTCAATTATTCATCCTGTTCTCAGGCTGGAATGAACCAAAGAAAGTCTTAGTCAAATGAAATTGCATCTAGTCTTCAACCAATCAAGTGGTCATGGGGAAAAAATTCCTCATATTCTCTCTAAATTATATAAATCAGCCACAGTTCACTGAGTTCACTCTGCATGGAAGCTTTATTAGCCTAAATGAGTATTGGCAACTTATCATATAATTTTAACCTGATTATTTTATGGGGAAATGATGACAAAAGATTTAGAGATGACCAGCGAGCACCGTCCCATATTCATATGATTTCTTAAAATAGAAATATATCATCTGGTCCCAGCACAAGAACTATTGAGAAATAAGACAGAGCTTCTAAACACAGACATGTCGGCCTTACGTTTTTAGATGATCTGCGGTGTTGGTTGTTAAACTGTGATATGAAAACTGCTGTATGTTGACTTGACTTTTTGATCATTTGTCTTATCAAAACGCAGCCCCATTGACAATTTCTTTAACATGGTGCCAATTAGTTTGGAGCTGACTCCAAGTGAACGTTCAGTAAATGTTAAATATAGCAGCCACCATTAAGTTTGGCTAGTCTAAAGTTGTGAAAACCTTTGTGCTTCCCCTCAGATTACATCAGCAAACTAATCTACCATTCCTGCAGGAGACTACAGTCCCAGATATATCAAGGTTAGACAATTTGCCAAACCGTGCCCCTTCCCTCTTCCCATCAGTACAACTCATCCAGCGTATTGTCTCTTCATGTCTTGACTGCTGTGATGCTCTGCAGCTCCTCTCTTTCTAGGTTGTTCCCTTTTCAAAGTGGTTATCAAGGTTTTTCTGTCCTGACTGCAGGTTCTGGATCAGTGTCCTTCTAGTGGTCAGATGAAGAAGCTTTACTGTTTTCAGTCTCATATCAAAGAGCAACACTTGTTGTTTCTACTAAAAGTGTTGCTGGAGTTTTGACCTCTGCGGATTATTTCCTTTGTCCATGCACCTGATCAAAAATTCTTAATCTGCTTCATCATCAACACCTTTTTATTATCAAAGATATTTAGCTGATGCTTAATTGCCTGATTCATTCTTATTCTATAGAATTTCTACGATTTCAATATTTATTTAAATGCTTTTTATTGTAGTTTTTTAAAAATTTCTTTACTTTGAAGCAATTTGTCACCCTGGTTTTGAAAGGTGCACCATAAAAAAAGTAAAATTACAGAACAATCATTAGGTGAATATATGTATGATCTTCAATTACACCAGACAACCAATCAGAAAGCAGGATTCTATGTGATGTAATGTCTCTGTACCTCTGCGGAGTGGCAGCAGTTTGTTCTCCAGGATGTCTCTGGCATCGGTTCCTTCATCCATCAGATCCAGTTTGGTGATCACACCGATGGTCCTGAGACCTGAACGGACACACATATAAATAGCTTTATTTAAACCCACCAACTACATTACAGGCACAGACAGGTTATAAGACACAGAGACCCCAAACCCAGACATGTGACCCCCCAACTTATACAGAAGAAGATACGCCGACTGAATACAAAAATTAAAAATTGCTTCGTTGTCTTTCTGTGGTGGTTTTGCGTCTCTCATGGTTTGGTGTGTTTCTTTTAGATATATTCTGCAGGAGAAGCCCAGGGGCTACCTCACAATTTGGGCCTCTGAGCCCATGCCCAGCAGGCCTGTATAGTTATCCATTCAAAAATTAGGAGGCGTAGAGGATGTAGGAGGTGTAGGGAGTGTAGAATAGGCAGGAGGTGTAGGGAGTGTAGAGGATGCAGAAGATGTAGAGGACACAGGAGGTGTAGAGGATGCAGGAGGTGTAGGGAGTGTAGAATATGCAGGAAGTGTAGGAGGTGTAGAGGATGCGGGAGCTGTAGGGAGTGTAGAATATACAGGAGGTGTAGGAGCTGTAGAGGATGCAGGAGGTGAAGGAAATATAGAGGATGGAGGAGGTGTAGAGAATGCAGGAGTTGTCAGAGATGTAGAGGATGGAGGAGGTGTAAGAGGTGTAGAGGTTGCAGGAGGTGTAGAGGAAGGAGGAGGTATAGGAGGTGTAGAATATGTAGGAGGTGTAGAGGATGCATGAGGTGGAGGAGATATAGAGGATGCAGAAGGTGTAGGAAGTGTAGAGGATGCAGGTGGTGTAGGAGGTGTAGAGGATGTAGGTGGTGTAGAGGATGCAGGAGGTGTACAGGATGCAGGTTTAGGTTGACTCAGACCTTGCGGGTCAACTTCCTTGGCGATCTTCAGAGCATCGGAGTTGGCAAGGTCAGAGTTGGCGGGAGAAACTGCCAGAAGGAGGCAGTTGTCCTTGGTGACAAACTGCATAAGCATCTCCCTGATCTGGTGCTCGATGTCAGCTGGCTGGTCACCTACCGGGACCTTCGTCATCCCGGGAAGATCCACCAGAGTCAGGTTCAGCACTGACCACACAAACACGAACAGGTCAATTGGTCTGAACCCGGTGACTGAAGACCACATTCTGCTACCAAAATAACCTGTTCACTGATTGATTCATCCCAGTTTCTGAATGGTGTGTGTATCTCAGTCTGAGTGTGTCAGGTTGTTACCGTTGGGCGAGTAGACCCTCAGGTTTATCGGGACCGGACTGATTCCTTTGTTGTGTCCAGTCGCTCGATCCGTTTCAGCTTCGATCTCCTGACGAACTTCATCAAAGTCTGTGAACTTCTTCCCTTTACAGTGCAGGAACTCGGCATATTCTGGTCAGATGTCAAAAATAAAAATTTTTATCACCAAATCAGTATCAAAAATTTAAAGTATGTCCAGCCTGAACACAGTCTGTCTCTACAGCCTGCTGTTGTGTCTCACCTGTTGTGCAGTTGATGAGCTGCAGCACCAGGGGGCGCCGAGTAACGATACCTGAACCACGAGGCAGGAAGTCTCTGAGAGGAGGAGAACCAAGTTTAGTTTCTGGAGGAGCTAACTGAGCCTTCTTAGTATTTGTCCCTGGTGTTTTTAATCTGGCAAAAAGGAACTCGGGTTCTCCTAAGAAATTACCTCCCTGACTGAAGGAACTGGACACTAAGACAGTTGGAACCTCAAAAATACATTTAGTTAGCGCTCGAGTCATGTGATCAGTGCAGAGTGTTGAACTGAGTCAAGTTCTGTGTTTCCTTATTGGTTGAGGACCAAAAAACAGAGAAAAAAGGAGATTTGTTGAAGTCAGGTTGGGACCAGTGATGACAGAACATTTTTAAGAGTTATATTAAGTCCACAGTCAAACACCTGAACAACATCAGGTAAATCTCTTTTCACTTAAACGAGAAAACATCTGGTGAGTGACACAGACGGACGGCTAATAACATCTGTATTTTCTCCTGTGTTCACTTTACTGTCCTACAGCTCTCACCCTCACTGAGCAGCTTTAACATTTAGACACTGAGACACTTTATTTACACACAGACATTTTAATGTTTAGTTACTGAGACACTTTAATGTTTACACACTGAGACGCATCAACGTTTAAAGACTGAGTTTTAATGTTTTAACACAGATGCTTTGACGCTGTGTAAATATTAAAGCGTCTCAGTGTCTTACGTTAAAACGTCTCAGTGTGTTTAGAAACTGAGACGCTTTAACGTTTAAAAACTGAAACGCTTTAACGTTAACACACTGAGATGCTTTAACATTTAAAAACTGAGACGCTTTTAAGTTTAGACAATGAGATGCTTCAACGTTTACACACTGAGGCGCTTCAACGTTTAAAAACTGAGTCGCTTTAATGTTTTAACAGACGCTTTGACGCTGTGTAAACATTAAAGCATCTCAGTTTCTAATGTTAAAGCGTCTCAGTGTGTTTAGATACTGAGACGCTTTAACGTTTAGACACTGAGACGCTTTAACGTTTAGACACTGAGACCCTTTAACATTTACACACTCTGGACAGTTTTAGTAAAGATCAGTTTTAGTCAGAACTGAAGCTGAAAGTGAGAAAAATGAGTTGATTAAAGAACTACTGATCACTTTACTAAATTTGTTGAGCTGTAACTAAGTGATGTGACAAAACTGTAGTGAATCACATCAGTGCTGGTGTTGATGTTGACATTTCTCACCAAAGTTATAAAAATCCGCTTTTCATGGGCTGAAAATGTCTCAACACACCATCGACTGTTTTAAATCATGCTGAACCACTGAGGGCTGATGCTGCCACAGAGTCAAACACTGGACTTCTTCACCTCGTGAAATTTTAATAAAAAAGGGTTTAGGGTCAGTGATGGGGGGGGTGGGGGGTCAGGGTTGGACTATTACCTGACTGTCTGAAGACTGTTTTTTTTTTTTTTTTTTTTTTTTAGGTATTTCTGGAGCTGTGTGCATCAACAGCAGAAATCAGCTGTATTAGGTCTGAATACTGATCAATGTAAACTCTGCAGACTGTAATCGTGCTAAGACATAGTGTGCAATTTTTTCTTCTGATGCACTTTAGATGTGAAAAGATGCGAATTCCGCAGTGAGATCTGAGAAAACCGTCTGAATGTTTGTTATCAGCAAACTGAAACTGAAAACAGCCGTTTATTTGATCCTACTCTCTATTCTGGGATGTACATGTGATGTGAATCCTTCAGACTGACTGTAGCTCGAGGAGAAACATCGTCACGACACTCTCAGAGTGTGTGTGTGTGTGTGTGAGTTTGCTGACAGGAGGGGAATCAGACACTGCAGCTCTCCACCCACCCACCCACCCACCCACACACACGCACGCACGCACACACATATACACACACACACACACACACACACACACACACACACACACACACAAACACACTGTTGTTATTGTCATGCAATGCTGCTTTGACCAAAACCCTGCATAGTCACATGACCAACTTTGACCAATGAGAGGAGAGACACAGAAAACGAGACCCGGCCTCATCCTCAGGATGAGGAGGATGATAAAAATATTCAGCCAATCACACGTCAGCTTCCATCAGGACTCAAACTACAGACCTCAAAGAACAAATCAACGTTTGTCATCACTGACTCATCAGATCAACACTGGGTCACCAACCAAACCTGGCAGCTGCCCTGGGCCCTCCTGGTACCCAGGGAACCCAGGGGCCTGAAAGTGGCACTAAAGTCCAAAACCAATTGCAATGACAAGGTCCCGATATTCTGGTCTTGACCTGCCCAGCAACAAACCAACACAATGTACAGTCACATCCTACACTGCACAGTCAACACAGTGAAGGAGGTAACACATCATGTCTGTGTTTTATTCTGTCATTAGTCCTAAAACATTTGACTTCACACACTATTTTAATCTGAACTTCATTTATTGCATATTCTAATTTTAATTTTAATGATGGTTTGTTGAGATCACAGGAAAATATATGCGTCTCATCTGCAAAGAAAATCATATACATATATACATATATGGTTTCTGTACAAACTATAGAATAAAGAGCACTGAGCCATAAACATAGTAAGAGTAGATAAAGCACAGAGAAATAGTTGAACAGAAAATTAATCAGTAAATATTTGGATGATTGATGAAATGTCTCTCTTCTCCTTAGTTCATGTGCAGCTGCTGCACATTATAGACTGAATATTCTCAGGGTTTTTGTAGTGGTCAAAGAGTTTTTACTGTATCACTTAAAATACAATAGAATACCTTCCCCCATCAAACTGCTCAAAGAATGATGTAGAGCATACTTTTCACTTACTGAAGACAAACCGCAGCTCCACCCACCCACCCACCCACCCACCCACCCACCCACCCACCCACCCACCCACCCACCCACCCACCCACCCACCCACCCACCCACCCACCCACCCACCCACCCACCCACCCACCCACCCACCCACCCACCCACCCACCCACCCACCCACCCACCCACCCACCCACCCACCCACCCACCCACCCACCCACCCACCCACCCACCCACCCACCCACCCACCCACCCACCCACCCACCCACCCACCCACCCACCCACCCACCCACCCACCCACCCACCCACCCACCCACCCACCCACCCACCCACCCACCCACCCACCCACCCACCCACCCACCCACCCACCCACCCACCCACCCACCCACCCACCCACCCACCCACCCACCCACCCACCCACCCACCCACCCACCCACCCACCCACCCACCCACCCACCCACCCACCCACCCACCCACCCACCCACCCACCCACCCACCCACCCACCCACCCACCCACCCACCCACCCACCCACCCACCCACCCACCCACCCACCCACCCACCCACCCACCCACCCACCCACCCACCCACCCACCCACCCACCCACCCACCCACCCACCCACCCACCCACCCACCCACCCACCCACCCACCCACCCACCCACCCACCCACCCACCCACCCACCCACCCACCCACCCACCCACCCACCCACCCACCCACCCACCCACCCACCCACCCACCCACCCACCCACCCACCCACCCACCCACCCACCCACCCACCCACCCACCCACCCACCCACCCACCCACCCACCCACCCACCCACCCACCCACCCACCCACCCACCCACCCACCCACCCACCCACCCACCCACCCACCCACCCACCCACCCACCCACCCACCCACCCACCCACCCACCCACCCACCCACCCACCCACCCACCCACCCACCCACCCACCCACCCACCCACCCACCCACCCACCCACCCACCCACCCACCCACCCACCCACCCACCCACCCACCCACCCACCCACCCACCCACCCACCCACCCACCCACCCACCCACCCACCCACCCACCCACCCACCCACCCACCCACCCACCCACCCACCCACCCACCCACCCACCCACCCACCCACCCACCCACCCACCCACCCACCCACCCACCCACCCACCCACCCACCCACCCACCCACCCACCCACCCACCCACCCACCCACCCACCCACCCACCCACCCACCCACCCACCCACCCACCCACCCACCCACCCACCCACCCACCCACCCACCCACCCACCCACCCACCCACCCACCCACCCACCCACCCACCCACCCACCCACCCACCCACCCACCCACCCACCCACCCACCCACCCACCCACCCACCCACCCACCCACCCACCCACCCACCCACCCACCCACCCACCCACCCACCCACCCACCCACCCACCCACCCACCCACCCACCCACCCACCCACCCACCCACCCACCCACCCACCCACCCACCCACCCACCCACCCACCCACCCACCCACCCACCCACCCACCCACCCACCCACCCACCCACCCACCCACCCACCCACCCACCCACCCACCCACCCACCCACCCACCCACCCACCCACCCACCCACCCACCCACCCACCCACCCACCCACCCACCCACCCACCCACCCACCCACCCACCCACCCACCCACCCACCCACCCACCCACCCACCCACCCACCCACCCACCCACCCACCCACCCACCCACCCACCCACCCACCCACCCACCCACCCACCCACCCACCCACCCACCCACCCACCCACCCACCCACCCACCCACCCACCCACCCACCCACCCACCCACCCACCCACCCACCCACCCACCCACCCACCCACCCACCCACCCACCCACCCACCCACCCACCCACCCACCCACCCACCCACCCACCCACCCACCCACCCACCCACCCACCCACCCACCCACCCACCCACCCACCCACCCACCCACCCACCCACCCACCCACCCACCCACCCACCCACCCACCCACCCACCCACCCACCCACCCACCCACCCACCCACCCACCCACCCACCCACCCACCCACCCACCCACCCACCCACCCACCCACCCACCCACCCACCCACCCACCCACCCACCCACCCACCCACCCACCCACCCACCCACCCACCCACCCACCCACCCACCCACCCACCCACCCACCCACCCACCCACCCACCCACCCACCCACCCACCCACCCACCCACCCACCCACCCACCCACCCACCCACCCACCCACCCACCCACCCACCCACCCACCCACCCACCCACCCACCCACCCACCCACCCACCCACCCACCCACCCACCCACCCACCCACCCACCCACCCACCCACCCACCCACCCACCCACCCACCCACCCACCCACCCACCCACCCACCCACCCACCCACCCACCCACCCACCCACCCACCCACCCACCCACCCACCCACCCACCCACCCACCCACCCACCCACCCACCCACCCACCCACCCACCCACCCACCCACCCACCCACCCACCCACCCACCCACCCACCCACCCACCCACCCACCCACCCACCCACCCACCCACCCACCCACCCACCCACCCACCCACCCACCCACCCACCCACCCACCCACCCACCCACCCACCCACCCACCCACCCACCCACCCACCCACCCACCCACCCACCCACCCACCCACCCACCCACCCACCCACCCACCCACCCACCCACCCACCCACCCACCCACCCACCCACCCACCCACCCACCCACCCACCCACCCACCCACCCACCCACCCACCCACCCACCCACCCACCCACCCACCCACCCACCCACCCACCCACCCACCCACCCACCCACCCACCCACCCACCCACCCACCCACCCACCCACCCACCTTCAGTTACGTATTGCTGATAATAAACATTTGTTTTATCCACAATGTTTACCATGCATTTATAACTGTTACCATGACGGCCAAGGTCCAGTACACCCGCCATTGGAGGTCGTATTCAACGGTTGGAGCTAAATCTCTCTTAAACAGCATTTAATAGAATAACAGAATAACTGTTCGCTCTCCTGTACACATTATTATTAACTCCACTGCATGTTTTAATACTATTTTAAGATATTTTAAAGTTATGATCTAAAATGACTTAAAGTTTATTACAGAGATTCTCTGCATGGTACTGATGGGAATAAACTGAGGGTATAATAAACAACGACATTTGCTAAAATAATGAGGAGCAGAAAATTTTAGATATAGAAAAATATGACAAAAGTAAATGGACGAGAAAGATAAAAAATGAGACCAAACCAAGTTATACTTCAATCAGTGCTTCAGTCTGACAGGAAACAGGTTTGTCTATTAAACTAAGGATTATGTTTAATCTGTGATATAGTAATGTAATATAATGTAATCTAATGTGATCTATGGCTTCATGATGTAATCTAATATAATCTATGGTTTGATAATGTAATCTAATGTTTATTAATATAATCTAATGTAATCTAATATGATCTAATGTTTATTAATGTATTCTAGTGTTTAATGATGTAATCTAATTTAATCTATGGCTTCATAATGTAATCTAAAATCTATTAATGTAATCTAATGTAATCTAAAATCTATTAATGTAATCTAAAATGTATCAAGTAATCTAATATAATCTAATGTTTATTAATTTAATCTAAGGCAGTCTACATTTTCATTATGTAATACAGTGCATAATTAGGTAGTCCTATGTATAAGGTAATCTAAAGTGATCCGATTTATAGAGCAATCCTATTTATAACTTCCAGTGAACGAGTCTTTGTGTTCTGATGTTTAACCTCAACAATCTTAAAAACAAAATTAAAATTAAAATATGTAAAACACGTGAATACATGTGAGGATTTAATCACCAGATCAGCCCGCCTGCAGTCAGCCGGGCGGCTGCCTCATACAGCGGCTTGAAAAGCGCCACTTACCGGGGACACTGAGACCGGCCCGGCCCGGACCGGACCGGACCGGACCGGACCGGACCGGACCAGACAGACAGAAAGGCAGGAAGACAGACAGACAGACAGGCACATAGGCAGACGCACTCACTTGCCCACGAAGTTCTCCAGCACGGAGCTCTTCCCGGCACTTTGCCCGCCCACCACCGCGATCTGCGGCAGGTCAAGGTTAGAGTTCTGGCCGATGGCTGAGAAGGCGTCCTGGAGCCGGTTCACCAGCGGGATGAGCTCCTCCATCCCCCGGTTCCCCATGGCGGACAGACGGGCGGAAAGACAGACAGACGGGAAACAGACAGACAGGTGATGGAGAATCAGTCAGACAGGCAGCAGGGATACAGGCAAGGATGCAGCAGTTGATCCGTCAGTCGCTCCGTCCGCCTGTCTCACATCCAGCTCCTCGAGCAGCTGATGAATCCGATCAGTTAATCGATAATCAGTGTGATATCAGTATCGATGATGATGATGATACTGGTGATAATATTCCTCCAGCTTTGACCTTCAGCTCCCTCTCCTCCTCCTCTTCCTCCTCGGCTCCGCTGCAGGGAGGGACCAGCCCGCAACACACCGCAGCACACACACACACACACATCCGGTATGGACCTACAAAGTAAAACCCGTTGTAACTAGTCAATTAAAGATAAACCCATGACAGAACATTTACACATGATGTGATCGGTGAACTGGACTATTACGTGTAACAAGAGCTAATTTAGTGTCATCCGGAACTTAATCAGATCAAATCAGCTACAGACATGGTTGATTTTTTCCTCAGCTATTGTGCTTCCTTCCTCACAGAGATGATTTTTGAATAAAATTTTCCATCTCAACATTATCGTGTCTGAGTTTTGTGGATAAATTAATTTTAACTGGTTCATTCATCTCAATAAAACAAAACAAACAAAAATACCCAAAATGAGCAACTTTAGTAAATCAATGATAAATAATTCAGACATCAAACGTCTTAACACATGATGGAAAACATGATTTGACATCTCAGGCCAAGCTTGCTTGTGTTACCTTTGATCCAGAAAATCAGGTCCATGTATTATCTACTTACTGTATATTAAGTAACCTATTACATTACTCTTTCAGGATTTATTTCCACGCTCCTGCATTCTCACACATCTTTACGGCAGTTTGAGTTACTCAATGACATCATATGCTGTTTTATAGCTATTAATAGAAGCCATGACCTGTTTTTACATAATGGATTTAATTTGTTTCCATCGTTCTGACCTTAGTCTCTAGTTCTTACATTGGTAGTTATCAGACTCCTCATGTGTAAACAGTAAAGCTGATGCTGAAATCATGAGTTCCGATGATTTACTTTTACTTTGATTTTCTCCCTCTGACTTTTTTAGGATTGCCTGATCATTTAAATTCTAAGAGACGATCACACAGTTGACTGACACGTAAAACAAAATACTTGTGCTTTTATTGTGAAAGCCAAAGGGCCGAGTTCCGGTGGGTCGCTGTGCACCTATAGCAGTTTGACAGCAGGGGGCGTTATGCAGAGCTTCAGTTCTTTATCCTAAACACCAGAAGGCGCTGAAGAGATTTTACATCCTCAAACCAAATGAACTGATTCTGTACATTTAAAAAAATCCTGAGATAACAAATACAAATGAATATATAGAGGAAATATGGAATTAACTCATTATAGATTTGTTATTGACAGTAAAGTGTCAGAGAATAAAACAAATAAATGAAACTTAATTATTTAATGTTCCTGATATGTCGCCAAAGTTCAAGTTCTCGGTCTAACGGACCAACTCGTCTATAAAACAACAGTTCTGTAGTTACCTCATTAGTCCAGTCCACTTGATTTAACTGAATCAGTTTGAAACACCACAACTGTTTCACAATTTATTTTCTCAAACCAAAGTTCATTAAATATGAAAAATTTAGATGAAAACAAGCAGATACATTGACACTGTGAAAAACCACTGTGAAAACCAGTCAAATCAACAACAATACCACAACTGAACTGGTTTAAATAAAGAATAAAACTCTTGTAACTCATGTTACTCTTGTCTTGTAACAAACTTTTGTATAAATGATCAAATTCAGATGGAGGAAAACAGGAGATGAATACGCTCAAGAAAACTGATGATCGAAAAATCCAGTGACTCTTCTGCTAATCTGTAAAATCTACATTTGAAAAAAAAACTTGCAAACAAAATATGAATTCGTATTTAACTTGGTTTTAAAACTAAACTGACAGTCATCAAAGTCAAAGTCAAAAGTAAATGCTATGACGCTAATGACTGAATGTCTCCATTTCAACCAATCAGCAGTCAGATTACGACCAGGTGGAAATTCAAAAAGTCACTGTGAAGCTCAGCACAAATATCAGACAAACTCAATACAGTCTGAATGGTTCAAGTCCTCAGACACAATTTCTCTTTTCATCTTGGGGGGGGGGTTGTCCAGACTTGTCCAAACTGTCAGAACTTTATTCAAAATTCCAGCAGAGATTTAAAATCAAAGACTCAAACCTGTCGATTGACATCTGGATCAGTTGGTTGAAAGTGAAGCAGCTTACAGGAGGAATATTTTTTTTTTTAATAAAAAACAGTCAGTTAAAAATACTGTAAATTCATATTTTATTGTTTTACTTTTTAACTGTCGTTATTACTGCCATCCATTTGTTTTTATTCTTAAAATAATATTTCACATTTAGTGTTGTCTCACATTTTAAAGTTGTCTCTTGACATGCTGCATATAAATATATTTTTCATGTAAAGAAGTTTTTATGCTTGGATTTCATTCATCTAACCTGAAAAACACTCCAAACTGCTCATCTGTGGACAAGGACCAGTACAAATAAAGTTTGATGAACTTAAAGAAGAGAAAACCTGATCAAGGACACAAGAGAAAAGTTTCTTAAGGCAGAAAATCAGAGTTAAAGACGCTAAACATCTGTTTGGCCGAAACTTGACTCCACATGGTTTCAGGTTTTTACGGACTATAAAACATTTTCATCAGGAATATTTATCTCTGAAATCAGGTCACGTCCATCCATCATCCATCTTTTGGATAAAACAGTTGAATTGCACTTAAATATCTTAAATAATCTTTGTGTGTTGAAGTATAAATAAAAAGACGAAACGTAATAGTGATGATTTTATCATCAGAGACATTTAATCCTGAACATGATCCCCCTCAGACCAGGTTTCAGTATCAGACCCTCCTGCAGGTCTGACAGGTTCTTGATCACACTGCTATTCTGCTTATGAAGGTTTTTATCCAATCAGGTCACTGGGATCTGTTCTTATCATCCAATCACCTGAACTGTGGCTCCTCTGTGCTCTCTCGCTGGAGGCGATCAGAATAAAATCTCAGGCCAGAATAAATAAAAAATTTTCCTGTGACATCACAGTTGAACCCGGATGATCGGACCGCAGAACCAGGACGAAGTCGAGTTCATTACGGCTGTTCAGGGTCAACTCAACTCGTTCAGGTCTGAAGACTATCATAAAAGCGAGTCCAGTTCGATCAGCAGAGTTCCTGTAGATACCAGCACCTGTGTACCTGTCACATATTAGTCAGCTCCACCTGTTCCAGATGTATCAGTACCAGTACCCTCAGGTGAACCTGTATCAAAATACCAGGTCGACCTATCTCAGAGGTCAGGGGTTTGTTTACATGGAGCCTAATATTCCAATTATAATTGGTTTTTGAGCGCAAACGGAATAAAAATGTTACAAAGAAAACCTCGATCAGAACCAACCGGTCCAGGTTGTGGAGGAGTAGTTTGAACCTGTTCGTAAACCGATCCAAAGAAAAACTGTATCATATAGACTGTTTAACCTGATAACTTTCTGGCTGCGTTTTTCTGCTCATCCTTCTTGTTAAATGTGTGGGGACATATGTTTATCCACTTTCGAAAGTGGTGGCGTCCAAGTGTAACTGTTGCTTGATAAAGAAAAACACAATAACATCAACTACTATCCATCTTTAGGGAGCTGATCAAATGTGCAAGAAAGATGAGATCGCCATCGAGGAAGACGAATGCACGACTTCTTCATCACTTCTGCACACGTCACAGCTGTTCTGACTAAATGTGCAGGCAATGCGTTAAATCTCATCCCATGTAAACAATCGATCCGAACATTTAAATCTGAATGAAAAGACGTGTCCATGTAACTGTAGATAATGTTTATCAGTCCCAGGCTACTCAGAAGTACCTGTCCCAGGTTGTCCAGGTGAGTCCCTGCCGCTGTGGGTGCATCAGTTCTGGTCCAAGGGCAGTTTGACAAAGGCAATGGCGGCGAGCTCCTTACAGAACTCCTCCAGGACGATGACTCCTCTCAGCAGGGTCAGATGCTCCAGCCTGAGGACACATCCACAGGTAAACTCAGGTAAACTCAGTAAGCTCAGGTAAATGGTATGGGGCGGGGGTTGAGGTCTTGCTGTTGAAGACAAAAATGAAGTAGTGCCTGTGTCTCTCCCATACTGACTTATGAAATTAAACATACTCAAAGACAGACAGACAGACAGACAGACAGGCAGGCAGGCAGGCAGGCAGGAAGACAGACAAGCAGCTACCTAGTGTTGTGGTTCAGTCCCAGCAGGTGTCTCCTGGTGTTCAACAGTCTGTCTGTCAGGTTTGAAATTTGCTGGATCCTCTGCATCAACTCTCCCATCACCTGAGAGAGAGACAGATAGACAGACAGGCGACTGATATACATCAGCTTTCTATATCAAACATCACAAAATTTCACAAAAAGAGACAGATGACACTGACAGACAGGCTGATACCTGACAGCTCTGATAAATACCTGTCTGTCTCGGTGTGTCTGTCTCTCTGTGTCTTACCCTGATGAGGACGGAGAAGAGTGACCTGGAGCAATGCGACAGGTGTATGTAGGGGTTAAGCAGGTATTCGTGAACCAGTGGGTGGTTGAAAGCAGACAGTCTTGAGAGAATCGCTGTGAGTTGCAGGTTCAACTCGTACGGCTGAAAACACACAATTGTCAGTATCAGAGAGAACACACCCGATGCAGGTGAGTCACCGAGTCATCACACAGGACAGGTGAATCCAGTGATGGAGGATGGAATCTGAAGGGCTGAACAGGTTTGATTCTCTGGGGTCAGAGACGCAGGTGAGCGTAAGATCAGACAGACAGACAGACAGACAGACAGACAGACAGGCAAGTGGGTTTAGGTTCAGAAAAGTGTGTGTACCTGCTCCAGGATGCGTCCCAGTCGGTCAAACAGAACTTTGAACAGGTGCCCCTCGAAGAACTCCTCCTCCTCACCTGAGGAGGAAGATGGAGGAGGAAGACTGAGCGGCCAGTCCCATGACTGAGAGAGAGACTGACACTGAGTCACCTGAAGGAGGAGAGGAGGTCTCTGTTAGATCTCTGTTTGTGAGGACTGATTCTGAGGACGTTTGTCTGCTCCCCTTGTCTTTAAAACCTTGTCTGAAGGTCCAGACTCCGTGTCAGGGTTTAAGGATCAGTCTGATGTGGTTCTGGAGCTCAAAGACCACCGGCTCGTATGAAGACCTGAATCGAAGCTGAGCCTTTTAGTCTCGGACATGTCAAAAAACACCCATCGTGACAAGACAGAGCAGAATGCGACATATTTAAATGTCTCGTTGGACCGACAGTCCAAAAACCCAAAAACATTTAGTCTACAGTGAATCATGACACAGAAAAAGGGGATAAGTAAACTGATTACTGGCATATTTGCAGTCTGTTTTTCTACTGATTGATCACTTTAACTCTAACATGAACTACCAAACACACTTCATAAATATGAAGCTTTATTTTTTCTTGAGCTGGCAGCTCTGTCCTCAGATTTTTTATTCTGGTAGGACCACAGAGTTTGGGAATTCAGAGATAAATCAATTTTAACTTTTCCTCTTTTCTTCTCTGCTGTGAAAATATCACAACTTCTTCCCCCCTTTATCAACAGAATATGCTAATGTGTTGTGAACATCAATATATTTAGAGTTACATTTTAAAAAGTTCAATTCAATTTACATAAACTTAATTTAACTGAACTTCTACCAAGTTCTGCAAAACCTGGCAGATGTCTGCACAGCTGCTCTGCTGCAACAAATAATTGTTTTACTCTGCATAGTGTTGAACTGCTCTGACAGACATTTAATTGTGATGGTCAGGGTGAGGAATAGTGAACCAATAGTCAACCAGGGTCCTCGCAAAGACAGAATAAAAACACAATTGCGTGTGTGTGTGTGTATTTATGTGTGTTCTGACCAATGTGTGAGCGTCGTGCACATATGATTCGTATCCTCCCTCCTGCAGCAGCTGAGCTGATCGAACCTGAACAGGAACCAAACACAGGAAACTGTGTGGGCACACACATACTCTCTCTCACACACACACACACACACACACACACACACACACACAGACACACACACACACACACACACACACACACACAGAGGTAAGTAAGTTTTCAAGTTTTGTATGAATTAATTATTGATCTTAAAACAAGCCTTCACACCTATCAAACAAACCTGTCAAACTAAATTCAGGGTCACACTAACCTTAAGTGTGATTCATTAATTTACAAATAATAATTTTTCTTTTAATCTTGTTAAACTACAAATTGTTTATACATAAAACTAATGAGTTAAATTAGTGAAAACAGGTGTAGCTTTTGTGGGAGGTGTGTGTGTGCGTGTGTGTGTGTGTGTGTGTGTGTGTGTGTTGCTGTTGGTGTCTGTGTATAACCAAGTAGCTATGGTCTGAGCATTTCACTGCATATGTAAGTGAAAATTATAGTGTGAGAGTAAAACACTATTAATCACAAACAACATTCAGGAGCTTCCTACTTTTAGTTTGATCGTCACAGTAACAAACACATCTCAGCCACTGTCACTAACTCACTAGTCCCTGACTGAACCTGATGACAGAACACAATGAAACTGGGCTGTTGTGAGGTTTGCGTGAATCTGACTTCAACAAAACACAGGTGACTAAACTCTGCCAGAGATGTTTATTGAGTGAAGGAAGCACCACTCTGAGTGTTTCTTTAGTCTTAAAAACCCAACTTAGTGACACATCTTCTCAAATAAACCATCACTCAAGACTTTTCCTGTCAACTACTCATATCAGATCAATAAACCGATAAAGTTGTAGTTCTGAATCAGGAGTCAGACTGTTCCTGCCTTGTGGATCAACTTATTTTACTCTTTACTGAACATCTTTGAGGATGAATTTAGTTCCACTCTGTGTCTGTCAACCTACACATTTTACCTGGATCTTTTAAGTTGATCACAATTTTACTAACTTTCAAAAGTTGAATGCAAAACATTAATAATTTTACTAAGAGGTTTTAAAGGATTCAGATTGAATTAGAAAATTCAGATTGGATAAAATGCTAAAACCCTAAACTTCCCCAAATTAATTCCCAAAGCCGGAACTGAATAACTAGGCTGTACATCAAAAGTTTGAAGTCCTTCGACCATCGTCTGGTGACGTCAGCTTGCCCCTGTGTCTCATACATAGTGTTTGTACTAGTGGCCCTGGTTACCTGTTGACAACATCAGCAGGTGATCCCAGGCCAGAGGGAGGAGGAGGAGGAGGAGGAGCAGAGGAGGGGAGAGGAGGAGGAGGAGGAGGAAGGAGCTGACTGTCTGAGAACAACAAACTGTCAGAGAAGAAGGGGTCCTCCTCCAGATCACTGAAATAAAACAAACAGACACAGAGGGAGTCAGGGCATTTCCATGTTATGTAAGACTGCCCCCCCTCAGCTATAACATTAGCTCTGCTTTAACTGGACAGTAATTTCATTAAAGATCTCCTCCCTTCAACTAAGAACTTTTACTGATCTTTAAAGTTTCCCCCCGCAGCCAATAACATCTGTTGTTCAAGAGCAGATTCATCGGTTTGACCGTTGCTCTGCCATCAAAAAGAAGCATCTTCCATTCAGTAACGTTTCGTCTCTGTCAGCAATGTTCTCTGCTGTACTCCGAAGAACCACATTTACAGGCTGAACTCATCTACAACCCACTGAGATTCAGACAAGATGCAGCGACAAGACAGCTGAGACAAACTATGTTTAGGAAGCATGGAATCATTTATTAGAAGGACAACCAACGTGTGGATGTAATGTCAACGTTCATCTCATGCCACATTCAGAAGAAACATGTGAGATCAGGATTAATGTGGACACGTGACGCAGTGCGATGGACTCACTCGCTGTCCTCATTGGTTTCGTTGCCCTCGGTGTATCTATCGTCCATGCTCGCGGCAGATGGAGACAGGTAACTACGACTCTGTAGGAACCGCAACACCAGGACGTTCAAAACGTCCCTGTGAGGCTTCTGTAGTAACTCGTCCACCAGAGACAGAGACACCATACTGATCTGAGGACGTACAGACACAGACTTTGAGTAGAGGATCATGTTTGGTATCCCAGTACACAAATACTCCTGCAGATGACGTCAGGTAAAGATGTGCTGTACACCCCCTTTGTAACCAAACATCTGCTGACACATGTTCATTACTTTGGACCAGTATGTCAGAGTTTACTGAGCTTCACAGAAGTTGTTCACAGAGCATTGTGTTGCTGATGGAAGGTTCACTCTTCAAAAGATACATAGCCTGACTGTAGCTAAAAAAATTCTAATCATATGATGGAGACCTGCACATGGTTTATATATATCCAACAGTGAACTGCTGCTGATTTATTTGATCTATATATTCCCTTCAATCATTCAGTGAAGTGTAAAATTGGCCAAAAATTAAAAGAAAAAATTGGTCACAAGAACATTTTCATCTTTGTTCAACTTTGACTGAGCGGCTGTTCTCTTTCAACTGTAGAAGACAATATTCCACCATGTTTATCACTATTTTAGAACATCAAAACACTCACAGCCTGATCAGTCTGATCAATATTTATTGATTACCCACATCACATGTAACATCACATGACTGCCACTTTACACAGACGGGTGTTTCTGTGTGAGGGGGGCTAACATGTTGTTATGCCAGCATAACAACATTTCAGACTCCATCCTCCAACGTGAATCAACATGCCTCATCATCATCATCGGGACTCACCTGGTCGGAGATGTGGTCACAGCGCTGCAGCAGCAGGAGTGTCACAGTGTGTGTCCTCAACAGGAAGTGAATCATCTGATCCAACAGTGCGGAGGACTGGACGAGTCTGACAGCAGCACAGAGGACGGAGGTAGAGACCAGGACTACCTGCTCACATCTGAACCAGAGAAAAAAAAAAAAAACACCTGTACATCAGACGGTACAACATCTGTATCACATCTGTTCAGTGTAACAAAAAACAGTGTTTGTGTTGTTTAACTTTAATGATGTGTAATGAATATACAGTTAGTGAACATAGTTCAGCATGAAACTGCTGAAACTGAGATGATGCGAGTTTAATCTTACGTGTGCAGCAGCTGAGGCTGCAGAGCGTCCGACAACCACAACCTATGAACACACTGAGCCAACGTCACTGACAACGCCTGACAACACACAGACAAACACAGTCGGACAGTTATTGTGAGTCATTATAATCACACAGTGAAGAGTTGTCATTAAAACTGATAACACAATTATCATATTCAATAAACCAAGGAACAGATACATGTTCTTAAAGAAACGAGTGAAAACAGATATTTATGAACAATAAGGAAATATCCTAAAATATATGAAAGGAGATATAGTTTCAAGTACTGACTGTTCAGATGACCTGCACAAACACAAAACCAAAGAAATAATCATCCATTACCGAAGCAGAGCTACCAAGTCTAACTATATAACCGGACTGATGAAGTATCAGAGAGGTGGACTGAAACTTATATCTAACAACACACACACAGACACACAGACACACAGACACACAGACACACCCACACACCCACACACACAGACAGGCACAAACACGGGGTCTAGTGAAAAAGGAGCGAAGCCACCTCTCATGTCTCTATCACATATCAGAATCATTCCTGATAATGGTGTTTATTAATTATTATACATAACCTGGATAAGCAGCATAATTAATTTATCAATAACTGATATCAATAATGAATTTCAGGTCCAAATATGAGTTTTATACCAGAGATCAGGAACAACGGTAGTATAATGTTAAAACAACATATTATACAATACCCTTTGTTGATGAAATGTAAGACTTTCTAAAGCCTTTTAAAAGAAATTAAAGTTGTTTTGTGTAATCTCAGACAGTACGCAGGTGTGTATACCTGTGGTGCCTCTCTCATCAGGTGATCCAGGAAGTCAAACCAGGAGAAGAAGACGGTCACGCGATCAGAAGCAGGAGACTCTGACCTGAGATCAGAGCTGCAGCGAGAGAACTGAGAGCTAAACGGGATCGGAGGAAATTTCTTCAGTCAGGGAACACACCATGCTACAGCTGCTGCTAACACTAAAACCACCTATGCTGCCCCCTGCTGGCTGTGACAAGACTCTGCAGCTCTGACATTGACTTGTGACACCAGGCAGGCTGAGTTTTCAGATGGTTCGGGTGGACAGGACGGACGTTCCTGGAGTCCAGACACCGAACCGTTAGCTGAACCCAACCCAATCCAGGATTTCTCATATGCCGTCTTGGTTGTCAACATCTACCCCTCAGTTAACCCGGCAAGTGCATGTGGCGTCTTCCACTCTGTTACCAGTCGACTCCAGATGCTGCACCCCAGCTCTTCTCCATGAGCCCTTTCAATCAGTTGTGGCCCTGGACCACCAGAGGAGACAGGACCCTGGACCTGCTGCTAATGTTCAGAGGCCTAGAGATTCTACCTCACACATAATTTTTGAAAACTTGCATTCGTACATTTTTCTCTTTACTCACTGTGTATTTATTATAACAACTATTTATGGTAGTTTCTACTTCTTTACTGTGCCTTATGCAATTATAACAAAGAAATTTCCCTTTTGGGACCATCTACTTTTTCTGATTCTGATTATGCTGCATTCACCTCATATGGAAGTGACCAGGCTTAAAATTTACCCTGATAAAATACTGCTCAGTTCAGTGTAGTGTGTGTGTGTGTGTGTGTGTGTGTACCTCCATGGTGTATGAGGCCAGCTCTGCACTTGTCCAGGATCCAGACTCTCCAGAGGCAGCAGGGAGTAAAGCTCCAGCAGCCTCCCAGCCAGCAGCTCTCCCAGCTGGGTCTGATCGGACAGAATCTCCCCTGAGGATCCAGACTGGAGACCAGAGAGCAGCAGGAGGCTCTCATAGGCCTTCAGACTCACAGAACCCTTCTGTAGAGGTGATTAAACACCATGAGTTCTCATCCATGATGACAAAGACAGGGCTGTAAATAACTATTATTTTTATTATCAATTTATCAGCCTATTATTTTCACGATTGGTTCATTAATTGTCTGAAAAATGATTGAAAACTGTGATGACATCCTGGAGTCCCTGGCGTCATCCTCAAAACGTCTCCTGACCAATAGTCTGAGAGATATGAAATTTACCCTCATGTCAGAAAAACAAAAAAGTCTCACACTGAGAGTCTTGGTCCAGCCAATATTTTACATTTTTCCTTGAAATATGACTTAAATAATTATTTGATTATCAAAATAAATGCTGGTTTATTTTCAATCTATTGATCGACCAATTGATTAACTGAATAATGGATTCACATCTCGATGAGGGTTAAAATTAAAGATGTAATTGGTTTATTACTGTTTATTCACATCAACATTAAGTTTGTCAGGTCCTAGTGCCACTAAAATAAACAAAAAGGAGAAAATAACAGAAACAAAAATCAGGAAAAATGCTCATGTTCACATTAAATCTCTCCAGCAACTAAAAGCTTTATTTAATGATATTTAATCTTTACGTTGAAATCTTATTCTCACTATACTATGATTATAGTGCTTCTAGTTATTGGCAGCTGTAACTGGTTAGTCAACCACTGCAGAGAGCCATCAGTAACCTGGTTTGGGTTAGCAAACTTTGTCCTTTACCTTAACAGCTTTCAATCATCTGTATGTTATAAATAATAATCACAGAGTTTGATGTATGTATCAGTATCAGTAACTAGTTCAGGCAGCTGGACAAGTTAGTTGTAGTCAACCAGTCGACTGACCTGACTCTTGGTGAGCTGCAGCAGAGCCGACAGCAAAGTGCACTCTGATTGGACAGGACTGCCTGTAGAGGTCTCTGATTGGACAGGACTGCCGGTGGAGATCTCTGATTGGACAGGGCTGGAGCTAGACGAATCTGATTTGCTGGAGGACTGTGGTGTCTCTGTCCTGTGAGCGGAGGCTTGTGTGCAGAACTGTGATTGGTCAGAGGCTGAAGTCCTGGCCGCTGGTTGGTCCATAATCTGGTGACACAGAAAGCGGTTAAGTTGCCAACTAGTTGAAGTTAAAGATGTTTCCCTGCGGTTAGTGAACTTCAGTTTCCATGTACAAAGAGAAGTTAATGAAGCTGGTTATTATTAGGAGAAGTTTATCTAATAGTATTTTGTTAATATAGTTGTGAGTAACAGTATTCAGTTAATGAAGCTCATTAAATCAAAGTTGTTGAGTTATCATTAGTCGGTCTCTTGCTTATTTGGTTGATGAAGCTAGTTAGCTCAGGGTGGTGGGGCTGGTTGATTCAATAGTTTAGATCTAGTTGTCAGTCTGGTTAAATCTGTTAGAGGAGTCAGTTAAGGTTTGGTAGTTAGTAGTTGGTGAAGTTAGTCTGAAGTTGTGTGTCAGATGACTGTAGTTACTGAAGGTGGTTAGTGAGGCTGGTTTAGTTGATTGGCTATCGGTTACCTCTAAGATGTATCTGAGCATGTGTGGATCCTGTTTGACTCTGGAGCAGACGACCAATAGAAATTGAGCTTCCTCCTTCTCCGTTTGGGAACCAGGAAGTGCACAGAGACGAATCAGCTTCTAAGGAGGGTGGAGCAGAGAAGATGTCACAGTGACATCATCAGCACAGCTGATGTAGCCTCACTGATTAGGTTTACCTATGTTTCTACAAACTAAACTTCACCGAGTGTTAGCAGCCATTTTCAAAGGAAAGTGGAAACATCATCACATAGATGTTTTCAAGACGAAAAAAAGCATCAACTCTTTGTGGGTGAAATTGTCATAACAGCAAATACTTGATAGTTTTTTTTTAAATTGATTAAAACAATTAATTAACTATGAAATTAGTTGCAGATTAATCGTTTAAGGCCATTCACTGAGAAATACTGGAGACTCTAGAGGAGTAATGGAAACATTGTAGATCACAATGTAAAAACAATAAAACCATAACAATGACACAACACCTGGGAAATGACACTTCTGTTCACAAAGCAACATTACAACTATGGGACCTTAAGGGGAAATGTTGTCTAAATTTGGCATTCTGGAGGTGTTTCTGTATGTAAATGAGCCTGTATGAGCAGGTGGTGCGGAACAGAGATTTATCATTAATCGCTGGGAGAGTTTGATACTAAGAGTTTTTTTGTTTGTTGTTCTGCAAACGTTTGAATAAATGAGGCCTCTCGTCTTTGTTCACACAGAGTTTACACAGGCGAACTCTTCACTTTACCTTCAGCCAAACAATGCAAATATATGAAATATTACATTTACACTGATTCCAAACATCATCTTGTTTCAGACACAACAGAGAATAAGTGCTTACCTGTATAGGTCTGTAGACATTCACCAGGTGCAGAATGGGTTTCTGCACCTGAGACAACAACTTAGAGAAGAACAACAACACCTGCTGAGACATCCCTGGAGGATACTGAGGATGAGGAGAAGAGGGAGAGGCTCAGTATCAACAGATGATCGGCATTAAAGGACTCGTATCCCCCTGGCTTTAAGTGTTGTATAAGTGGAATCAGCATCAGGAAATATCCTGAGTGACAGGAACATTTTTTCTCCTCTTACTTCTTGAATCATCTCATGGGCCTTCACAATGATGAAAACAAGCCCGTGCCCCATTCATTACTAGCACCGACGTGGAGATTCAGCTGCCATTCAGGTTAATTGGATTAAAACAAAACATGTAACACGTTACCTGAGCTTTCCCCAGTGTACACAGAGTCTCCAGCAGTTTGTGCTGCAACAGATACTCCATACAGGCTCCTGTCTCCTCCACACCCTGTATCAGTGCATCAGTTTATCAGTACATCAACCAATCAAATTTTGTTTGCTTTACTGATATCATGTGAAAAAAAAGTGAACAAAAACCAAAAAATAAAAATACTGATAAGGAAATACAAGTATCATTTTTTAGTAAAACTAATTTAAAAGGTGTCAACACTGGTCAGACTGTTCAGGTGTGTGTATTACCTGTTGTTTCTCCTCATACACCAGGATGTCCAACATCTGTCTGAGACGCCAGGGGATCTCTGTCTGTTTGACAGGACGACTATCATCTGTGCGTGTACACGCACGCGCACACAGACACACACACACGGAGACACACACGTTGAGCAGCCATCCTTGTTACGACACTGCACTGACCTCCTGACAGTGGACAGCTAGACCCAAACCTTCAACCGGACCTCAGAAATGATGCTTTCCTTCGGTCCCGACAAGGTTTGTGTTTACACCCACACAGGTCCCAAAGAGGTAACAAAAACGCGTACACATGCATGCACACACTGTCAGTCAATCTGATTGGATGATCAGTTGATAACAGGTAATACTCAAAGTGTATCTGTAGGTTAAAGTAGTAGCAAATTGACCTCTACCCCCCACAGCAGCTCCTCACCTGTTGTCTCGATGTAATAATTGGTTATTGATTTCCAATGATCCACAAAGGAATCGAGCAGGTCCACTGTGGGCTCCCTCTGAGACACAGATAGGCAGACAGACAGGCAGATAGAAAGGGGGGGGGTCACAGGCAGATATGTAAACAGGCAGACAGACAGACAGGTAGTCAGGCAGGCAGACAGGTACACAGTCAGTCAGATAAACAGACAGAATACCTGGCTAACCTGTGATATGACTATAAACTAGACTAAGTTTGTTTTTGTTGTTAGTTTAAGTTTTACTATTACTACTCCTAGTCCTGAGACATGGATAGACGGACAGTCTGTCCCCGCTGCGTCATCCATCGCCGCAAACTTTGTAACTTTATCTTACTTTTTACTCATAGAAGCTAACTGAGCTAACCGAGCTAACTGAGCTAACGCCAAGGGGCCGCCAACTTACCGTCTCCAGCGCGTGCAGCAGCATGTTGGTCAGCTTACTGAACGTCTCCATTCCCCCGCCAAAACCTATCAACACCGACTGTCCGTTAACCCACTTTAACCCGGATAGTTAACGATTAGTTACTGGTTTATTGTGCCATGTTAACAAGTAAACAAACCGCTAACTTCTGTGTTAAGCTACAACACCGAGATAACACATATCCGGAAAAAAGTTTCAAAATAAATCGCATTTCGGAGAGAATTAATAGCGTTGCATCGGTATATTTCAAAATAAGAGCTCCGTTAACAAACAGAGACTTGTAAGGTGTAACATTACCCGCATCTCTGAGCCCAACTCCACCCGGATCATTATTTTGAAAATGATAAAAGTGGGCGTGGATGTGTGACCGAGGCACCTTTGTGACAGGGCTCCATGGAGATGGAGATGGAGATGGAGATGGAGATGGAGATGGAGCACCCCCCCCCCATGCCTCCCCAGGCAGACCCCAGTCTGGTGGAGGATCAAGTCGGTCCTGATCTGTGGGCTCCAGACCCAGTGATGCCCTGGATCAGTATACATTTGAAAATGAGCAGTTTCACAGATTCCCACTCAAGGGCATGAGGTGAAGAAGTCCAGGGCGTTTGGTTCTGTGGCAGAGTCGGCCTTCAGTGGTTCAGCATGATTTAAAACAGTCGATGGTGTGTTGAGACATTTTCAGCCCATGAAAAGTTGATTTTTATAACTTTGGTGAGAAATTTCAACATCAACACTGGCACTGATGTGATTCACCACAGTTCAGTCACATCATTTAGTTACAGCTCAGTACACATGGTGAAATGTGCAGTTCCTCTTCAAGGACATTTATTCACCGAAAAATAAAACCAGCCCTGTGATGTGTTGTAGAGCTTTGCAAACTTTTAAAATATCATTTAAATCACAGAATCAAAAAAAAAAGTGATTAACTAAATACCGAAATTGTTTGTAAAGAAAAAAATTTGGGTGTTTAGTGATCAGCAACTCCTGACAAAGTGTCAGTCATGTTATACAAAGTGGATTATAACTAATCACTGAATTCCTGCAGTGGAGTACTTTACCTGACATTTCTGTTTCTCCTATACTTCCGCTTCATTAAATTTCAGAGATTGATTCTGTATTTTATTCTCTAGTACATTTATTTAACAGGTGAAGTATTTTACTGTACAGATCAAGATTTTACATAAAAACCAATGATTAGCTTTTTAATATCGATTAATTCCAGTTATTAAATTACCCAACATTGTATCAGCGAGTTCAAATTGGATCCAAAAGTAAATTGTTGTTCACATGTTGTAAAGGCATCAAAAAGAAATAAGATAACCCAGTAAAATAAATGGGCTGCTGTGGAATAATGTCACATATATGAGTGATTTCTGGATCCAAATGCAGAGACACATGAAGGAAGGTGGGTCCAGTGAAGGTACTTTAACTTAAGCAAAAAACCCCAAAACAGGCTTACAGACAGATGAGTAGAAGCACGAAGGCAGGAACACTGGGGAAAAACTCATGAACATGAACAGATGTCCTGAAAAGGGGCTAGTGGAAAAGGTTGGAACTAGGCAGGGCAATGAGGAGACTGGGTTCAGGTGTGAGTGAGCCGGGACGCTCAGGTGACTAAAGATGTGGGACATATGAGTAGATGGACAGGTACAGACAGGTAAATGGGAACCAGGAGGAAAGACTGAGGACATCAGGTGGGTGGAGGAGGAATGACAGGTCTGGGGGAAAACGTGATCTGGGAGGAATGAAAGGGGACTGAGGACCGGAACCGAGAAGAACGGACTGGGACAGTAACTGGCACATTACAAATACTTTTATTTTTAATACTGGAAATATATTGTTCTATTCATACTTCTGTACTTTTACTCAAGTACAATCTTAATGCAGGACATTTACTTGTAACCAAGTATTTTTAAAGTGTGGTATTAGTACTTCTCCTCAGGGAAAGTATTCAAGTACTTCTCCCACCCTTGCTGTTACTGAAGATCATTATGAATCGTGGCAAAAAACCTCTCATCTGAGACCAGTGAGGGGGTCATCAGTTTGGTCCCTGTCTTGAGACTGGACAAATAGGTCAGAGGTCAACACCTCACTGTGTCTGTTATCTGCTGATGTCACTTGGTTGTATGATCAGTATGAGCTGATCAGTGCTGATCTGTTCCCTCTGAATCTCTTATTTCTCTTAGTTTAGATTTAGGTGGGTCTGAGTTGCGGTTTTCACTCTGATCTTTATTGACATTAAAAGTAACACAAATACATTTGGTAAATTCCTTCACACATTTCTTCCCAGATGTTCTTCTTCTAGTCTCAATGTATCTGTCAGTTTTGATGCCATTGAGATATTCACTCAACAGACTTGTTAGTGAATGGCCAGTGAGTCCCAAGAACTGGACTACCCCATCCCCTCGTGCTCCAATTGATCTTAGGGTTCCCCCACCTGCCAAATCCCACTTTAACCACTGAATGTATATTTAAAGAATCAAGAGAAATGGTTCACAAATCCACTCACAAAGAAAGAACGACAAACAAAAAAATAACAGGGCTCAAACAGGACCCAGACCTCATCATCTCAGTTCACTTCCTGTTGTTTTACAGCTCTGAACATTGAACATCATTCTCTCTCTTGTTACCATATCTGAACACACACAGTTTATCATCTTTCCACCAACTGTCTCTTTTACAGTTTTCTCAGTTTTAACTCCTCTGCAGTTTTATCCACACAGAAAGAGTTAATATGCAGCTAGTGTGAAGCAGAGCAGCAGAGACACACAGAGACATAAAGATGTCCTTCATCAGATTAAATGTTCTTTCCTGCATTTGATGACAAACCATTTTCCACTGTTTCTTGTGGATTAAGATTTTTATGACAATTTATCTGATTAAAAAAATTGTAAATACAATAAAACAATATGTATACCTAAAATCAATATAAAAAGAAAAATATTGGTTAGATTTGAATGAAGGTGCTTTACAAACAAAGTTTTTTTCATTATTCATTTTACATCACAGAGTAAATATCTCTGTGGTTTCGGCAACAGCAGCTGTTGTTCGGGCTTGTTATGGATCAGGGTGTGTCTGCTATGCTGCAGAGAGAAAGATGGGGTGGGGTTAGACAGGTAAAATTACCTGCAATCCCTCCCCCACAGTCAATTGCTCAGGTGGAACTCATTTGTCAGTAGCAGTTTCCATCAAGCGTTACACAACATCCAACAAACACGAACGGTGAGTTTCCATTTGATTTCACTTTGAAAATCTGCTGCTCATGAATCTTTACCATCAGTCTGTGTTTTCAATGACAAAGTCATAGTTTGGTCTTTAAACATCTGAAGCCTCGCGTCCAGCTTTATGTCCCAAACTGGTTCAGACTGACTTTCCCATTTTGAAACCAACAGAGGTTAAACCCAGTGAAGAAAGATATAGTTTGTGCTTTTTACTGCAGAACAGACTAAAACACTTTAACTTCACTACAATGTCACTGATTTCTGTTCATTTCTCATGAATAAATCATGTTTATTCCTTCTCCGTTCAGCTGAAGTTACTGTACTAGTGGCTCAGCATCACAGCTTCTTTTTGTACTTTTATAAATCGGAACCTGGAGTCCCTGAGTAGACATTTACTTCCTGTGGGATTTAATAATTGCTTACTGGTGTACTTGTGAAGCTCCTTCATCATGTCTTTAATACTGTTTATATTTTTCAGAATTACTCAAACAGCCTCAACCTATCTGTCTGTCTGTGTGGGAGAGTCACTTCCTGCTGCTCTGAGTTGCAGCAAATTTGTTTGGTGTTGGAAAAGATGAGTCACCCTGTTGATCTCTGGCTCTGGGATAAATGAAAACGACAATAAAATCAAAAGAAAATTTTTCACTCATTTGGTCTGTGAATAATTAACACATGTAATTCGGGAAAAGACAGCTATTTTTCTACAGCGAAAAACTTCGGGCTGAAGCTACAGATCTGACATCATAAGAAATGTCAGAAAATTTTACTTTCCCTGCAGTACTAACACCAGCATGTCATTCTGATCAGACTCCAGTCTTAACTTTGAAAAAACAAAACAAAACCATTGTTTAGACTTAAAAGTTGTAATCAGACTTAAATGATGATTTTTAAAATTACATATCAAAGCAGACCTGAAAAAAAGTCTTTAGACTAAAAACGTTCAGGTGTTGTGTGATCCTGCCCCCTGCAGGTGACATTATTATATTTTGCCCAGACAAAACAAAGCAAAATCTTTATTCAAATGGTGGTACGTTGAACACCATGTTGTTAGACAGGCAAACTGTTTTTTATATCTGGCGGTGTTTAAATATGTTGCTCGACTAGAGTAGCCAAATGGTTCTGTCTTCTGTGCGTCAGTTCTGTGTGTTCTGTGTTCTATGTGCCATTTTGGTGTTCCTCCACAATTTGGAGGAAACGTGTTCTTTAACCCGCAGAGAGTGTAAACAGTGTAAAACCATTTTCAGAGTAAACGTACCCCTGGTGTGTTTCTGTGGCCCCGCCCCTTATAGGTGACATCATGGTGTTCCACCCAGAGTTTGAACTTGCAGGTCAGAAGGCGGGGCTTCAAGTGTGGCGGGTGGAGAACATGGAGCTGGTGCCTCTACCTGAGAGTCTGTATGGAGGGTTCTATAGCGGGGATGCTTACCTGGTTCTCCATAGCACAGAGACTCGCAGAGGAGCCCTGCAGTATGACCTGCACTACTGGCATGGTACTGCAATACATCATGTAGTAATACATGCAATATGACTGGCACTAGCTACCTCAGAGCAGTAAATAACATCTGCATAAAGACAAAGAAATGTGAGACTTTTATAAAATTATAAATGAAAATAAATATAAATGAAAATAACTGAATCCGCTACCATTTCCAGCTCCATAATTTATTCTGGGACTCCAGTAAAGTAACTTTGCATGATTCCCGATCAAACAAAGTCCTGATTCATCTCAAAGTGCCTGTTATGCTGCCACTCAGCTGAGCCTCTGATTGAAATGGGCAATGATAGGTGAGGCCTGCATAGAGCCCACTTTCTTGTGCTTGGCCAAACATCTTGAAACTTGTCAAGGGGCAGCATCACCTCATTCTCTTACTTAAAACTAAGTAACAGAACTTAGTTGGTTGGAAATGGAAACTACAGATCTGAATCTAAACATGGTCCAGTCTGAATCCTATCCAGAATATGAGAGTGGACAGCACAAATGTTAATAGTTGTACATGTGGGAATTGCACTGAAATGCAAAACTGAAAAACATCTCCTTTCAGGGAATGAAAGTTCTTTAACATAGAACTAATACTACTGATAGAAATTTTAGTACTTAGTAGTTTCCTCAGCAGTTGACACAGATGTGACCCAGGTTCTGCTCTATGATTGGTCGGTTGGACTTCAGGTTCAGAGTGTTCTCAAGATGAGAGTGGAGCTGCGGCCATCTTTGCAGTCCAGATGGATGACTTCCTGCAGGGGGCACCGGTCCAGTACCGCGAAATCCAGGGTCATGAGTCCAGTACATTCAGTGGGTACTTCAAAACTGGACTCAAGTACATGGTAACTAGGAGACACATACTACCAGTACTAGCAGAACCACAGAAGTGACTTCTCTCACATTTTAACTTGAGTTTAAACCTGTTTGTTGTTCCTGACTACAAAGTGTACATTCGTCCTATGATCTATTTATTTATTTTTATAGTTTTTTTGTTTTGTCTTTGCCATTGATGACATCACTTGCTGTCTGTCCTCAGAGAGGCGGAGTGGCATCAGGATTCAAACATGTGGTGACCAATGACGTGGAGGTCCAGAGACTGCTGCAGGTCAAAGGTCGACGCGTTGTCAGGGCAACAGAGGTTCCTGTCACCTGGGAAAGTTTCAACCAGGGCGACAGTTTCATACTGGACCTGGGGGAGGTGAGACAGGCAGAGAGAAGTGAGATAGGCTGTCAGTTGGACAGCTCTGAACCTGTCTCTCTTTATCACTACAGGAAATCATTCTGTGGTCTGGTTCCCATAGCAACCATTTCGAGAAGCTTAAGGCAATGATGGTGAGTGGTGAAATCTCCTCATGATATCATCATTATTCTGTGACATCATGTGCCTGATGATTGATTGATTAATCCTTTTGACCTACAGGTGTCTAAGGGTATCCGTGATGATGAGCGGTGTGGGCGGGCCAAGCTGTTGATCTGTGATGAGGGGTTTGAGCCAGACAGGATGCTGGAGGTGATGTCACATGACCTGAGAACAACATAGTACCATAAATAAGAAAAGAAAATATGAACAAAATATCAAATAAACTTAGTCCAACAGCAGGAAAAAAAACTCTGTAAAACATCTGACAAAATAAATATCTGAATAATGAAATTGAAATGAATGCAGGCTGAAACTGTGAAGTTGCTTCATTCCAAGCTCCACAGCCTGAATGTGAAAATACTGCAACAGGAATTATGGTCGTCCTCAGACTCCAACCATTCAACTCATCAGTTCTGTCTGTCTTCAAAAGAAATCGGACACCAGCAGGATGGGGGCTCACCTTTGGCTCCCTGCTCTGTCTTTATTAGCCCCTGGTTTGCCCTTCACTGGCCTGCTACTCAAAATGTAAACCCAAGGATTTAACAAAAATGGAGATTTGATGGAGGATTGTGACCCCTACTTTGTGATTTTTCAAAAGTCCTGCAGTATCACAAATTGGACTCAGACAAATCCCTCAGTCTAACAGAACCCCTGAAACCTTTTTACATGTTTCAAATAAAGCCTTTAAGTGTCAGTAAAATAAAGGTTAGAATCTACACTTGCCTCTGACCTCCTCATGTTGAAATCTCCCTCTTCCTGTTGACCTCTGACCTCTGTTTTCAGGTCCTTGGGGAGAAGCCCAAGCTTCCTGAAGCTCACAATGATGACATCAAGATGGATGCCTCTAACAGGAAGGAGGCCCGGCTCTACAAGGTTGGGCTGTAGTCTCCCAGTTGACTGATTAGTTGGTCATGTGCTCTCCTCTGCCCAAATTCTTATTGGTCGGACAGTTGCTGGTGTTATTTTTGATACAGAGAAAAGTGCTACGTCAACAGCGTTTGAGGATTAATCCATTATTTAATACAGTGGCTGGAGAGGAAGACTACCTGTGAAAACAGGGGACAGTGTTGTACTTGGCCAAGCTAATGGAGGCTGCTAGGTCTAACTTGATGCTAATGATCCTTGAATGTTGAACACTTAGTTGGAGTCAGCTCCAAACTAATTGAACCAATGTCAGACAAGTCGTCAGTGCGGCTGAATTTTGGTAAAACAGACAACCAAAACCTTAACTGTAAACTTCACACAGCTCTTCACACAACTCACTCAACAATGGCATGACAGATCATATAAAACAGTCAGCTTGTATGCATTAGGATGCTCTGTCAACTTTCCAGCAGCAGGAAGTCCTCACCTATCTGCCTTTCTGTCACTCAGGTGTCCAATGCAGGTGGGGACATAGAGGTTACTGTGGTAGCAGAGCAGAACCCATTCTCCCAGGATGCTTTGCAGTCCACCGAATGTTTCATCCTAGACAATGGAGCCAATGGACATATCTTTGTCTGGAAAGGTTAAAATTTTACACTTTTTATAAAGAAAATCAGGTCTGAAAAAGACCTGATATCAGATTGTTCTGATAAGGTTCCTCAACTGACAGAGGCTACATTCTGTAACTTGATAGGTCACTGAGAGGGTTGGTCACCTGTCGTCCTGAGAGTTATTATAAAGATAACGTGTGTGTGTGTGTGTGTACATGCAGGTAAGGATGCAAACACTGAGGAGCGTCATGCTGTTCTGAAGACTTCAGAACAGTTCATCCAGAAGATGAACTACCCAACATACACACAGGTAAATAAACTTGCACTTCTATATTCCTTAGCCCCTATACCTAATCTAAACCTTGTTCTAACCTGAACCCTAAATCCAGGTCTGAACAATTAAACAGCCCTTGAGGTCCTCACTCTGTTAGGTCTATGATTCAGACTAGTCCTCTGAGATATTTGCACAAGTATGTAAAGACTCACACAGGTAAATAGCCATAGAGTGTTACAGATTTATTGGCCTTTGGTCTCCCCTTAAACTCACCTGAAACAAAATCCAAACCAAATGATATGTAGGCCTGAGGGATGTTTACCTGTCCCAAACTGCAAAAATCACCTGGTCACCCTGACTCTGTGGTCCCCCTCAGGTCCAGGTCCTTCCTGAACATGGGGAGACTCCACTCTTCAAACAGTACTTCAAGAACTGGAGGGACCCTGACGACACCGTTGGAATGGGAATAGCTTATGTGACCAATCAGATTGCAAAGATTAAGATGGTAAACCAATCAGGATCAAGTTCATGAACAAACTGTTCCAAACCAGACCTAACCTAACTCTTCTGATTGAACAGGTTCCATTTGACGTGTCTAAGCTTCACGAATCAGAACCCATGGCAGCGCAGCACGGTATGGTGGACCGAGGAGACGGAGAGAAACAGGTGAGTAGGGTGGTGTCCATTTATCTACCATGGCGATCCATGGGTGTAGGGTTAGTTTCAGAGGTGGGGCAGGAAAGTTGAGATTTCAAAATGTAAAAAAGGTCATGTTAAGCGTGTCATTGAATTTTTGCATCATTTGTGCATTAATCCTCTTAAACAGCAGTAATTTTGTTAGACCTGATATTATCTAATATACAATGTGATAAAATGTTTGACAAAAAAAGCACATTCTATTATTGCATAGCCTTTTAATTATTACCTCTACTGTCTATTTAGGAGAATTATGTGTAAATAAACAGTTTACATGACTGTTTGACCTGACAACACAGGTTTCCTCTCAGGCAGTTTTAAAACCCCAACAAGCTCCACCAAGAGGTTAAGCTGTCTGTATGTGGCCTGAGAGGCAAACCCACATTAGACCTCACAGCTTTCAAAAAAAATTTCCTTTCCTAGTAGTATTTATGATTTTGAATGTCAACATGAATGAGCAGGACACGTTCCATAGTCCCCAGAAGAAAGAACACGATTTCTCTTGTCCCGCTCTCTACCTGTCTGTCTGTCTGACGAACCAGTCTCACACTCTACCTGTCTATCTACAGGTCTGGCGTATTGAAGGATCAGAAAAGGTTGCAGTAGATCCATTGGTCTTCAATCAGTTCTATGGAGGAGACAGTTACATCATCCTGTACCAGTACCAGCACAACAACAGACAGGGTCACATCATCTACATATGGTGAGACATCACATTCATACATGTACAACTCTGAACTTTATTCACGTAGTTTTGGTTAGCACATTGTAAGGTCTTTTTGAAATGTATATCCATAATTAAAAAGGTCAGTCTACCTTTTCTTTCCCAGGTTAAAAAAAGACTGAATTCGGACTTGGTCTAACTAATCTGGGGTCTAGTTTGTATTAGATCTAGTCATCCTGGGGTCAATTTTGACTGGTCTTTTTTGTTTTTAAATGATTTTTTTTGTATATGGGTTTAGGTATGTGTTAAATCTAGATGAACTCTTTGAACCCACTATTTCTATACATGAGGGGCTCCCTCTGGTGTTGACTTCCTTTTACAGGAATATTACTGATGACATGAGAAACTACAATTTTTTGCATTTTTTTAATTTTTGTCTGTGTGTCTCCGCAGGCAGGGGGCAGAGTCTAGCCAGGATGAAATTGGAGCGTCAGCCATCTTGGCTGTCAAGATGGATGATGAATTGGGAGGTGGTGCTGTACAGGTACTTGAATTGGGAACACTGGACCCAGATCCGTAAATATATCCAGCTTTTAACCATCTGAGCCTGAAGGCTTCCCACTGTTACCTGTCTGCAGGTGCAAGTTGTTCAGGGAAAAGAGCCCGCCCACCTCATGAGCCTGTTTGGGGGCCAGCCAATGATCGTTTACAAGGGCGGAACTTCCAGAGAAGGTGGCCAATCAGAGGTGGCAGATACCCGCTTGTTCCAGGTTCGGGCCAATCCAGCTAGAGACACCAGGGTTGTAGAGGTGAGTGAGAGAACCAGAGACTGAGTTAGTATGAGACTGCAGGATATGTTGATTACAGATGGTTACTGTGCTTGTTTTAGTTTTCCAATGGCCCACAACAGCTGGTTCATATAATTTTCAGCATTACATCATGGAATCTGATCCCAGCTTGGGTCTAGTGAGAAGTTCGAGCCTGATTGTCTCCTCTGTCCTCCACAGCTGAATCCGTCCGCCTCCAGTCTGAACTCCAGTGATGTCTTCCTTCTCGTCTCGCCCTCTGGATCCTGGATGTGGAAAGGGAGGAGGAGCAGCTCAGATGAAGTAAAGGGAGCTGAATGCCTGGCAGGGATCTTGCAGGTAACCCCTGCATCACTGGAGGAGGGGGAGGAGGAAGGTGAGGGGCACAAGTGAAGGAGGATTTCCTATGTTTTTTGCTTATGATTCCAACCAAGTCCATCCAACCTGACTGTATATTTGTGTACAGATGCATTCTGGGATGCGCTGGGGGGCCAGGAGGAGTATTGTCATTCCCCACGGCTGGAGAATATGATGGAGGCTCATCCTCCTCGTTTGTTTGCCTTCTCCAACAAGACTGGAAATTTCTTGGTTCGTCAGGCTGGTTACATGATCTGGTCACATGACTGTTAACATTACTGAAGAGGGGTTTCTCTTTTTATGGGACGATCTGTCATGATGTTTATGAACCACTCGTTAACAAACACAACTAATCAATAGCATTTGGGATTTACTTAAAAAGTTCAATCCTCTAACAGTTGATTTGTGCTAATCATCAAATACTACCTCCTTGCTAATGACTTGCTGAGTCGTTGGTTACAAACACTTTTAAAGCAGTTATTCAGTTGTTTCCTATTAGCCACTTAGATGGTGGAAATAGTCAGTGTACACCAAGGTGTTCACTTTGGTTGCTAGTATTTTACTATGTGTTCATTGGGGTGTTACAAGTGTTTGTTGAGGAGTAACTTAGTTGTTGCTAGGGTGTTCAAGATGGTCACTTTAAAACACTTTGTCATCATGTGGTACTAAGCATAGATTGAGGGCGAAAAAGTGAAGGCATCTGAATATTCTCTCAATGCAGTGTAATTATTTAATAATTTCTCTACATATTTAGATTATAAACATTAACAAGTGATTGTTTTCTCCACCATTGTATTTAATTACTAAATATTTTTTTTTTTTACCTTTTGGAAAAACATCAGCTTATAAAGAGCATGACAAGTGTGTGTGTGTGTGTGTGTGTGTGTGTGTGTGTGTGTGTGTGTGTGTGTGTGTGTGTGTGTGTGTGTGTGTGTGTGTGTGTGTGTGTGTGTGTGTGTGTGTGTGTGTGTGTGTGTGTGTGTGTGTGTGTGTGTGTGTGTGTGTGTGTGTGTGTGTGTGTGTGTGTGTGTGTGTGTGTGTGTGTGTGTGTGTGTGTGTGTGTGTGTGTGTGTGTGTGTGTGTGTGTGTGTGTGTGTGTGTGTGTGTGTGTGTGTGTGTGTGTGTGTGTGTGTGTGTGTGTGTGTGTGTGTGTGTGTGTGTGTGTGTGTGTGTGTGTGTGTGTGTGTGTGTGTGTGTGTGTGTGTGTGTGTGTGTGTGTGTGTGTGTGTGTGTGTGTGTGTGTGTGTGTGTGTGTGTGTGTGTGTGTGTGTGTGTGTGTGTGTGTGTGTGTGTGTGTGTGTGTGTGTGTGTGTGTGTGTGTGTGTGTGTGTGTGTGTGTGTGTGTGTGTGTGTGTGTGTGTGTGTGTGTGTGTGTGTGTGTGTGTGTGTGTGTGTGTGTGTGTGTGTGTGTGTGTGTGTGTGTGTGTGTGTGTGTGTGTGTGTGTGTGTGTGTGTGTGTGTGTGTGTGTGTGTGTGTGTGTGTGTGTGTGTGTGTGTGTGTGTGTGTGTGTGTGTGTGTGTGTGTGTGTGTGTGTGTGTGTGTGTGTGTGTGTGTGTGTGTGTGTGTGTGTGTGTGTGTGTGTGTGTGTGTGTGTGTGTGTGTGTGTGTGTGTGTGTGTGTGTGTGTGTGTGTGTGTGTGTGTGTGTGTGTGTGTGTGTGTGTGTGTGTGTGTGTGTGTGTGTGTGTGTGTGTGTGTGTGTGTGTGTGTGTGTGTGTGTGTGTGTGTGTGTGTGTGTGTGTGTGTGTGTGTGTGTGTGTGTGTGTGTGTGTGTGTGTGTGTGTGTGTGTGTGTGTGTGTGTGTGTGTGTGTGTGTGTGTGTGTGTGTGTGTGTGTGTGTGTGTGTGTGTGTGTGTGTGTGTGTGTGTTCACAAACTATTCATCACAATTTAGAGTTTTAACTGTTTTACAATAAAATCTGATGTTTACATTAAAATCAGTAGAATTCTCTGAAACAACACAAACTAACAACTAATTCTCTGGAGGGTCTCACATCAACCCCCAAACCAGATCAAAAAAATGTCCAACGCCCATAGTAGCCAACAGGTCACAACAGTCTGACACAGGTTTGCTCTGTTTAGATGGAGCTAGGCTAACTGTCCCCCTCTGCTTCCAGTCTTTGTGCTAAGCTAGGCTATTCAGGACCTGCTTCTATACACAGACATGATGCTGATCTGACTCTGGGTAACATGGCTCAGACAAAAGTGTAGGACTGTTTCCTTAAATCCCGATCTAAAGAGAGAACCTAAAAATGATAAATGTATCAATGATAGCTCCGAGCTCCCATCAGACAAGGTGTTATCTCCTAAATGCAAACTTCTAAACACCAGAGCTATGTACAGGCAGAGTTCTTCCATGTAGACAAGTGGCACAGAGCCATATATGACTGGGATTAATTCAGTCAGACAAAAGCCATATACAGGGAGAGTTATCCTGTTTGGCCAGAGCCATTTATAGGTAATGGTCAGTCTGATAGAGCCTTATAGAGCCAGTGTTGTTCCATTTAGTCCAATCTGATGGGGGAGCCATATACAGTTAGGCACTGAAATATTTGGACAGTGACACAATTTTGTTTGGAGGCGTGGAATAACCAATTAGGAATCGGGGGAATTTTTATAGATAGTCCCTCATTTTCTGGAGTTCAGAAGTAATTTGACAAACAAACATAATTATAAATATAACTATTATTTTTAAGACTTGGACAAAAATTGAATGCTGAGTTTCCTCCCTTGAGATGCTTTGCCAGGCCTTTATTGAAGCAACCTTCAATTGATTCTTGTTTGTGGGTCTTTCTGTCCTCAATTTTGTCTTCAGCAAGTGAAAAACATACCCAGTTGGGTTGAGGTCAGGTAAATGACTTGGCCATTGAAGAATATTCAATTTTTTTGCCTTGACAAGCTCTTGTGTTGCTTTTACAGTCTGTTGTGGGTCCATCTGTACTGTGAAGCTCCATCCTGTCAGTTCTGCAGCATTTGCTGAATCAGAGCAGATAGTTCAGACCCGTTCACTTCAGGATTAATCCTGCTGCTTCTACCATCAGTCACATCATCAGTAAACACCAGTGACCTGGATCCATCGGCAGCCGAAGATGTCCAGGCCGTAACACTGCTCCACCATGTCTGACAGATGATGTGGTAGCTCTGGATTATGAGTCATTCCTTCCTTCTCCAGGCTCTTCTCTTTCATTGTTCTGGTACAAGTTCATGTTAGTTTCATCCAAAGAATCTGGTTCCAGAACTGTTCATGTTTTTTTTTGATGTTTTCTGGTAAAGTCTATCTGGTCTTTCTGTTCATGAGTGTGACCAATGTTTACACATTGTGGTAAACTCCGTATTTACATTCATGAAGGTGTCTCTTGATTGTAGACTTTGACAATGATCCTCCTTCCTCCTGGAAAGTTTTCTTGACCATGAAATGAGATCATCCACTTTATTCGTCTTCCATGGTCTCCCACGTCTTGTGGTATTGCTGAATTCACCAGTTCATTCCTTCTTTTTAAGAATGAACCAGATTGTTGATTTGTCCTAAAGTTTCTGCATCTGTCTGATAGGTCTGTTTTGTTTTTTCAGCCTCCTTCATTTGCATCAACACCTCTTTAGAGCTGCAAATTAAAAGTTCCTGCGAACAGATACTAAATGCAAATTCAACACTTGGAATCAACTACAGACCCCCCCCCCCAACAAACAGGCACACAAACAAACATGGCTTACACAACTAAATTTGAAAAATTGTGTCACTGTTCAAATAGTTATGTACCTAGCTGCCTAGCTGTATGACTGCAATTGTTCAAATTTATCTGATTATACTCAAGCCATATGTAGATGGGCATAGTCTAATCAGACAATCAGATCATATACAGTCAAAGTTGGAGCCATATATGGAAAGGGTCAATCCAACTGGACCAGAACCATGTAGAGGTGGAGTTCAGTTAGTCCAAAGCCATATATAGATTTTGTTCCAGGTAACATAGAACCATACATTAATTTTCATTTTGGTTGTTCGAAGTTTCCAGCTCTAAACAGGAAATACCAAAAGAGAACAGGATATGATCTTGGATGTCGCGAAATATTTGAAGAGGAAACATGCAAAACAAAAACAGGAACTGAGAGGTAACTTGGCTACAGGGGAGTGAGGTCAGAGATCAGATGTCAGATCCGTCACTGTAGGAGATGACAGTTGATTGACATGTCAACAGTAACTATGACAGCATCGGTTGGTCGCTTTAAAAAAATGATGAGTTAATCCCGCCTTTGACCACCTCTCACATGCAGTTAAAGCCCTCCCCTCCCTGCAGTCACAACCAATCAGGGCTCAGCAGCAGGTTGCTCAGCAGTTGCCGGAGTTGCGGAACTCTCCGTTTTCGGTGATCTGCAGGGATGATGTGTTGCTAGGAGACAGGCCGTTCCTCTGTGATGTCACAGCATACCGCTCCTTCAGCTGAGTCAAAGCCGCCATCAGGCGAGCGTTCGCTGCGTCAAGACTTGCTATTCTCTTCTCCTGAGAGACAGACAGGAGAGAGAAACACAGGTGAAACAGATTGCAGAATGTTTCCCACAGTTTGAGTTTTTTAAAATTCCTGTTCAGAACATGTCGCAGAAAGATTCTTGGTTCTGATCACTTCCTGTTGTCAGAAAACACCTGCAGTAAACTGAAGCAGTAACACTCCCCCTGATCCTAAACCCAAATCCTAAACCCAAAAATACAAACTTTTTTGAACAAATGATCAAACAGAAAACTTTACATTTACAATGAGATGACAGTGAAAGACAAACAGACATTCAAGAACTGAGATGTTCCGACCAATTAATAAAGACATTGAAATTATCTCAGAACACCTGGGACCTCTGTACATGAAGAGAAAAATATAATTTAATTTTGGATGGTTTCTGTTTAATGAAATTTTAAGGTTGGAACCTATTTTCTCAAAATCTTTGAGAAGGATATTTACTTTTCATTCTGAATAGTTTTATTATCATTATCAGTCCCAGAGCTGTAGTGATAGGACAGTTAATCAATCAGTCAATTAGTTAATCAACTGAACACTTATAGGCAACTATTTTGATAACTGAAGATTAAATATTTACTGTTACTGTTATTTACTGTTCAGTTTCGTAAATTCTAGGATTTGCACCTATTTGTTGTACAACATGATGAGACAATTATTTTGGATTTTGATCTGAAGACGCTACATTGCGCTGCTATAATTATAATGGACCTTTTTCAGTATTTCATGGACAAAAAAAATAATCAAGAAAATATCAGTAGGGTAATCAATAATTCAAAAAACTGTTGGCTGCAGCTCTAGTTTGAACATAAACAATAAGAT
This sequence comes from Istiophorus platypterus, assembly GCA_016859345.1. Classification (NCBI taxonomy): domain Eukaryota; kingdom Metazoa; phylum Chordata; class Actinopteri; order Istiophoriformes; family Istiophoridae; genus Istiophorus; species Istiophorus platypterus. Next base: position 28,890,017 of record CM029115.1, read on the forward strand.
TAAGAATCAAGCATATCTTAAACTTTAACTTCTTCTTGTCTGCAGATAAATGTCAGCCCTAGTGTTAGGATTGGTGCTCATCCAGTGTGGGTTCAATGAATTGAGTGTTGGAATTTGTCTTACATGGGACACATCTGTCTCCCTCCTGCCATCACAAAAAAACACCAGTTGGTGTTGGGACACACTTGCTGAAACACTGGAGCATTGGACTGTACTGCCCTCTAAAGGCAGCCAGCAGTAATTATAGCAGCAAGTTGGTAAAAGCGTGTTAAGCTTTTGGGCTGTGATGGAGAGAAAGGCTGGGGTGTTTTCAGACACATGGTACCTGAAAGATGCAGTCTTCACAATCAAACTCTCTTCTTTCAGATTTTTTCTCAAATTTGATCTTTTTTTTAAAATAAGCAGTCTGATTATTTATAGCTAATAGTTTAAAGGGATTACATGTCTCTCTGTTTATTAGAGAGACACAAACAGGTAAACAGACAAATAAACAGGTAAACAGACAGGTAAACAGACAGAAAAAGTAAACAGATACATACCTGGGCCTCTATGATCTTCTGTTTGGAGTCTACTACAGCCTGCATGTCAGTGTGATCCTTCTTCAACTCCTCCTCCACAGCCATCAACCTGCACAGGTGACAGGTTAGACTGTATATATACTCTATGCATAACTATATTAAGCAGGTCCAACACATAGCTGACAGACAGGTACAGAGGTATAGATGGACAGGTGAGGAGATGTAGATATACGCTGGTGTAGAGAAAGAGAGAAAGACAGACAGACAGACAGTCAGACGAACAGGCTTTCGGACCTGCTGATGATGCTGTTCATCTGGAGGTCTTTGTCGTCCTGCAGCCTCCTCAGTCGGCTTTCTGTATCCTCCAACCGAGCCTGAAACAAAAACACCTCGATTGGTCCGGTGGTGTCATGTGATCATCCACATCAGCGCAGCTCCTCTACAGGTGAGTCACGGTGCTCTTCTGTCAGGTGAATAAGGTGTGTTACAGACCTGGTACTCCTGCAGCATACGCTGGTTCTGTTGATCCTGGACCATCAGACGAGCCTCACACTCCTCCTGACGCAGCGCTGCAACTCGCAACTTCTCCTGCAGCAATGCAATCTCCTGCTGGTACTGTGAGCACGCACACACACACACACACACACACACACACACACACACACACACACACACACACACACACACACACAGTAAGACCCAAAAGAACCAGGAAAACCATAAGAACAAGCAGAACCAATGCGCAGAGTTTCTTACTTTCTCGATGAGGGTGTCTTCATGACGATCATCTTCGGTTTCACCATAGGAGGAGGCTGAGTTCATGTTGAGTAGCCAGGCTGCAGTACGATCCAATGCACAGGGAGAAGGAGCCTGAAAACACACACACACACACACACACACACACACACACACACACACACACACACACACACACACACACTTTGAATTAGTTGTGAGGACACTCATTGACATAATGCATTTCCTAGCCCCCAAAACCGGTTCAAACCTGAACCCTAAAACCTGTCTGAACCTGGTTGAACCTATTAGCACCAGACACAATATCTCACTCAAAATATCCTCACAACGATGGTTTCACACCAAAATTTGTCCACAAACCACAGAAAAACATGTACACACACAGACACTGATGGTGTTACCATAGCAACATGCAGTGAAGCCTCGACTACCCTGCTTTATAAGTGTTACTAGACTGTAAAGCAGTCCAGTGTTATGAATAATAACCAACTTAGATGACTATAATATGACTGTGGCATTACACGACTTCTGCCTCTGAACTGCCTCTGACTGTCTGATCACGGAAAATGGGAAATCCTGCACTCGTGCTGATTGCACACACTTGTTACCATGGTTACCAAATGACTTACATAAACAAGCCTTATACATATTGATTATAGGATCACTTTGCCTTTGAATTATCTTTAAAATAACAAATCTAGTGTCATAAAATGCTGTGTTTGCTCCATTTACTTTAACACCACAAGTGAACTGTACCAGAGTTTGTTTCAACTGAAAAAAACAGGTCAGAGATTAAACTGTTAGACCGGCCCTGGTACTACAGGTTCCTGCTAGTTAACCTAGTAGTTACCCTAATGTTAACCAGCTGTGTGGACATTTGTTTAGTGAGAAATTCCCATTGAACAAAATGCTATGAATGATAATGCTGCAGGTGCAGATGTTCCTCTCAAGTTTTCAATCAAAGCATCAGTTAATGTCTGAATTTCATCAACATCTAAAGTGGAAATATTAATTTTAGATGTACAAAATGTAATTTTTTCACGTCAGGGGTCCTCAATCAAAACAATAACAAAAGACGTACAATAAAAAGTGTACTGTAAAACTGTGGGTTAAAACTGGATTAAAAGTCAATTTTATACTTCTGATAGACGATTACAACACTGATGCATCCACAAAGGAGATGTTAAACCACTGACAGGCGACCAAATGAAACAGAGCAATACTTTGATTAGGATTAGGGATTATTCTAGGTCCGAAAATTGCTGGAAACATTTGGAATATATTTAGTACACAACTCAACACAAGATATAACATTGGTCTTGTTGTTTTTACACAATTTAATTTTGAAAATTTAACATTATACCTTTAATGAATGAAAAACTAATGATTTTAAGCATTAAAAAAGTGTGGTCTGTCTGTGGTCTGTCTGAGTATGTTGTTTTAGTATAACACTGACCACTGGTTAGATGAAAGGTTACTATGGCAACAGCCTGTTTACAATGGTAACAGCCTAGTTACCTTGGTGGTAGGACGTTGTTTCTCAGGGCTGTCTCCCTTAGATGACGATGATGTCTGTCGGAGCCGCGATTGGCCGCTGCTAGGCCAATCAGGGCTCGATGACATCATGCTGCCGGAGGCAGGGCGAGGAGGGTAAGCGGAGCCCCCACCACCACTGAGCATGCTGGGAGGTGTCCGGCCTCGAGGAGGTCCTGGGGGAGCTGAGTTGGGGGGAGGAGGCTGATCGATGCGTCTCTGAGGACCTGAGGAGTTTTGACGAGGCGGGGCAGAGCTACCTGAGGGGGAGGAGCAACAACGAGGTAACAAAAACAGATGGTATAATCAGGGTCATCCTATATTCAGACCGATGGGGTGTATTGTTTTAGCTCTTCTTTTTTGAGAGAGAGTGTGAAACCGAAATGTTTTCAGTTACTGTCCAGTTTAATTTAAGGTCAGATTGTATTAAAGTCTTAAAAAGCCTTCACTTGACCCTACTCAAGTTGAAAACTGTTGGTTAGTTTTGTTACTTCCATTCTTCCATGCTGTTAAAGGGAGGTTTCTCTCAGGTCTCAGAATCCCTCTCATGGAGCACCCTCCTTAACACTAATCAGTCGTGCTTTAGAGTGGCCAGTCCACGGAAACACCTCCGCTGTCTGTGACAGGTGACCCCATGGTCTTGGCGTCGATCTCGGCCTGTGTTTCAGGTGCATCCTCATGGATGAGAAAATGCTACCTTCGACGGATTCTCTCTGAGACTGAACTCATCCTGTCTAATCAATCTCAACATCAAAATCGCCTCCTCATCTCACCACAACCAAGGTCACAAAAAACTGTGATGACGGCAGGGGGTTTCACATTTGATGGCCAGCTGTCCTTCTCTTAACGAGATGGATCGTCTCCTGGTCATGATGCTTTGCTCTGTACAACATTTAAACAATAAGCCCTTATCTGACTCAGTATGTCACCCAACTTTTGGTACAGGCCATGTTGACCTCTTGCCCTGACTACTGCAATGCCCCTCTAGAAGGACTCCCTTCAAATACAGTAAAACCATTAATGCAGAGGTGCATCTGGTTTTGGATCAGCAAAAAGGAACCGTTGCTCCACTGCTCATTGACCTCCGTTGGCTAATGATGGCCATCGAAATAAAATTCAAGTCACTAACATTCACCTATAGAGTTGTTCTGGGTCCGCATCCATCTGCCTGACCTCAATCATACAGGCTTATGCTCCTTCTCAGCCACGGCATCCCTCCAAGTAATGTGTGTTGCCATCCCTACACAAAAGGCAATCAATATCCACACTTCTTTTGTTTGTTGTTCCCCAATGGTGGAACAAGATGCCAAAGGCCTCCCTCTCTATCTTCAAGAATCTCTTGAGGACTCATTTCTTTTGAGAGCACCTCCTCTCCTAACACCTCTAACTAGCACTTAGTTATATTAAAGTTATATGATAATTTTGTACCTGTCAGAGTCTCGGTCAGAGAGAGAGCCCGTCTCGAGTATTCTTCTCCGCTGCTGCTGCTCGACATGGCCGATGTCCTATCTCCTCTCTCGCCCCTCTCCCCCGCTCCCAGCCCAACGGACATCTGGGTGAGAAACGCCGGTTTGGTTGCCATGGCAATCCTGTCGTCCATATTTCCCTGTGACCCCACAGAGCCGTCTGAGGGTGTGGCGTCCATCTGTTGCTGCGTTTGCCGTGAAGACGTGGTGGTCATGTGATACACTGGGTTCTGGAAGGAGAGGGGGAGGAGCCCCGTCCTGCGCTGCCACTGGCTGTCGTCGAGGCCGTCGCTAGGGGAGGAGTCCTGCAGGTCGACCAGTGAAAGGCTGCGACTCTCATTGGTCAGCTCCAGCCCCTCCCTCCTGCCCCCATTTGACATTTCAAACCCAGCCTCATTCTCATTGGGCTCTGAATAGGAAGAGCTCGGAGCTGGAGAGCCCTGAAGGCCTACAGGAGGTGACATCACCAGCACAGGAATGGTCAGAGGTCAGAAGTCAGCAAGTGAGGTCACAAGATATGGAAATTGGATAAAGATCAGAGGTCAAAGGTTACCTGATGCAGGCTGCAGGCTAGATCCTTTGGTGACAAAAAACAAATCTTTGTTTTCTGGAGTTGGAGATGGAAGTCTGGTAAAGTCCACCAAACTACAGACACACACACACACACACACACACACACACACACACACACACACACACACACACACACACACACACAAATTAGATTGTCGATCGCTTGATTAGCAGAAAGTAATTGAGCATGTACAGAGAATTTAGTCTTTGTCACAATAGCAACCATAAGTATATCTATTAAGTAAAATATAATATTTTATACCCTAGTGACCATGTTCGAACTACCTACAGAAAACCGAATCGTGACCTGTTATCATCTGAGCCCCCAGTGTGATGGGGGGGTGGGGGGGTATCAGTGCTGTCCTGCCCCTCCCCCTTTGCCCCACACAGGAAATAGCAGTGTGTTGTTGATGTGTGTGTACATGATGCTGATGCTAACCCTCCATCCAGTCCAACCCCGCCCTGCAGGCCGATGGAGGGATTACAGGTTGCCAGGGGTGGGGAGAGGGGTGGGGATAGAGGAGGCGGGGAACGTGGGGGCGGAGACACAACCCGCTGAGGCTCTGGAGAGGAAATAGACACGCCCACTGGATTAGCTATGCCCCCGGGATTAGCCAGAGCTGCTGACACATCTCTGAGGATCCGAGGAAGAGGACCAAGCTTCAACAGAGACGACTGGAGACAGACAGGGAGAGAGAGAGAGAGAGAGAGAGAGCGACAGGTAGAAAAAGAGAGAGAGACAGTTAGGGGAGAGAGATACAGAGAGAGAGACAGTTAGAAATAGGGAGCGAGAACCAGGTAGGGGACAGAGAGAGAGAAAGAGAGAAAGTCAGGGGGGAGAGAGAGAGAAAGGTAGAGAGGTAGAAAAAAGAGAGACAGTTAATGTGAGAGTGAGAGAAGGAAAGGGGAGAGAGAGGCAGGTAATAATTAGTCCATAATAATAGTCTACAGTTAAGCACTTTCTTTCTTTCTATATACCAGGATGTTGACTTTGGGAATGATAATTGAACTTTTGGGAAATTATTTAAAAGAAAATACATTTGCATAAACTCAGATTTGTGTAAGAAAAAGAAAAACTTCAGCTACATCAACCAATACCAGTAGTTCACATCAACATGATGGTGATTATTTATCAATGATAAAATCTCCGAGTCATTATTTTGGGTCATTTAAAATTATTACAGTCTCCAGTTATAACTATGTCAACTAAAATCAATCACAACTATTTAACTGATTAACTCAATCTGCAGGTAGCAGCAGCTCCTCCATGTTCACTTGTCCAGGTAGGATCAGCATAAGTCTATGGGGAATCATGTTGCTGTGTTAGATGCAATGTCAAGTATAAACACTGCAGTGTTACTGGTCATGTTCAGGTCGACTGGTGTCCAATCACAGAAATACTTGAACTAGTTACTGAGATGTACTTTATGTGTTGAAAGAAACATTACACTATGTCAGACTTACATTTACCACACTGAGTATTTTCTCTATGTTAGAGGAGATTTAGAAATCTGCTGACTCACTGCTGGTGTCAGGATCACAAACTGAAGGGATCTAAATTTGTTATCCACATCAGCATTAGATCCAACAGACAGATTTCTGAGACTAATACATTCAAATTTGTTTTATCATTTTTAAAGAAAAGTTGGAATAATATTGTCTAATGATTAAATTCTCCCCAATAGAAAAAAGATAACCTCACAAGATGACATGACAGCTGGAAAACTGTCAAATAACTGGGGAATTTTACCTGATTAAAACATGATCACCAGCCACCTGGTCAGGTCTTTTACCTGGTCAAGTTCGGTCAGCAGGGTGTGCAGACTCGAAAGCTCTCTGCCTAGGTCAATGTACCCATCAAATCCAGCAGTATGGTTCAGGCCGTCTGGGTTTGAGATCTCCTGTAGGAAACGCTGCATGCTGCTCCATTGCCGCTCCACAAAGTCGTTCATAAAAAGCATGTACTCCTCTTTAGTGCCGAACCTGCAGCAACAGGTAAACGTACAGGTAACACATTTAGGTATATTTAGCAGGTACTGATTATTAAAAAGTGTTTTCATAATAATCGCAGTAAAGGCCCCCAAGCTGCTTTACAGTAAAAAGCCTCCTGGTCGGTCACAGTAAAAGTTCTCCAGCTTCTTTACAGTAAAAGCCCAGACGTACTTGCTGAAGTTGGCAAGGTTCTGGATGACTTTGGCGATGAGGGTTAAAGTTCTAGCCGTGCGCTCATCAGGGTATTCTTGCATAAGATCGAATAGTGATGGCGACATCACAGCCGGACACAGGAAGCGCAGGAATAACGAGGCGCTGATGAGACGCTCACTGATATCTGGTCGCCCTCGGTTACTGCACTCCTGTCGCCAAGAGGCAAACACTTCCTTCAGCTCCCGGGGGAAGACCCTGTTTGGATAGAGTTATATACTGGGGTTAATAGGACAGACAAGGTGTTTTCAGTGCCTCCAACGTTTACATTGTAAATGTTTCCAAACCTGTATGAGTCGAGTATCTTGCAGAAAGCTAGTTCACAGCACATCCTCAGGTTGGCCTGATGCTCAGCGAGGTCAGAGGTCGAACAGCGGGATGGGTCAACCTCACAGTTCTCATCTGACTCGTACAGAGCTTTAATGAACTCACCTGAACACAGTGAAGAACACCTGAGTTTACAAACTGAATTGTCCTTGTAAGCTCTTTGCCAACACAGGTACAGGTGTTTATACTGACCGATCACAGATAGAGATCAATTGATATAAATAAAAAGTAAACAAGACACTCACACTCACACACACACACACACACACACACACACACACAGATCTCTGTCTCTATAGTTTTGTGTACCAAGGGCATCCTGCAGGTACTTCTGACCAATCAGCTTCAAGTATTCTTCAATGCTTTTTGTCGCCAGGGTGTTCTCTCTGAAGATCAGCTGGTCGTTGTCACGGCAACGGTCCACCTCAGACATCATCAGGTCTGTCAGGAAGTCCTGCAGACAAGGATCCAAGGTCATCTTGATTAGAATGAAGGTAAGAAGTGTGTGGGTGGGGTTGTTGAGGGGGGTTGTGGTTAGTAGGGTAATGGTGGGCATGGTCACCTTTTCCTTTCCCATGATGTGCAGGATGAAGTGGTTTCACTTTGAAGGTGGGTGGGGGTCAAGTATAGTGAGTGAATGGTAGTTAGTATACTGACTTTAGCTTTGGTCCAATAGTCAAAAAAATCCATCCAATGTCCTTTCCCGACCACTTTTCTGTGACTTTGTGATGCTTTCCAATGGGGAGATGGAGGTGAAAATGGAGGTGAAGGAGGATTAACGCTGACTTGGGAAAAGACAACCATGGTGCTAAGTGAATTATACTAGGCTGCATAATTTTGCAATGGCAGATGTTATTAACGTGGGTAAATAAATACTTATGCTGCAAGGAACTGTGGGACAGGATTACTCCTTTACATTTCTAAAGGAAAGTCTGGTGTATCCATCGCTAAAGGAGATAAGATGGGAAGCACTGAAAAACCTTTCCTTAGTATTCAGAAAATTCGACCAGCTCTCATCATGGCTGCCACTTAGATACTTCCAGGTCATTTTGCTCAGTTAGGAACTGAGAGTATTCAAGTGCAGCCTTTGCTTTCAGGTTGCTGTACAGGATGTAATGGTTTTATTTTGAGGAAGTTGGGTTCAGGTGTAGTGAGCATGGTCAGGTGTAGTGGTTGAGGTTACCTTTGCTTTCCCGGTGCTGTGCAGGATGTGGACGAGGGCAGCAGCTAGCTCCTCTTTAGCTCTCAGACTGATGGAGGCTTCCAGCGTGTTACACAGCAGCAGGTAGTTGGAGCTGATGTACTCTGCAAACTCTTTGTACTGCTCCATTGGTAGGATGACGATACTCTGATACCGAGCTTTGATTCGCACTGTCGGGACAGAAGACTTACCTGAAACACAACAGCATTGTTATTATTATATTATTATTATTATCATTATTATTATTATTATTAATATTATTATGGTGGTGATTGTTTTTATTCTTCTTGGAGGAATCGTTACATTCTGTAAACTTGGTGTATAACTGATTTGACTCCTCATTGATTAGAAATCCGGGGAGCTGTTGCTGCTTACATTAAGATTAAGACCATTCAAGTCATGAATGCTCTTCTATGGAGGGACACAGCACCCACCTAAACTCCCACATTCAGGTTTATGAGCCTTCTGGTTCACTATGATCTGCAAAATGAACAATGAACAGTCCTCCAGGCGCTGCAAGGCCAGACACCTCAATCAAGACTCTTTCCCAGTGTGGTTCCTCGTTGGTGGAACAAATTGAACTTGGTTCAACCAGAATTACTCTCTGTCTTCAAAAATGGCTTTTATGAGTTACCTGAGTGAGGACTTATTCACCTAGTATACTGTCTTTTTCTAAGTCTCTAACTCTAAGTTTCTTCTCCGGACAAAGAAATATATTTGGAGTCTTGTGTCTCTTTATCCTATGGAACATGAACTGCGTGTTGAGGCTTCTCCTTGAACTGCTCTGGCTGTGCTGAAACTCATTTGTATGTTGTTCTAGATAAAGTGTCTGATGAATTAATAAATGGAAACGCAAGTGTAACATTTTGCCATAGAGTTGTTATCATGTCACATAATGACATGACTAACAGTGTTACCATGTCTGTTTTTATTCTTGATTCTTCTGTTTAACTTTGACTCCAACTTGAATTCTACATGAACTTTATATCAACATGCATTATAATATTCTCTAATATATTAAATCCATTTTGCACATACAAGTAATACATTCTGTACAAACTCCTTACAATCTTGAACCATGGCAATGTAGCTTTTCACTATTATCTGAGCTTGTATAATGATGTATGTGAGAGGGACTGGCTGATTGACCGATTAATTGTTTTGATTGTATGTTCCTCAGTAGATACATTTTCCCAGCTGTTATTAATGAGAAACTTTAATGAGAACTTAAAGGACATTTTGTCCATACTGCCCTCCTGAGACAACTTCATGTGTGCTGGTGTGTGGAATAATTGTGTAAGGGATGTTGAGTTAAGGCTGTTTTGTCAACTGCTAAGTCTAAGATCAAGACTAAACATAACGTTGCGATTTAAGACCCCCAAAAACTTCAACATATAAACACAGTGTACATACCCCGACTTGTACTGGGCGTGCTCACTGAGTACCATTTCTCCACCAGCTGTCTGCCAGTCACTGTGGCGACAGGTATGTTGACCAATCCAACATAACTGCTTTTGTCCTTCTTGCGCTTCCTGTCAGTGTCTTTGTAGAGGTGGAGGGTGACGGCACTGATGGAAGGCAAACTGCTGAAGTCAAAACGCTCTCCCCAAAAAATGTTGTCAGTCTTCAGTTTACATGACGTCCGAGCGTAAAGACTGTCATCCAGACACAGCTCACAGAAATACCTATAGCACAGATACTAGAGTTACTACATACTGTCATCCAGACATTGCTCACACCGGTACCTGTAGTACAAGGTGTAGTGTCCTCTTACTGCACATGCTAGAATAACATATAGTGAGACAGATTTTGGGTGCAGCAGTTCTCGGACATAGTGCCCCTTACCTTTTCTTTGCAGGCAGGTCTTTGGCCTCGATGACCCAAACCGTCAGGACGTTCTCCAGCCTCCTGCTATTGTCTTTGTTTGGATGAACGGCTCGTCGCAGGTTCTCCATCCATTTATCTCTCTCTGCTGCCGAACGACATGAGAAACACTTGGTGCCTGTCGAGGTTGTTACCTAGGAGACACATGGTCAGATGTCATCACTATGTAAACGCGAGGGTCAGCGGGCAGGTTGTGTTTTAGTTGTGTTTTAATAGTGTGTACTGTGTGTGGTCTGTGTTTGACCTCGAAGCAGTAGTCCTGTCCCAGCAGCGAGGAGTGAACTGATTTGATGATCACTGATTGGTCCATCCTGAGCTCCAAAGATGACACACAGCCAGTACTTAGCAACGACTCCTGGCTACCACACCGCAGCCGGCGCATCACACACCTGAAACACACACATGCACACACACACGCACACACGTGCACAGACAGACACAAACACCCAAACACCCAAACACACACATGCACACACACGCACACACACACACACACACACACACACACCCAAATACACAAACACAGACACACAAACACACCCAAACACACAGACAGATACAGACACACATACACACACAGACACACACGCAGACAGTGTTAGCATGGGGTTTAAACAGCAGAGAATCCTCCTGAACTCTGAGTGTATACTCCAATAATCTAGTCTAAAGGGCAGCTTTGGATCAGGAGTTAGAATGGGTTGTCCACTAATCCCAAGCAGTAAAGACTATAAAAAGATGACTGCTACATGACAGCACTCTGTCCAACAGAACAACCTCACCCTGGCCACATACTTTCCCTGCTCAACCTCTGCTTGACCACGACCTATTTCCAGCATAAAAACGGTTTCTACAGACAGAAGCATGGCTGCACCATGGACCCATTGGTGTCTCCAAGTGGCTCATCTCTGAATTGAAGAAATAGAGACCAGAGCCTTTATCCCCCTCATAGAATCTGCCCTCAGCCACTGGTTTAGGTACGTAGACAACACATGAGTAAAAATCAAAACACAGGGAGCGGAAACCTTCACAGAACACTTCAATGTAGTAGACGACAACATCAGTTGTCAGAAGAAACACTTCAGCCTACTTGGACTATGAGGTATGCATAGAAGATGACAGAAGCCCTCAAAATTGAAGTATACAGTGGGTATACTTCAGGGTTCTCACCACCCACTGGTGGTCAAGCTGGGGGATATCAGAGCCCTAGGTCATGGGGCTCAGAACATGCCCACTAGGACTGAGGAGAAGGAGAAGGAGAAGGAGCAAAGGCACATCAGGAAAGCAACTTAAAACATGTGAGTACCAAAACTGAGCCTTCATCAGAAAAAGATAAGGAACAGACAGAAAATAGAATAACAATAAAAGGAACAACACAGCCTTTCCCTAAGTTGCAGGAGTATCTGAAAAACTTAAGAGGATTTTCAACACAGCAACCGTGTGCACTTGAAGACCAGTAACATTGAGGCAGAAGCTTGTCCACCATAAGGACTAAAAATCCAGACTTAAGCAGAGAAATGTAGTAGATGAACTTCAATGCTGCTTCTCAATGAACGCCTCAATGACTGCACAGACCTGTACATTGAGGAAATAAAACAACGGCTTCAAAAGTGCATGGCACAACACAGGAGAGCCAACCCCTCAGGTCAGGATTTGATAGTCAACTGACATCTGAGCACAAGGGAAAGTCATTTGAGAATATCAATGTAGACATTTTGACAGAAAAGAGTGATGGTTTGAAAGACGAGTGAAAGAAACCATCCATGTCAACCTGGAATGACCATCACCAAACAGAGTAGGTGATCTATGAAACCACTCATCAGCCACTTACAATGCAATCTTGAGATCCCTCCCCAGGCAGCTTAACACTAATTGGCATCATTGCTCATATGACCCTAATGACTCACATTTGACCTCAATGACTCTGAAGATGTTAACTTCAGTCAGAAGTGAAGAAACCTTTTGGATGAGAGCTGATTCATCTTCAAGAGCCTCAAGCAAGTCCAGTTTCCTTCGCATAGTACTTAGAAAAATCAGACCTGGATGAATGAGAATCTTCACAAAGACCAATAAAGTCAATAAATTAGGAAATTGGGAAGTGTTAACTTACCGTAACAATTGTCTCAATGTTACTTGTTTATTTTATTTACAGTAAACAACCAAAAATTTACCAACTTGTTTGTATCATGACAGTAACAGAATTATGAAAAAACTTAAAGATGATAAAAGTATTTAAATCAAAATGTGAAATAGGTGCTCAAATTTGTCAGCTGTCAACAAAACCATACCTGTGAGTCTCACCAAATTCAACAGGCAGCACTGAGCCTACTCGGTCTACAGTCATACAGCACTGAGTGAGTTTGTTACATCGTTAAAAGGTTGTAATACCTCCATTTATATGGCTGATATCTAACTTTGTGACAAACAGTATAAAAGTCAAGAAGGTGAAAGTTTTATGTTGGACCTCATCCGACAATAAATATATCTTCTAGGTCCTTCTGTACTGGTGTAAACACAGAAGCCCTGAAGTCACAAATGTACTGGCAGGAAAGATTTTTATGTGTTCATTTTTGGACAGAACTACTCTGATGTCATTGACATGCTCATGATGGCAGTCAGACGGTAGTTTGGCAGATTGTCCACAATGAATTCATGAGCTCCTGTTCAGCTCTTGGTTACTGGTTTTTAAGCAGGAACCACATTGGAAGCAAACTGCTGTTCTTCCTGGTCAGTCAACTAAAAACAAAAACTGTTACTATCGTGAGCACTAACAAACGGCTCAATCTAATGAATCCAAATGACAAACAGTCCAACATTTAGATAAATCAACTGTTTTTTCTCTGTACGATGTTTCAGATGTATCTCAGTTTGATCTCTGTTGGCTGAGAAAGGCTCAGACAGAGCTGGGTTCACCGACTGGGGTAAAACCTTGTTTTCTGGCCATCGCTTCCTCTAACATGGTTTTCAGACATTAAGTTACAATCACACATAGTTCACACAGGGTGGGGAATATTTCCACTTTGATGGGGAAGATTGGGGTTAGCACGTGTGGTTCAAAGTATAATTTGTTTGAACTTTAGAAAACTAATCCTGGTGAAAAACCCATCATGTTCCCATCATGTACAGACCAGGACTCCTGTACAGGAATACTACCTGTTCCACGTGAATGTCAGGCAGTTTGTGGCAATTTGATGAACCAAAACTTTTGTAGGAAAAATGCACCAAGTGACAGAATATAAACAAAAATATGTTATTGTTCTAATCTAAGTCTATTTTTTTTAGTTTTGAAAAAGTGGAGGTTGTCCTATATTTAAGGACTAATCAATCATGTCTTGACAAGATCGGATAAACTCTCTGAATGGAGTGTAAAGCGAGTGCATGTAGCCTTAATGTTGTTAAGCCAGAGTGTTTTCAGTCTGTTTATAGTGAGCGTTTTAGAGTCAGTCAGCACTAAAAGTATTTGGTTAGTCCAGTTTAACTTGCAGGAGTTTTTGTTTTAAAAAAAAATGAACAAGGATTGAAAACAAGTTCTTAGTGTCTCCAATGTCTTTACTGCAGAAATGAAACAGGGAGAAAAATTTTCAAACAGCAAAAAAAATCACAATTGAAACAGATGATGAGCTTAGAAAGACTGAAGCCTGAAAAACACTGTCAGAGAAAATGATTCTGACCTTCAACAGTCTGACAGAGAGAATATGAGTCTAAGACTACGGTGATGTGGGTTTTACATAGTATTGTATTTCTGTCATATTTCCAGTTGTGATTTCAGTTTTTCCACGTTTCCCTGTTCTCTCCATCTGTCAGGCATGGGCTTGGCTCTCCCTCACCTGGTCCTTGGTTCATCTCCATACCTGTCCCCAGTCTACTTTTCAATCTTGCACTATAAGAAGCCCGTGTCTTTATCCACTCTTTATCTCGAATACTAGAAATATTTCACGTTTTTCCTTGTGGTGATTATTAACTGTGCCAAGGATTCCAAGTATCCTCCTCTTCTCTTTGCCGAGTCACCTCATCAGTCGACGCCACTTCAACCACCCTTTTCACTCTGCAGCCTGCAAGCCACCTGCTTCTCCCAGCATCAGTCAGCCACACCACTTATCAGCTTGCCTGTCCCCTGCCTAAGCCTTCCTCCATCTCTTCATTTGTGACCAACCCTCTTTATTCTAAATAAACCCACTGTCCTCATCCACATTGTTGTGTCTACATTTGAGTCCAAAACCATCCAATCCTTAACAATGTCACGCTCTATTTCTACCAGAGGAAAGGCTGAGGCTGAGGATGACAACTCTCTTTTCCTTGGATTAATGGGATCTCAACAAAAATTTCCAACAGGATGAGTGTCAAAGGGTTTCCTGTCCTCAAGAAACATTTTCTTATAAACAGATGTTGGAAAAGGGAGTTATAATCACGGTCTTCCTAAACTCTAGGCAATGTGGCGATAAATGTGTAAAGACCAGATATTAACATAAGAGCCACAAGATTACATAATAAAATAGGACCCCAGTTGTTTTTGTACATGAGTGGTGCAAATTCCTGGTCGAATTTGCTAGTTATCAAATAACCAAAAAACCTCTGACATACAGTGAAGTGGCGGCCTCTGGAAGTCTGGATCCCCAGTGACAGTTGCACTTTTTAGGTCCAGGATGTTGTAAGGATGTTGTAACAGAAATGGTATAACGGCTTTGCTGTGATACCAGATTTGATCTGAGAACTGAGCTGAGTTTCTGCCTTGTTGCTCAGAGAGAGAGAGCTCTCCTCAGTAATGAGTTGGTGCTATGTTCTAGTGTTAATGAATGGTGAATGTAGTACCAAGGAGACCTGGCATAGTCTCACTGATATTACAGAGGAACCAAGTGTACACAGAGAGTTTAGTTGAGTCTTCATTAGAACTACTACTCTGCCTGTGAATACAGTTTCATTTCTTTTATGGCTCTGAGGGTATTTGAACACTACCCTATTGACACTACTATGCCATAGTGATGTCATTGTAATACAGATTTCTAGCATGCAGTCTGAGTTCCAACTCTAGGTGTGGAGTTTTAAAGATGAAGTAGTTCACTAGGCAGTGGAGAGAGTCTAATCAAAGACACTGTCCAGATGCATCACGATGAAATATCCATCCAAGACATATGGCCATTGCTCTCCAGCATCCCACCTCAGTATTACCTCTTTTCCAAGACAGGATGTATCTGACTACGTTATTTTCACATTTTCATGATATTTTTATGTCTAAAGTGTGCTTTCCATTGCTATTCATTATTAAAAGTTTAAACAGTGCTTGTCGATGTATACAGAGAGTGAAATGTT
The DNA here is from genome assembly GCA_016859345.1 of Istiophorus platypterus. Taxonomy (NCBI): domain Eukaryota; kingdom Metazoa; phylum Chordata; class Actinopteri; order Istiophoriformes; family Istiophoridae; genus Istiophorus; species Istiophorus platypterus. Next base: position 28,905,781 of record CM029115.1, read on the forward strand.
TGTTACTGCTATGTTCTATTTGTTGTGTTTTTAGTTCTTTTCCATTACTGGACCTTTCCAACCAGAACTCAGGACAGTTCCTGGGTTCTGCTTTTGTTACCACAAACCACCATTAGATCTGGAGACAAGTTCCAAGAGATGAAATATTGGCTCACTTTAGGTCCAGTTCCAGGTATTCACAGTTGGGTGGGACACTCATAGGGCTGTCCCTCATGACTAGTCAACCAGATGTGTCATCGAATCTCAACTACAACAAACACAACAGTGTAGAAGTAACCACCATTTCACTTCTAGGTGAACATCAACAGCAATTATCCAAACTTTCCATAATAAGAAACAATGGAGAGCGTGTTACGGACAATGTGTAAAAATGACATGTGTCCTGCTGTTGCCTTTTTATGACGTACATCTGTTCCTTCCTGTTTTGTGAAATAAGGTGGAAAAGTGGAACCGACCATCTTTGTCCTAGAAGCTCTCAAAAGGTTCAGGTTACGGATCCTTAACTTCCTGTAATAAAATTGCTTGTGGATTTTTTAGTATCTTTCTACATCGTCTGTTAATCTGCTGGTGACAGACTTCTAAAAACAACTAAGAAGATTTTAGGACTGACTAAACAGATTTCTGCTGTACAAACACACCTGTTAGAAACAGTCACGAGCCAGAAACAGGTTAAAAACAAACGTTTCCCTGACGGATATCAAACACATCATGAAACAAATATGAAAATGAAACCTGACTGTTCAGTCAAAACAAGGAGGTCAACAGTGAACTCTGACCTCTGTATAGACACAAACACACACACACACACACACACACACACACACACACACAAACAAACAGGATGATCTGTCAGGAACTCAGTGTTATCCCTCAATTAGCTCGTTATCTCTCATCTTAATGAGCTGCTTAATGTTAGAGACTTACCATACTAATTCTTCAGGGATGTATGTGTGATGTTGCTTAATCTTGTTTAGCTAAACATGTTGGCTAACAGCATGTAACTAGCCTAGCCAAATGCTAACATATCAGAATAGCTATGTGTAGGCTCACACACACACACACACACACACACACACACACCAAAATGCAGCATGCATGATTATGCAAATCAGGTAGAAGACGCCACCGTGCATGCAGCATGCAACAACACACACACAGACACACACACAGCAGAAATTCACTGCAGCCCATTTATCTATTCAGACAGTCAGAGGACAAAGGCAGTTAATGTGTGCAGAGGATCGGTGCAAGATACTCACCGAGCATTCTGTGTGAAGAATGCTGAGGAGGAAGAAGAGGAGGAGGAGGTGAGGGGGTTATGGATCCATGTTCTCCCTCAGCAGAAAAATAGGAGGAGGAGGAGAGAAGAAGATGGAGACCCTGCTGATCCTGACGCTATTTGGTCGAAAGGCTGAGGAACTGTCTGTCTCTTTCACCCTGTCTGTCTCTCTGTCTGTCTCCCCATCTGTCTCTCTATCTGTTAGCTTGCTGCTATTGATGCTAGACGGCTTCAGCAGCTCTCTCCCTCTCTCTCTCTGTCTGTCTCTATGTGACTCGATCTCCCTCTCTGTGAGCTTTTGCCCCTCCCCTGCAGTGAGGGTGCCCTAATTCCTCTCCTCTCCTCATCTCCTCTTTCCTCTCCTCATCTTCATTTTCAGCTCCTTGTCTCATTTCTCCTCCTCTCTTTTTCTTTAAGCGCCCCTTCCTCCCCCATTGTCACTTTGTGTTGTAGGTATAAAGGGATTACCCGCCCCCTCCAATCTCCCACACAAACCGACCCCCACCTCTATTCCCGCTCCAGGAGACAGACAGCGATTATGTGTGATGTACATTAATGCTATACACCATAGCAGCAGTGCAGTAACACAGTATTGCCCTGGCAACTGCCCACATGCTTGCAGATGTCAGAAATACCTCACCACCCACCTGACAACACCTCTCAACACCTGTCCACAGTTCATTCATGTTTCCCACAATCATCCAATTAAAACCATCCAAATCTACCTGCACCATGAGAATCCAGCCTCTTTTGTGGCTCAGAGCCTCCATTGTTGTTGGAGGGGCAGAAGGAGAAGGCAGTAACATCAGGTTTACCATTACTCCTCCAACCCCTGAGGTTTGTTCTTGCTACCAAAGAATCTGTGGTCCTTTATACTTGTCTGTGGGTTAAAACCAAACCAAAAATTTCTACTTCAGATTCCCTCACCACCAGCAGGTCTTTGGTTGCTGCTACAACCACCACCGATGAATCTCGGCCACAACTAGACCTCAGCAGTGAGGGCTTCGAACATGGCTCAGATGAACGTGTCATCCACCTCCACAGGATGAAGAAAATATTCGTCCGTGTGGGAGCTGAAACTCTTATTTGGGTTCCCAAGTCTGTCCTGGTCCTCTACCACCACCTGATCCAGCTCACCACCAGGTAGTGATCAGGTGACAGCTCTGCTCTTTGAATGTTCAAGACTTAAGGCCCCAGATGTGATGATGAGCCTATGAGGTGGATCAGTCTTTAGGCTTCTTTTGGTACCAGGTCCACTAGTCATCTTATTTTTAAATTCACTGCATGGACATCCTACAATGGGTACAGATGATGACACCGCCAAACACCCCCCCCCAGGTGTCAGTGCTATTACACTGTTAGGATAGTAGCTAGGTCCAACCTAGAGACTCCAAGAAGACATTTGTCTATTGCTAAACTGGCAAACCCCTGCACCAAAACTAATTTTTCAGGCTGGACCAGACCTGGTCCCATAGGTAAAGGTCAGGTGTTTGTAAGTTCACTTCCCAGACTGATCCAGCAGGGGGCCTAAGTCTTGCTGTATCCTTAAGATGCCAACTGATTGTAGAGAAGGGCCAAGTTTGTCCATAATTAATGAAGGAGTGGTAACAAAATGACCATACAATCTGACCATCAGGCTGAGGCAACACCAGCAGAATTCTGGGTAACTGACTGATTGATCATCAGTAACATATCTAAGCGTATTACCTGGTGTCTGCAGTATTGATCGGGTCAGTCCTTATGCTGCTGTGGCGAGAGAGTTTAGGCTGAGATCGAGTACGACGAAGAGACTGTTTCAACCTCCGGGAGAGAAAACCCTGAAGAAGGGGAGGAGGAAGAGGAGGAGAAGGAGGAGGAAGAGGAGGAAGAGGGTAATTAGCAGATTAAAATCAGATCACCTAACTTTCACTCTCAGGTAAACAAACACTCACCATAATAATATTCATTCCCATTCTGACAGTCTCATTGAGACATAATTTCTTTCACTGAATAATGATGCCAACTCTCAGGTCTCAGAGTAGCAGAGCATGAAACGAATGTTTGATCCTCCAACAAACCAGTTTGAGTGTTCACTGTACAGTTGTGTGAAAGCTAATAATCTTTTTCTAATCCTGTAAAAGACAGACTCAAGAGCAAAATATTACCTTTTATTTTTGTTTTAATCCTGCACTTGGAGTGCTCCTCTTTTTCTATCATAATAATGTAAAATGAAGGAGATATTCAGACTGCAGAGGTTGTAGGACAAGTAAAATTATAAATACGCTCAAAAAGCAGAAAGTCACGGTTCGGATTTATAACCTGTTTAATAAATCTGGGGGGTGGGGGTTCACTCACCTAGAAGAACAGAAAGAAAAAAAAATGGAAAAAGGACAAATGAAACTATTCCTTAACCTAACTATTTCTTAACTCAACTAGTCCTTATTCATGTCCCATGTAAATATAGAAAATAGAAAAACACACACAATGATAAACATGCTGTAGGTTTGGAACAGATATAGATTAAGATAGAAAAAGAATGAATCTATAAAGTTTTAATAATTAAAATATATACACTGTGGTCAACTTGATTAAATATCCTAAATTAAAAAAGACTGCTAAGGGGTATGAAGTGAAGTTTAAGGTTTACCTAATATGTCAAAACCAGATCCCAGATGCAGAGGATTTGTCCTTGGACCCCCTAAGTGAGTATTTTATCTTCTTTTACTATGAATTGGACCACAAAGAACATTTGGGTGAGCTTGTTGATTTTCAGTGTAATAACATTCCTCTGAGTGCAAGCAGTGTCGTATAAGCAATGATGTTTTATTGTCCATTCCTTGATGTAGAAGGTTTTCTATCTGTGATACCATACAAGGCTGTTGCAGGATTGAGTTGAAATCCATATTAAGAGCCTCTGATGGTGTTTTAATGATCACACACCAGTAATTTGCCAGAGCAGGACATGACCAAAACATAAGGTACAATGCCGTCACCAATTATGTCTAAATTAGGATATATTTTAGTCTCGCTTTGGACAAATGAACTTGGTACAAAACTCTCTATAGTATTATGCTTAGATTTGCACATGAAGTACTGATATGTCATGTCAAGTTCCAAATATCCTCCTCCATTTTCTCCCCAGCTTGTCCAACCAGTCTGCCCTAATATTCAGGAGCGGTCTGCTTCTAAATGAAGCTAATCAATCATTTATTTTTGGAATGAGCCTTTTTTAGTTAAAGGGCTCTCTAGCATATCATATAAGCCTGAAACAGAAGATGTACTTGGGAAGTTGGGGTTGTGGTAGTGAAGGAAGTGGTAAACTTAGAAATACTGAAGTAAGCTGGACCGATGATGGCTGAATTTATTCAATAGGTTGTCAAAGCTTGGAAATACACAGTGTACATACACTTAAACTGAGAAATACCTTGTTTTTGCCAGATGGAGAATACAGAGTCTAATATAATTGGAGAAAAAAAGGTGATTGTTACATATAAATTTAAACTGTATCTTTAGAGTGTTGATGATGATTGGATTGTTAATAAAATGTTGAATAGAAAGGAGAAGACTGGAAGTTACAGGGCTGTGAATGATATTGAAATGCAAGATGTGACTTCCAAGTGGCACCAGACTGTATCCGGTGTTTGAAGCCAGTAAATAATTTTTTAAATATTTGCAATCCAATAATAGCAGCAAGGATTTAGAAAAGCTAAGCTACCTTGTAGTTTAAGCCACTGTAGTATTTCTATACATATTCCAGGGCTCTTGCCATTCCATAAAAATGAAATGAAAGCATTATCAATAGACTTGAAGAGAGATGTAGGAAGACAAAGTAGGATACATTCAAACAGACACTTTTCCTGCCAAGGACATTTAAGTGTTTTCCATTTCTTCAGATCAAGTTTTACTTTTTTAAATAAAGAAGAATAGTTTTACTGATAAAGGCTCTGCATATCTCTCATGATATTAACGCATAAGGCATTGTCCTCTATTTGAAGAGCCAAGTAATTAAGAGGGAAGCATTCACTTTTACTAAAGTTCAGTCTATAACCGTGAAATGTACTAGTTCTCTTCAAAGCATGGACAGTGTGAAGTAAACTTGGCATAGGGTCAGATACATACAATAATAAATCATTGGCATTTTGAAACAGTCTATGCACTTGTCCTCCTCTATGAATCCCTCCTATTGATGGCAGTGATTTGACTGTGATGGATAATGGCTCTATGGCTGATTGGGAATCCCTGACGGTTTTGGTTGAAGTGTTTAAGAGTCTAATCCTTGAAATAAGAGCAGGACCATACACACATTTTTTTAAACATGTGAGACGACCACCTCTGGGACCCACTGGATACAGGAGAGAGAATGATATTAAAAGTCGATGGATATTTGTAAACAAACTCTGTCCCCAATGAAACTGGTTCGGTTGACAATGTAAGAGCTTTGGCTAAGCTCTTTGTGTCACTGTTTAGGATGATTGATGCATCAGTCAGTGTTTGTTAGGGTGTGATTTGGGCCAAAGAATCATTGTGAGTATCGAGTAAAATTATAGCTAGCTTCTCAGAAAATGTTTTAAAGAAATCAGCGGGGTATCGATCTGGACCACTTTGCACTGACCTTATCACATGATTTTTGCATGATTTCCTGCATTGTGTTTATAGAAGGAGCCTGGTTGCTGCTGCAGAAATGTTCCATTAGTTTTAATAGAGTAGTTTTAGACTGTGGTATTTCTTTTCCTAAAGTAGAGGACCTGAGGACATCCTGCAGCCCTGGATGTCACAGATGACATCGACAAAAACAGTCAGGTAGATCATCCCAGTGTGTTTCTGCTGTGATGTCACAGTGTTTCACCTTTAGGGGGAGCCAATCAGCTGATCGACAGCTGACAGCAGCTAAGCTCCTGTTACCATGGAAACAACAGGCTGAGTCCAGCTGGGAGGAGGTGTGTGTGTTAAACGTGTATGTGGTTTTTTGTGTGCGTGTTCACCGTGACTTTGGCGGTTGGTGTGTCCACAGCAGAGCTACTGGGCATGCTCTGTCGGCGCACTCCTCTCTCTGGAACATCTGGAACAGACAAAGTTCATCATGGGAGGGTGTGTAGTTTGTGTTGTTTTTTTTTTTTTCTACCAGCAGTCAGGCATCTTGGCTGCACAGCTGTTGCCATGGTAACTGGCAGTGACAGTTGTTACCATGGTGACTGGCAGCAGTCAGTTGTGTGTGTTTGTTTAACTACAAACAAAGTTTATATTGACTCATGGTACCGTTTATTTGAAGAACTGAGATGACAGTGGAATAGACCTGTGACAGTTACACACCCAGTCCTGTGGCAACGTACAACCGTACAACCATACAACCGTACAACCGTACAACCACACACACACACACACACACACACACACACGCACGCACGCACACGCACGCACACGCACGCACACACACGCACACGCACGCACGCACACGCACAGACGCAGTAGACCTCGAAAAAGTCTCAACTATAATATATGGAATCTGGATTAAGCCAAAACTTATTAAAGCACATCATTTTGATCATCTCTGTTAGTTATGTGAGTAACTGAAATAGAGAATGAATTGCATTTTGAAATGCTTTTGTTATTTGTATTTGTTCCAGTAGTAGTACAATAGTTTTAATAGTTTAATAATTTTAGTTATAATAGTTTTTAGTTTATTTTGTTGTTTTGTTTGTGAGAGAATGTTGTAAAAATAAAAATTTTATTAAACAGACATTTCTGCTGTCAACACACAGAGATCAACTTTGATTATACGCAGCTTTTATAATGAGGTTGTGTTCTGTCTTTATAAAATTTTTTACATGTGGTTTCATCATCTAATTCCATGTTATTAATATGACATGAGAATAAAAAATAAACATTTATTTTCTGTCATGCCATAAATTAATGCACCAGACAGAATTTTTGATACTTTTACTTTTCTACTTGTTTCATGAATATCTAGTTATGTGTATGTAGCAGTGTTGGCGCCAGTCAAACTGGTCCGATCCCTTCATAGACTGTAAAAGATTTCTAAATATGCATTTTTTGATTTAAAATGAATTAAATTAATGTCACGTATGTCACTTTGATGATGTGATGACTCAATCGTATGTGGTCAGTTATTCATGTTCTTTCATTCTATGAACGTGTTAGTGATGATGTTAAAAATTAATATGGTGGGATTGAATTCCTGTACTTCTCTGGCCCACACTGTGAAAGTCTGTTGTCTCTGTTTTGTTCAATCATTTCAGTGTCAAACCATCTAATACTGCTATTCAGCGCTGTAGTGAAGATGATACTAGCTTAAAACTACAAACTGTAGATGGTAGAGCTAGAGAAGGTCAAACATTGGTTGCTGTTGAAGGTAGTGAACAAAATGCTCAAAATCAGCTACTGACAGGTCTCACAGTATCACTTCATCATATAGCCTGCTGAAGTAAATGCTGATGTTAAATACTTCTGTGATCTTTAATTCATCAGTCCACATATAGTAAATCCCACCAGAATCTGTAGTAAGATCATTGTCACTTTGTCAGTGCTTTACAAGTTAAAACTAAAAATAAACATCAGCTAGAACAAAACCAAAGCAGAAGCGACATCTGTCGTCACATCACAGACCAGGTTCTGCCCCATAAAGGACCTGATGGTGCCTGTTTGCATTTATCTTGTAACTTACTGCCCACTTGTGGCTACAGAAGGCTACTGCCTCTGGAAGCTATCAGCCGTTGCATCTAATATATCTGTTATTTTCGGGGGCGTGGTCGTGTCCATTTGTCAAAGGGTGGCGCTTGTCAAGCAGAGGGGCGAGCGGCATTTTTGGAAGTTTGCATGTTGTGGATTATCCTTGGATCTTTGACAGGTGACAAGCTACAGACAAGTGTAATTGTCAAGCTGCCCTTGACTCAGCTTCCACTGCTCTGAGATCAGTCATCGATTTGCCCATGTTTTTTTTGAACTGGCATGTGGATACTGTACCTGTGCATTAAAAAAAAACCTTCAACAGTCTTTTCTTCCTAAGTGTTAACAGGCAGCAGAAGCAAGTAAATGAGCAAATTATGCTGATTTATCATCTCTTTGCAACTTCTGTAGTAAGTTTGAGAAGCTGTTACACAAATAGTGTAGCTTCCTTCAGGGTCAGCTCAGTGTGTAGGTTGAGTTTGGATCAACCAGGACTCTTCCTAGAGCCAATCCCCTGCCAAACTGAACAACTGGGGGAGAAGGGCCTTGGTAAGAGAGGAGACCGAGAACATGCTGATCTCACTGGCTGAGCTCCAGAGATCCTGTGTGGAAATGGGGGAAACATCCAAAAGGAAAACCATCACAGTCTGGGATTGATGAAGTGACCAGAGGAAAGAATCTCGTCACCGAAAGTTTGCAAAAAAAAATCACCTAAAAAGATTGAACTGTTTGGCCTCAATCCTAAGACTCATGTCTGGAGGAAACCAGACAGACAGACAGACACACACACACACACTGTACAACAAATTTTCTGTATAAACCAGCAGCAGAGTGACACTTAGTTTCAGTCTGTTATTGTTATTCATTTATATTCTACATATATATCTACATATTTATCACAATTATATATAAATGTCAGTGTTGAGGCAACTGATGACACTTGGTTCTTTGAAATATAGTTTTTAATAATTTTTTTTTTTAGTTATTTTCAGATGATGTGGGTCTTTGTTGTATTTTGTTTTTACTCTGTTTGGAATTTATGTGACTTGTCTGACTGAGATTAACTTTTCTGGCTGTGGTTGGGACCCATTTGAAACACCCTTGTTAGAATCAGTTAAACTCATATTCATATTCGGTTCTTTTTTATGTTCTGTTATTTAATCTTACGTAATATATGTTCCGATGTATTAGGTCTAGACAACTGTTTATATATATATTCTGAATAGTGTAATTTAGGTCAACAATCCTGAAATATTATTTATATTTGACTTGGATAAAAATCACCTGCTGTTGGTTTGTCATGTTCACTGTTTTTTTTTTTCCTCCTCGATTTGTGAGTTTATCGGTTTAATTCAAATTCAAAACACGAGTCAATACGAAGACAGTGTGGTAGTGGAGTCCCAGGTTGTCTCTGCGATGTTTCTCTGCACTGAAACTCAACCTGACTGTTACTTACTTTCTGACAAACAGGTCTTAGTCTCTCATGAGCATCTGTCCACACAGATTTATAGTAAAACACTTCAGAACATCATGGAAAATTTACCGTCAAACATCAATAAAATAAAGCTAAAGATTTAAAAAAAAAATTCTACTTTTCCTTCTTTTTTGGCTGCTTTCTATATTTTTGCACATTTGGTGGAAACTTTTTTTTTTTGGGTCAGTCCTGTAGTTTTGTATAATTTCCTACAGAGCAACTGTATTTAATGATGATTAGAGGTAAAACAGATCACAGTACCTTTGACCTGGATCAGCAGATGTTACTTTGACTAACAAGTGATGTTCACATGATTAGGTGAGGTCGATTAACGTTTACTGGTGACCAGTGCAGGGATCAGTCATGTTGCCCTGGTAACCGACTTCAGATATCAGATTATAAGATTATTATTGTGACATGTCACTAAGATTAACCAGACGAGCTAATCCCTGCTGCAAACTCACAAATACACTGAATGTCCAATAGAAAATAACCATTTTCTCACCGTTCAAGTCTTCAAACTCAGCATCAAGCTCCAACTCCATTGTCCGTAACTGTCAGCAGCTGTCTGTCTGTCAGCAGCTGTCTGTCTGTCTGTAGCTTTCTGTCAGTCTGTCATTAGCTGTAAGTCTTTCTGTCTGTCTGTCCTCTGCTTCTTTAGCTTTTTAAACCAGTCTTGTCTTCCTTACCTTTGAGGGCGGGGAAAGGAGGTGCTGAGGTCACATGGAGAGTGTATCTTAGCAACCAGACAGTACAAGTCTCCACCCTCTCTGCTAGAAGAAGAGGATGAACCTGAAGAAGATTGAAGAAGTAGGAGGAAAAAAGGTGTGTGCGTGGGGGTTATATATCTTAGGGGGCACACGTTTTGTTTACTGAAATTTCATAAATAGTGTCCGGGGCCTTATTTCCCTCAGTGTCAGAAAGTTACTGTATTTGTGATGTGTTGGTTTTAGAGAGGACTTTAGAACTGATTTCACCTGTTAAATCAAAGTTAACACTTCCTCCATGTTTACCTGTTGTCCTGATAAATTCAGTCTAATGTTCGTGTCCACAACACTAATTCAGTACAGAGAGAATCACAGCAGATGTTCCACCTACCATGAAGGAATCTCAACACTTCTTCCAGAGGTTTCACATTAAAAGTATTTTCTTCATTTTATAGGCAGGCTTTTAATGTGAAAAAAAACAAACAAAACGTGTAACTTAACACAGATGAGGAGTAGTGTGAATGAAACAAATAAACTCTGCTTTTACAGAGCTGTGTGCGTGACGCGACCCTTGTACTGACCAGTTAAAACTGCGGAAATACACGTACTGAATTTATCATGACAGCAGGTGAGCGTGGAAGTGTGGAGTTGTCAAATGAAAATGGAAGCAGATCAGAAATCATGATCAACTATCTTAAAATATCTGATGAAAAAAATTAGAGATAAACTCTTTGTTCCCTCTGCAGGTGACCTTAGTAAAGGACATTATTTGAGAGTTTACATTTGCTTGTGAAACTGAAAAATTCAAAGTGTTGAGTTTTAGTTTGGTACCTCCAGGTTGTCAAGCATCAGTAACTGTGAATCTGACAGGATACAGAACATTTTACTCCAGATGTAAGGCTCCACCTTCCGACCACACGACAGCCAATGGATGGAGGCACTCTTCAACTCTGTGACATCATCACAACCACCGTCACATTATACTCAAAAGCAGTACTAAAAGTAGCAGTAGGTCTTCTAGCGGTAGTACTGCTTTTATTCACCTTTTATCTAAAAAACTATAAAAATCAGCCAAGGTCTTAAACTTAATAATCCTCTGGAATTAGTGTATTTCAAGCCAAACTATTGTACATTTAAATTCAAACTGTGGTGCACAGAAGCTTGTAAATTTTATGAATCTCTGGTAAATGTCTGTCACAACTCACAGCACATCCATGAGTCTACTACAATATACTCTGACGTAAGGCCAGAGGTTTTTATACACACTCCAGGACACACTGAGGACCAGGTTAGGTCAGGCTCAGTATTCTGGCACCATAAACTAAACCATATAAAACCACCTGAGACTCAAGCCACAGCGGTGGTCACAGTCACCAGATTTACCAGAGGTGACTATGACTGGATCATGGATGCAAATCCAAGGTCAGTACATTATACATTAATGGCATTGTTAATGCATGACGAACAAAAAGGCTGATTCTGTATTAGCGCTGTATCATTTCCCTTTCTTAAAAGGTTTTTTGATGAAATGAGGCTGGTCCAAGTCAAGCAATGTGACATGTTTCCACAGGTGGAGGCCGGGGGGATCGGCTGTGGACCTGTTTGCTGTCAGGCTGAGTGGAGCCTTATTATCCCAGTAGAACACTTCACTCCCAGAACACAGGCCTACTTGTGGTTCCTAGAGTCTCAACAAGCAGAACAGGAGGCAGAGCTTTCAGTTATCAGGCTCCTCTGCTGTGGAACCATCTTCCAGTTTGGGTCCGGGAGCCTGAGGAGGTTTAAAACCTTCCTCTTTAATATAACTTGTGGTTAGAACTGGCTCAGCATTAGCACAAGCCATCCCCTCACTATACTGCTATAGGCCTAGACTACCAGGGGACTTCCCATGATGCACAGAGCTTCCCTTTCCTCCACCTCCTCCTCTCTCCCTATGACTATTAACACCTCAAAGAACCACCTACTGCCCCATGAGCCTGACCAACACCCACTGCTTTAATTACTATGATTATTACTGTTACTATTTCATTTAGTTCTATTAGTAATGTTATCAGCCCTTATTGTGCTATGCTCTCTCTCCTCCCTCCTGCCTCCTCTTGTCTCTCTCTCCCTACCCAGTCGGTCGAGGCAGAGGCAGAGGCAGAGTCAGAGTCAGAGGCAGACCCCCCCCCCCCCCCATATACAGAGCCATGTCAAAACAGCCAACTGAATTGCCCAAAAATTTTGTCATAAAGAGTCAAAAAATCAAACAATCTGTTCCACAAAGCAGATAAAAAGAACAGTGAGCACCAACATCTCTACAGTGATTGCTGTTTACACCAGGAGAAAGGTGTTGCTGACATAGTCGGAGCACGGAGCAACACCTTTCTCCTACTCCACCACACAGATGGAAAGCCTGGTCAAGTTGTGCCAGTACGGCTTGCCTGCTCGTCCCTCTTCATGGCATGCGTTTATTTATTCATAGATTTTAAAATATCTCTGAGGGGTTTTTGCCTTTTTGGATAGCTATCAGTACAACTATGACATGAGTCATGTTATGAACTGAAGGGAAGGGGAGGTCTATGACATGCAGCAAAGGTGCTCATCTGGAACTGGAGAGGGACGTTAGGGTTATGCTCAAGGATTGTTGCAGGGTTTGCACTCTTGAATCCAGATTTCTCAAAAGATAACAAGAGACAAACAAGAATGTCCCATTTCATTTTGTTTTAAACTATTTGGGTGGACAGCAAAAGTAGAGCCAGCCCTATAAACGCAAATGTCCTTGACTAACTGACTGGTGAAGTTTCACCATTGGTTGGCCGGCCTAGGGTCGGTGTTTCCACATTGTTCATTGTTCTTTCTAAATAAATCGTGACCAACAGTTTTTATTTCATCAGGGGTGTGTACAGGCAGTGCTACCAACTTAGCACCTTTGTTGAAAGATTTACCAACTTTCTTTATTCAAAAAAAAAACAAATCTAGCAAATTCTTGGATAAACTTTAGCTACTTTTTATAGAAGACAGACGCAAGTGTTGCCCTGTGAGTGTGAGGCTGAGCTTTCCCTCCCCAGACACATCTCTCTGTGTGTTTAATTCAATCAAACACATACCAGCTGACATAGATGTGAATACATTTCTAACTTTTCTCTGACTGATCATTTTACAGGTAAATAAGGCTGGAAACCACAGCTTTTTAACTCATGTGTCTGGTGATTCTATCAGACGACATTGTGATTATAAAATCAGGATTTTAGCAGCAGAGCAGCAGCTTGGAAACGTCTTTGAAGTGACTGCTGGTTAACATGTTGTCTTAATGGGCAATGTTTCAGTCAATATTTAATACTTGTTCTGCTGTCCAACAACAGAAACAGAAAAACATGTAAACGAGAACAGCTTTACTGTGGATTTCAGCTAAATTAAATGACTGTATATGTGATCACAGACAAGGAGAGAAGCAAACAGATAAAGATCCAGCCACATACTGGATTTTGATCTAGTCTTATTGATGATAGAGCTACAGGTAAATATCAGATACATCTGTCCAAGCTTCTGTCTGTATCAGCTGTCTCTTCCTTTCTGACAGTCATCCAAAAGCTTATTCAGCTATAAATCACAAACTCACCAATCACATCCATCCAGCCAAGGTGCTGACACCTGGACAGGTGTTTCACCAGATCCTCCATGGCAACAGGATCCTTTACAGAGCAGATGGAGCAAAGACCAGCATTCTGGGAAATGTACAGGCTAAATTCACTCACCTGTCCGTCTCCAAAAACTACACATGCACCTGAGAAAGGCAGACAGGTCCACAGAGACATGTAGAAAAAAAAGTAGAGATAGGCAAGAAGGATATGTGAACAGATATTAAACTAGGTAGAGACAAGTAAATAGGGACAGGTAGAGACAGATGAGTAGCATGAATAGCTAGGTGAGATGTAAAACACAGCCACAAGTACACATCCAGACACATAACCTCAGACAGTGAAACTCACATGGAGACAGAAGAGACGTACAGATAGACAGGTAAAGAGGTAAACTTACTGACAGGTAGATGAGGAGTTTGTCTCTTTAGCTGTCAGTCACTTGTCAGACAGGTTTACCTGTCTGTCTGAACACCTGTCTCTCTGAATGGACCCTCAGGATGATAACACAGAACACCTGAACTGTTTCACTGACTATTAATGCGTGTTTGTCACGTGTTGGTTAACACCTTAATTGTATTAACAGATTATCACCTAATACTCTCACTGCTGGCCGTGCGCGCGCACACACACACACACACACACACAAAAACAGGGAAGTCAAGGGTCAAACATCATTTTTTTTTTTTTTATTCCAGAGAAAGCTGGCAGCTGACAGGTCAGCTCATCAGAAAAAAAGCAAAAATACAAACAGTCACATGATCAAAACAACCGTCCAACAGGCCAATGGGAGGGGGGTGTGATTACCATGGCAGCGAGGAGGCGCCACAGGTTTAAAGTGACAGAGTGAGTTTAATGTCTCAGAGACTGTTAGCACATTTAGCATTCCTTATTCAAAGCAATGGGCTGTGTTAGCTTCAAGCTAACCTCTGATGTCATGCAAAACATCTCAAGATTATTTTAGGTTCTTTTAATACATTTGAACAGCACAAGGCTCTTGATCAATGCCTATGATTGAATATCCATTGGAAATTAAATTTGATGTTTGCATAGATACTGATCGTGACGATAGTGCAAGAAAACAGCTGCTGCCAGGAAACAGATCAATAGTCTGAAGGTAAACACAAGGAAACCAAACTCGTGGACATGAACCTTCAGCGGCTCTTTGTAGTTTTTGTTTTTCAGCTTTAATCAGAACATCAAGTTTTTAGGGTTATTTCTTAAATGAAATAAGAAATAGAGCCTCTCATGTCAATGTAATCATTTTAATCATTTCTCCTGTTCATACTGATAGAAATGATCTCTTCACAGATGTCAAATCCACATTCTGGGTCTAAAGGTAAACTGAAGTTAATAGAGTTTCAGCAGCCTGAGTTACACTAATCCCAGTGTTCATTCTGTTTTTCAGTCTAAATATCTTGAAACATTGCTTTAAGATAGGAAAAACGCTCCTGTCATTATAGAGAAGGCTTTAAAACACTATTAATTTCATGATCTAGGAAGATGTAATTTAAATAAAACAGAATATTTCAATTTGTACATAAAATGTAGATTGGTAGCCATTAAAATGTGCTCAGTGTTTCTAAATTCTGGGATGAAGACAAACAATTAATCTGAAGTTAATGAGAACTCACAATAAGTTTGGCTCTCAGACTGTGGATTAAGTCCCCATTTCTCATTAGGAAGTTGTGTTATGAAGAGATCACAAAGACCTCAGACCACCGGTTGGGGACATCCAAATTAATGGATTATTTTTATTCCAGCTCCCTTTGATGTTAGATTGGAGTAAACGAGTCCAACAGGTTCAGGTTCACTGGTCTAAAACTTCTTTAAAATCCTGCAATGTCCGGGTAAAAACTATCTGTTATTGAAAACTCAGCTCTCACCCAAAGTTCACAGATAAAACAATGACTCATATCAGCTACTGCTCTGATCTCCCCTGACCGCACCCACTCCGTGACATCTTAACAAGTGTTATGGTATTGACAATAAAACTGTTACAGTTCAGAGCAGCAGTTTTCTGACTGGTGGCTGCATTAAATGAAGTGCTGAGCTTGGTTCAACTCAGTACAGACTGAACACGTTGGTTGAATGAATCAGAATATGCTGAACATGAAAAAAAACTCATATGTACAGTAGTGAGGACAGGTAAGGCTGTGTGCTGTTTGACAGCTGGGGGGCACTGCAGGAAACTACAGGAGCCTCTGACTGTTTAACAGCCCAGAGACAAAGAAGAGGAAATGTTTGGTTTGACAGAGCAGAGAAAACGTCTACTGTCAGTCTGATAATATACAGACCTGAATACTAAATATTGATATGACACTACTGAGTACGAGTGTGTGTGTGTGTTTGATTGTGGTTTGTGTGTGAATGTGTGCATGGTCTTTGGCTGTAGTAAAACAATTTGTTTGTTTTCACTAAATATAGTTATTACAGGATCATGATCAGCTTTGACACCAGATTCCTCCCAGTTCACCTGAAAAACCCTCTAACAGCGGATTACAGGTTCAGACAGCTGACATTCATCTGACTGAGGACCGAAGAGATGTATAGGACTGGGTTTCTCAGAGATACTTATGATCTTATGATCTTTCTAGAGACACAAACTGAGGTGTAATCCCAACCCTTAGTTGTGAAAACACTGTTGCTAAAAAGCTAAAAGTAAAAATTAATTAATTTGCTTCGTTGAAATACAGGCTGACTCGTTTTTGTGTTTTTAGGCTCATATTTATGTGAAAGTTTATATATATACATATATATACACATGTACATATATATGTGTATATGTGTGTGTGTATATATATATATATATATATATATATATATATATATATATATATATATATATATATATATATATATACACAAAAACCTTAATGGTGGTTTCAAAACACTGACTTGCTTTAAAGCTGGTGGCCTGAGAAACATGAGTACCAGACCAGGTGGTCAGTCAGGTGAATTGTTGTCATGGACACAGTAGATACAATAACATTACCCTCGAGTTAACTGAGCTCTGAATGGTGTTGACCAATTGGCAGACAGATTTTACTGGGAGCTGATCAGGAGTGGACTAAGTGGAGGAAAATGAGTCAAAGCTTCACAGG
This sequence comes from Istiophorus platypterus, assembly GCA_016859345.1. Classification (NCBI taxonomy): domain Eukaryota; kingdom Metazoa; phylum Chordata; class Actinopteri; order Istiophoriformes; family Istiophoridae; genus Istiophorus; species Istiophorus platypterus. Next base: position 28,922,625 of record CM029115.1, read on the forward strand.
ACATCTAACCCCTGCTTCTCTACCAATGTCCTAATATGGTGTTGTCCCTTCCCACTCCAGAAGATACTGGACCGTCCCCTGAGGAGTAATACGTCGAGCCAACACTTGGTACCTCTCCCCATTGGTCAGTCTGCCTGCTACTCCGAAATATGAGGAGATGGAGGAATGGAGGTGGGAGGAGTCAGAGGGAAGCTGTGAGGGGTCAGAAAGGAAGTGGGGGGAGTCAGATGACAAGTGAGCGTGGTTTGTAGCTTCTGGGTCCTCAAGGATCCCAGAAAGCTCCTCCCCTCCAAGCTCCTCCCCAACCTCACTGCGATTGGCCCACTGGCTGTAGGTGTTGCTTGGTAACTTCCTCTTCCTGCTGCCCACCCTTCTCCTAAAGACACAGAGGTCAAAGATAGGTTCTTATAGGGAAAAATATTTTAAAAAATGTCATCATAAGGACGCTGGAGGACACTTATTAACTGTAACCCAGACATGAAGCTTCCTCCTCAAAGATGTTTTTATAAAGCACAGCAGAGGAAACAAAGTTCAAAGTCATGACTCCTATGTTAAGAGTTTCACTGAAAATAGGAAGTGGTGATGATGATGACGATGAAGATGATGAAGAGGTCAGAGCTGAGAAGGACAAGGAATGAGGACAGGTTAGTTAACTGCTAGTTACCTGAAGTGGTAGGAAGCGCTGGTCGTGGCAGAACCTGAAGTGGATGCATCTGTGGAGTCCTGATCAATACTGACTGTTCTACTGGACGTACTAAGGAGGAAAATTAGACAGTAGTAACATGCTGATGTGCTAAATATTGATTATTGGTGGATTTGGTGTATTGATCAGTCTCACCTCTTGAGGCTCTGCAGTTCATCCAAAGTGAAGTCAAAGATGTTGGCCATGTGGTGGTTGGACGTCCAGCTGCACTCGTTCTACAAATATAGAAGTAAAGAGTGAGGAAACATCAAGCCCCCAGTATCGAACAACACTAGGAAACAGCAGAAAAAGAAGGGCCGTACGTTAGGGTTAGGAATGGCGTCTTCTAGAAGCCACTTGGACTTCCTCCTCTTCCTCTCTGCCGAAGCACTGATAACACAAACACAGAATGTGGGCGTGTGGTGAAACTGGATGACCTCCTCCTGACCTGACACTCTAACAGTCACCAGATAAATGATGAGAACTACCTGTTTCTGACCACGCCCTTCTTACGGCCCCGCCCCCCATCATTCTGAGCGCGTTCAGGAAAGAGCTTGGAGGGGGGATTGGGTGGTACCCTGGTCCTCAGACGAAAGATGCACTTCCTCTTCTTTATCTCCTTCCCACACAGAAACCTGAACAGATGTAAGGTGACAAATGAGCAGTTAAACACTTGTAAGGTGGTGTAATATAAAGGAGCTTCTAGCTTTGGTTAATTCTTTTACCGTTTTTTTTTTTTTTTTAAAACAGTTAAAAAAAACAATCTATGCACAAATAGTATTAAAGATTTATCTTTAATGTTAGACACTTATTTTATATGAAGTTATGAAGATTACTATTTCACCTGCGACTTACTTGACTTGTTTGATTCACATTCATTGAAAATATTGAAAAAGTCCAACTTTGCTGGAAAAGCACCTTTTCACAACTGTTGTAAATTATACCAGTTTAAGATGACTGATGATTATATCTCTGCTAAAGCTTAATACTCTTCGGTTTAAGATATTTTTGCGTCTTTCATATGTGTAACATCATTGGACATTATGTCAAACTACAGGATGAAAACTGTAGCTATTGCATTAAACAGAGTGAGAGGTATCACTCCCTCTGAATTCTGTATCTCTCTGTCTGTATCTCTCTGTATCTCTCTCTCTCTCTCTCTCTCTCTCTCTCTCTCAAAAGAAGCAAAGTATCACATTTTATACTTAAATTGAATTATTCAAAATGCTTCGTGAGGAGAGCTTGTTTTCTTGAGTATGCGCTTTGACATTCAGTTTCAAATTTAAAAAAACAAATTCAGGGATGTCAAACAAAGGACAACAAAACTTAATACTCTTAGGTGGTTAGAAAACAGGTAAATATTTAAACGGTTTGGAGACAAAAACTTGCCATGTGCAGCATCATGACCTTGAACAGGATCCTTCAATTAAATAAAGTTGTCTGTGGAAATTCACGACTTTAAAAATCAGGGTATGGAATCACACCAGAGGAAAGGGTTTTTCCTACGCTTTCAGAAAAACATGGATGTAAAAATGATTGCCATTTACTAAAAATACATATAAAACTATGCCCAGGTATTCATATTAATTTTTTATGCTTTGCTTTTAAACTTATAACTGTTAGAATTTAATGAAACATGCTCGAGACAGTCATACTGAAGGGCGATTTTTAGATTAGGCTCAAAAATTAGAAAACGAAAAAATTAGTGGTATTTATAGCAACAGGTCCATGTAAAACAGAAATGTTAACAATTTTCTGCATTTTTAAAGGTTCCAGCACTAATTCCATTCGATTTTTTCCTTTGACACTGAAAGGCCATGTCTTGTCAACAACCCAAATACACCTGATAAAGATGAACCAGGTGTACATACTGCAGATGCACGCTTCTTACTTGCTCTTATATTTGTTCAAGGCGTCCAGGAGATGCTGCCCCCTCTCTGCTGGAGGAGTGTTAGACAGCTACACACAAAAAAAACAAACAGGTTACAATCAGGAGTCCCTCCAGCTGAAGGCTACGTTAAGCAGTCCGAATTTATCGAACATTGGTTTGGAACAGTCTGGCTCAGGTTGGTCCAGGTTTAGTTTAGTCTGTTACCTTTCCCAGCTGTAGATGTTCCCAGTTTGCTGAGACGAAAGCAAGGATCTCATCCAGCTCGAAGTACTTCTTCTTGCTGCTGACCGACAGGTTGTAGAGAACCAAGTGAACCAGATCGACCCACCTCAGAGACAGACGACGGACATACTCTGATCCTTTATTACACACCGAACACAAGAAGAGGTAGAACCTGAGGAGGAGAGCAGAAAAATGAGGACATGCCTTAGGGCATTCACAGGAGTAAACTGGAGTATATGACAGACATAACGAGAGGAGTAAAGAGGAGAAATTGATTTACCTGTCTCCAAACATCATAGACTCCTGCAGACACTGAGTGCAGGCTTCATGGAACCACTGCTGACACCTGAAGCACTGCAGCATCTTCAGGTACCACCTGCAGACACAGACAGCACATGTGATCTACGGGACTATCGGCGATGTAACACCGAACATCCGGACGATGGCGAGTGTCTCTGATCCGACAGTCTTACTCTCCGGGGCCTCCGCAGTAACAGTAACACTGCTGCTGATTGGTCCGGTGCTGGGAGTCCCAATCCAGAGAGTCCAGGTCGTACAGCAACACCTGCTTCATGGCCGACAGGGCTTTTGCTATGGGACCTTTCTTCAGAGCGCCTCCCTTCTGTTGAGAGGACAAGCAGACCGGCAAACTGGAGATTCTGGAGATGTGCTGTCATATATAGCTTTCTCTATTTCTCTGTCTGTTTCTTATGAAACACAATTCAATATTTAAAAGTGACCCACTGTGAAAAACTGAGCAGAATATTTTGTTTGGGCTCTTGCTCTGAATTCGAAATTCAAACTTTTGTTTGAATGTGGGAGAAAAAATAAACATTCAAAAAGTGCTGTTCAAAATTCAAACTTCACAGCCTATAATCTCAACAAAGCCTTTGAGGTAGTTCAGCTTGAGGTCCAGTGGAGGGTGCTCTTAACAGTTACAATCAGTTTGACCTATTGCTGCCCCATTGATCTATCACTGAACTTAGCTGATCAATGAAAGTGGAGAACAGTAACAGGCTGGTTGTGGAATCTGACTTTACAACCATAACTGATCTGAGTCCTCACCTGCTGCAGATGCCCAGGTGAGGCAGCGGAGGACCAGAAACCAGTGGGGAACATCCCCTGTACAACCTGATCTGACTCTTCACCACGCTCATCCTCATACATAACATCAGCTTACATTACATTGCACTCTCTCACCATTGTGGATGCGGTGCAAAATACTACAAGGGATGTGTTGGAGTTAGTGTTTTAATTGCAGCGTCCTGCTGGTCTACTAATGAAAAGCTTTTAATATTAAGCAGCAACGGGAAAACGCTTGGTTCACTTAAAGAGTAACTGTGCAGGTTTCGATTCAACTGAAAGTCATCAGGAAACGGTGACAAAGGCAGATATGAATGTAGGAGTGAACCTAAACTTCAGACCACAGGTTCAGTTAGAAGATAAAAACCACAGCAGCACAGAAACAGCTACTGAACTTCAGATTGGAACAGATACAGAGGTGTGGTTTCAAGGTGTGTCCTGATATAAACAGGACACAACAGCATAGTTGAAATATACCGTGCTATAAGGACACAGTGGGAACACCTTTTCACAGCTCAGTGCAGGTATAAAACAGAATGACCCAGGCTCATTTAAAAACACCATGACTCTGCTTCTGTTGCTGTTTAATCAGGTCTTTGTTTATTATAGTGTATCAGTGTGTGTGTTTATACCCTGACAGCCAGAGCAAAGACACAACGTCTGCAGAACCAGGGACTGAGACTATTGCTTCCCTCTACAGGAGGGACGTGACACTGCTGGTGGAAACCTGAGACACAGACAGAAAGACAAGACAGGTCATGTAATTACTGTCAGAGGGCAATCGTGGGGTTTACTTGATTGCCCAAAGTTTTGGGATTATTGAGTCTAAAACGTCTCAGCTCTATAGAACAATAATTCCTCACAATATAATTATCATATTAATGTGACCTGGACTTAGACAAGCAGCATAAAATGGATGGATGGATTAAACAGTGACAAATGATGCTCATCGAAGCTTTAAAACCTTAACACAACATTTAATGACTAAAATTACCGTCTACAGCAGCCAAAAGACATTAAATACCACTTTTATAAACTATATTCAAGACTTTCTAATAACTTCTAAGGCCTCTTTTAGGGAAACTGAAGCGAATTGAAACTCATTTTTTAAAGACTTTTCAAGGCCTGCAGATGCTCTGTATCTCAAACTACAGCTGTCACAATCTCCTACAGGCTGTAATGCTCACTACACTTAAAAGTTAATTAATCCTGTGTTGGAGGAACACAATCTTGTTTTAGTTAAAATGACAGTAAAACTGTTTAATGATATGTAGTCATTAGAAATATAACACACTGTCACTACTGGCTAGAGTGACACTTAGGCAGATGTCAGCTGATCAGGAGGATTCGACCACTCCACTGAGGGTTTGTGACCAGAGTTTCTGAGCCCTGACAAGTCAGTTTGTAGGCAGCAAAATGTGCCAATCACTCTGCACCTGGTGACTATTCTTAAATGAAACTTTTTATAAAAAATACTATTGATCAGTATATTAACAGCATAATTTTAAACTCCAAAAGCGATATTAGGATTAACCTCAAAAATCCAGCTCTCATCAAGCTGCCGCAAAAATAAATTTGTAAATACCTAAAACGTTGTAATATAAAACGATCATGAGGAAAATTCTACATTCAGATTTAGGGCAAGTCAACTTGAACAGCCTGTCTGTCTGTCTGTCTGTCTGTCTGTCTGTCTGTCTGTCTGTCTGTCTGTCTTACTCACCGATGCCACACTTTCCACAGATGAGGATCTGGTTGTTTTGATTTGATTGGCCATCAGGGTTCGACCCCGCCCCCCGGCATACAGAGCAGCAAGGCTCCTCCCCTGGCACTCCGGCTGCAGCAGGATTGGATGAAAGATTGTGATTGACAGGGAGAACAAAGTGATCAGACTGACAAGAACAACATGATGGTGACACACTCTTGTTTTAGGTCTTTCTGCCTGTCTCTCTCTATCTCCTTCTATCACTACCTGTCTCCCCCTCTTATATTGCCTATCTCTCCCTCTCTCACTGCCTGTGTCTCTCACCGCCCGTCTCTCCCTCTCTCACCACCATCTCCCACACTCACCACCATCTCCCTCTCTTTCTCATCGCCCGTCTCTCCCTCTCTCACCACCATCTCCCTCTCTTTCTAATCGCCCGTCTCTCTCTTTCTCATCGCCTGTCTCTCCCTCTCTCACCGCCGGTCACTCACTGCCGATCTCTCCCTCTGTCAACGCCCGTCTCTCCTTGCCCGTGTCTCTCTCTCACCGCCCATCTCTCCCTGCCTGTGTCTCTCTCTCACCGCCTGTCTCCCTCTCTCTCTTATCGCCCGTCTCTCCCTCTCCTACCACCGGTCACTCACTGCCCATCTCTCCCTGCCTTTGTCTCTTTCTCACTGCCCGTCTCTCCTTCTCTCACCGCTGTCTCCTTTTCTCTCTCACCGCCGGTCACTCACTGCCCCTCTCTCTCTCTTCCAGCGCCCGTCTCCCCCTCTTGCCGCCTGTCTTTGACTGCCTGTCTCTCCCTCTCTCACTGCCCGTCTCCCACTCTTGCCAACCGTCTCTGACTGCCTGTCTCTCCCTTTCTCACCGCCCATCACTCACGCCCGCCCCCCCTCACCCACCGTCTCCATCTCTCTCACCCCCCCCCTTCACCGCCCGTCTCCCCCCTCTCCCCTCCCTTGTCTCTCTCTCAGCTCCTGTCTCTCCCTCTCTCTCACACTGCCGGTCACTCACTGCCTGTCTCTAACCCCTCTCACCGCCCATCTCTCCCTTTCTCACTGCCAATCCCTCACGCCCGTCTCTCCCTCTCACCGCCCGTCTCTCCTTCTCTCACTGCCCGTCTCTTCCTCTCTAACCGCCCGTGTCTCTCTCTCTCCCTCTCACACCGCCCTTGTCTCCCTCTCGCACTGCCTGTCTCCTCTCACCTCTCACCGCCCATCTCTCCCTTTCTCACTGCCAATCCCTCGTCTCTCCCTCTCACACCGCCCTTGTCTCCCTCTCGCACTGCCTGTCTCCCCCTCTCTAACCGCCTGTTCTCTCCTCCTCTCACCTTGTGTCTCTCTCTCGCACTGGCATTTAGCATGTATTTAGTATGTATTTAGTGTTTTGTATCTTTTGTGTTTTACCCTCTGTATCTTGCCCAGGTAGTAGTCTTACTGATTAGTGACAGAGGGACAAATTGTCTAACGCTAAGACTTCGGACTCGCCTCTTTCATTATTCTCTAGGGGCTCTCTCTCTCAGCGGGCCCGGCCTGCCCCCTTAGACAATTTGAGGCTCCAGACCGCGGAGGTCCTCATACATCCTGTAGAGAGACAGACAGGTGGTCAGACAGACAGGTGGTGAGCTTTATCATTCATTATTCACAGCCTGTCATTATTCTTCATTTCTTTTCAAGTTGTTCATCAGCTGATCAGCATCAATAAGTCCACGTAGAACCCGTCTCCTAAACTATACACTGTAAAACACAGTCTGTATCTGGGCTCATGTCCTGTGAAGGAAGTCTGACATTACCAGATTATTTAACCTCAACTTACATCGTGCCTGGAAACAGTCTATAGTAACGGTTGTATGGGAGACCAACTTTTTAATGCCTTATTATTAAAATTCCTTTGTTGTTCTAGCAGGTGTTTGCTACTGATCTTTTCATTCCCTGTGTTAATGGATGTGTCCCTTAGTTCCCGGTGAGGGATGGTGGCTAGGTTTTGAGAGACATTTTATTTCTTATGCATAATTATTTTTTTTTTGTTTAATTTATTGTATAAACAAATAAATTAAAACCAAACTAACCCATCTGTCAGAAAACAGAATCTGAGTTTTCTGTAATCTGATGAAGTAATCAGCCTGAAACCTGATCAGAACTCTGCAGAAAGACAGTCAATAAGACAGTGAGTCAGTTAGACAGTCTGTAAGTCAGTCAGTTAGACAGCTAGTCAGTCAGACAGTCAGTGACGTGGATGGTCAGTTAAACAGTCAGACAGACAGCCAATTACATAGACGTTCAGTTAGTCAGACAGACAGACAGACAGACAGACAGACAGTCAGTCAGTCAGTCAGTCAGGTTATGGCTGTGAGTAATTCCTGAACTGTCAGGGGGATTTTGACATACGGAGCCTGCGCAGTTGGCCCTCCCATCAGAGACACCGTTAACTAGTGGGTTAACTACCATTAACTACCGTTAACTTCCAAACCTCCATGTCACCCAGGTCACAAGCAGACAATTAACCCGGGTTAGTTATGACTAGTTCATAAAAGTTAACACTGAAAACACACACGGTCACCGTTAGCTGCGGTGTAACGGTTGTTCGGTAACTGAACGGTAATAACGCCGCTTACTCATCGCCGCTCCGGTCTGCGTTAACCGTAATATACAGTCATTACCCTGTCGTTTACCGGACAGAACATCGGGATTACCGACTGTTTTCACCCCGACATCACTGGGTGACAGTCCGCAGTTGACACGGGTTAAACTAACCGGTTAACGGGGAAGAGGCGGGTTAACGCTCAGAAACAGAGCTGTCTTACCTCCTCCGATCCGGTCCGGTCCGAGTCTCACCTGTCCTCCGAACCACAGGTAGAGAGACAAACAGACTGTCGTTCCGTCAGACAGCTCGCACTGTAGCAGGACAGGCGGACAGACAGACGGTCTGTGTCTCCGGGTCCTCGGTGTCTCCGTCTCTTTCGTGGCGCTAAACTTCAAACCTTCACCGTCGCCATTTTTTCACTTTTCCCGCGAATCACAAGGGGAGGTTTCCATCATTTACATAAGCTTCATCATCGCCGTCGTCATCATTCTCGTCATCACGTCACGGAGGGAAGTCCCGCCCCTTTCGGAAGCCCGGTCACGCTTTTATGATTTTATCTGCCCCCTCAGTGGAGACGCTCCACCACTAAGTGTAACATCAGGTTACAAGGAGATGAAACAATTCGGTTTACTTCATTCTCTTCTATTTTCATGACGATGCCATTGATGAAATATCGAAAAACAATTTTCTGATCACATTGGATAGTTGATAGTTTATTCCAAAACTAAATGGTCATCAAGCAAATCATTAGTTATGTTTAAATGATTTAAAACATATTTCAGTACAAATAATAAAAACAATGGGATAAAAATTTTAAAACAATATTTTAAGCCTTGAATAAATGTGTTTCTTTTCTTTTTCTGTTTGACACAATGGCACAATTAATTTTTCATTAATTAATTAAAACTTTCATTAATTCTACTTCATTAATTAAATTCATTAATTTAATTATTTATACAGTATCAGAAGTCAATGAAGAAAAAAACTTAGTGTCAGTTACTTCGTTTTGTAATTTTATTTGTGAAATGTTTTATTACCCCGACCTTGTTAAATATCTCTGAAACAATGATCTGATTTAAATGATCAACAATGGGACTGCTTCAGTTGCTAAAGACAACTGTTGCATTCAGATCATTTTATGTTTCTTAAAGAAGAAAGAAAACAGCTGCCCAGATCTCATCTGATTAGAGGTTAGTGATCTGATCTGATCCGATCTGATCTGATCCCTGACCAGACGTGTAGAATAGAACTTTATCTTTAGTTTTAAAGTGTTAATTCTTGAACTAAACTACATGTCAAATATTTTCACATATAATTTATACATTTAATATTATATGATAGTTCACTGTCAATATTTTTTATCATATCAAGATGATGGGATGTTCATTAAAACTAAATATCTAGTAAACACAGTTATTAATGTGATGCATAATAATGTTTACGCGATGTACAGTTTATATATCAAATGCTACAGAACAGCTACTAAATGGACTGGAGTGTTATTTGTTTCAAGACTGATTTCAGATATACTGTATGTTACTGCGGTTAATAAATGTCTCAATCAAAGAGCTAAAAAAACTATTCAAAGTGTTTGAAATGTGATTTATTTATTATATAATAAACCTGCACAATCCTTCTGAACCAGTCTTAGAATCTGAACCTGTCTTTGATTTTGATTTTAAGTTTTTATTCTTATGTTTGGGAGAGAGGGGAGGTTCAGTCAATCGCCTCACTTCAGTTGGTAACTTTTTAATGTCGAAACCTTGGGCACTATATCATTATTAGGAACAGTTATTGATCAGAACACACAACCAGCAGAGAGAGAAAAACAGAAATGAAATCATTGATCTGATTCTTTATAACACAAGAACAGTCATATTTTTATAAGACACACAAAGACTGCTGTGTTCTCTGAAGCTGCTTCAGAGAACTGGTCTGGGGCCAGAGATCAGGTTTTACTTCGAGAGGCCAGGGATTAGTTCAAAGGTCAGGGTTTAACTCTTTTTGGTCACCAGCCAAAAATCCCAAACATTGGCATTTTGCACATTTGCTCTACATTCAGGACTTGTAATGTAAAATAAATATGTAGAATTTGGGTTGCCAAGAAAAAATCAGTTGTAAAATGTGTTTTGTTTCAGTAAGCTGATCAAAGAACAGTAACACAGCTAACTAGTGACATCTGTGAGGTTTCTGGTGAAACTCTTAAAAGGAACTTTGATAAAGCATAAGAACAAAACTGTTCTCAAAGTAACTTTTCCTTAAATCTAATCATGACATTAACCCTCCTGACTTCACAGTCTTCATGGGTCAACACCGTTAAATGTGACTAGTTCATTAAAGGTAAATGGACTGAATGGATTTTTACATGTCTGATCAGTTTCTATGACCAGTAATAATCCCTGGTTTTTAATGCAAAAATCTGTCCTTTGCACATTTAGACTTGTGCAACTTAAGACATAAAACTCGTGATATCCATTCTGCACTGATTTCGAACTATATTCCTGCACCAGCTTTAACTCAGAGTCACATTGATTCATCAGTTGTTAATGATGATTTATGTGTTGATGGTCAAGGCGACAGGAGAGCCAGGAAGGTGTTTGGAGAAGGAGTGGCGCTGTTCATTCAAGATCACATTTGAGCAGTAGAGTTTATCTGTGCTGAAATTCATCTGCCTCATGTGAAGCCTGCACCAAAAGCTGCTATTACAGGCCTCCTAATTCAAACATGTTGGACTTTGACAGAATCTATGAGTCAGATGAAAGCAGATATGTAGTTTTGATGGGAATCCTCAACAACCAAATCATGCCAGTCAAGGAGAAAACTCCACTCTGCGGAAGTTGCTTTAAATTTGACCAAGGTCTGACCCCCCCTACTTGAATTATGACTGCTGAATTGCATCTTCATAGATCCATATGTATTGATCACATATTCACTGACGTGATCTGTGCACCTAAACCATCTCTGTACCCTCAGGATGCAGTGGCCATAATGATGTGGCTTTACAAAGGAATCTTAGGAAGCTTAAAGCAACCTTGAAGATAATTTTAGATCGATCATACAAACATTTCAGTCTTGATATGTATATAAGGTTGGTGGTCCAAGGTTCACAAATCCAGCGTTAGTTATGAACATTATGAGCTATCTTTTGGACAAACCTGCTCCTTTATGAAAATGCATGGCAGGAAAAAATTTGCTCCTTAGCTGCATAATGAGTTGAAATACCTAACCATCGAGTCTGACCATACTAAATGCATAGCCATCAAATCAAATAACCCATCTGGCAGACTCACAAATTGTAAACCTAGGAACACTGCATCCAAAATTAATAGAAACAAAAAATAAAATAAAATAAAATAACAGTAATTCTGAAAAGCTCTTAACAGCAGCAAGAAACCATGAGGGATTCGAAAAGTATGAATCCAGGTGTATCATACATTGAATCTGATGGGTCCATTATTACTGAGCTGCAGGAAATAGTCAATTATTTCAATGAGTTCAAATCTCAGAAAGTTGAAAATTATAGATGAAGAATGGATCATGATGATCCATCAACATAATGTTTTCCTATCTACAGCAGAATAATTGGAGAGAAGCAGTTCTTTTGACTTTAAGTTAGTCAATAATATCAAAGTGAATTCCCTCTCTGTCTGGAGTCATCTCCTGGCACAGACCAGACTACAGCAACATATATGACTCAGCTGTTACCTCACATGTTCAATAGATATCTGATTACAGGCATATTTCCCAGTCATGAACCTAAAGTAAAGACAGAAGAAATATCTTTAAGGGGCCTAACAACATCAGTCTGTTGTCTACTATCAGCAAAATGATGGATACAATTGTTTCTGATAACATCTATTACAAATTTATAAAAAAAACAGTTGATGACTTCCCTCAGCATCTGGTCCCTAATCCACCACTGACTTAAGGACCTTGATAAGAGTAAATTAGTTGGGACTGTATTTCTTGATTTTATTTCAACCTTTGATTCATTGATTATGCCATGTTATGTACCAGTCTATGGTTTCCTTTTGCTCATTAGGACCATACCTGTTGATCTAGACCAACCAATGGAACCAATAGGGTTAAGGGTAGCATCAAAGGTCAGGGGTCAGGTTTAAGATAAGGTCAGGGGTCAGGTTAGGATAAGGTCCATGTTTAGAGGTCAGGCGTGAGGGCCATCCACACTGCTAACGCTAATGCTAAAGATGTGAGCGTCCACAGTGATGAACAATAGCATTCTGTAAACAGTGGAACCAAGCACATGCTGGTCCTCCAGCTGTCCCGGAGCTCCAGCTGTCCCAGAGCTCCAGAATGGATACTGATGGGTTCTCCAACTGCATCCCAGGTGTCTTTCTTCTTCTATCTTTATATATACTGTTTATTTTTTCAAGCATTGGCAGGTTTTTGTGAATTTCATTGATGAGTCTCTCTGTAATTTCATCTGCCATGTTAAACATGACGTGTCGAATTGGACGGCCTCTAAATTCAGATTTTTTTTCATCATCCTGTCAGTGTTTCTACCATACAGTCGTGGTGTAAACAGTTGAGTTGAAGGATTATTAAAAAGATATATTTATATTTGTAATTATCATTCTTGGTGTGGATGGACCTTTAGTGTCAAAAGCCAGTTTTGGTGTCAGGGTCCAGGTTTGAGGACCAGAGGATCATGAGTCCAGTTTAGGTCAGAGATTAGGGTTTAGGAATAGGGGCCAAAAGATCAGGAGTCTGATTTGGAATTTGGTCGTATCTTCATCTCGGTGAACCTGAGTGAGTATTGCCAGCCTGTCCAGCTGGACCACTCAACCCCGTCAGCATAGGAAGCGTGTCCTCCTCCCAGGTACTGCCCATTCAGGTTGGAGGTGTGGCAGTTACGGTACCACCATGCCCCCTGGTAGTATGCCGCACAGTTGTTCTCTGACTGGTCCTGATCCCGATCTTTGGTGGTGAACCGCATCCCAGAGTGTTTCAGGAGGGAATCACCTGGAGAAGACAGAGGAATACCTGCTAGGACTGCTAGTGATGTTGGTACTGATAATACTATGTGGTACAGCAGTAGCACTACTATTCATACCTGCAGTTCCAGAGTACTGGTCCACTGTAAGTGGGTACCCATCTTCCTCGGGGTTCACAGAATCTCGACCGACAGAAAAATCGGCATAATGAGCAAATGCTGTGGCGTTATCAAAGTCTGCCATATCGATACGTAACTCAAAACCACCAGACCGGGTAAGAGAGTAGATCCTTTGGAGACCTGAGAGATAGACAGGAAGAGAGACAAGCAGAGAGACAGGGAGCCAGGGAAAGACAGACAGAGACAGAGAGGGAGACATTGTTAATGTTAAGTCAGCAGTCCTTACTGTTCACTGTCCTGTTGGTACTGATCATTGGTACTGGATGTAGATCCTGAGGTTACAAACTGTACAGCTTGAATCTCATTCACAGAGAACCTGAGCTGGATTTGTAGCCCACCTGACCCTGTATCTGTCCTGTCATGTGGTGGTTCCACAGGAACTTCCATAGGAACCACTGCTATGCTGAAGACACGCAATTATTCCCAGTTCCTCCATATGACACTCAGGTAGAGGCAGACATCACCTGTACAGCTCTGAGGTGACAGGTGTCAATCAAACTGTGACTTGAAATAAAATGGAACTAAAAATGTGAATAAAAGTATCTTAAAGGATTGATGAAGTCATGTTGGATCATCTCAGTAAGTATAGCTCAGATCATCAATAATGTTCCAGCTCTCCAGTGGATGAACCTCACATATTACTGACTCCACCATGTTTAATCAATCTCCACATTTAACTCCATCACTGTTCCGATTGTGAGAGCTCTGATGGACATTATAGCCTGTAGACTATAGGTTCCAAATCAAGTTTGTGTGTGTGTGTGCGTGTGTGTGTATGTGTGAATGTCAGACCCAGCCAGTGCTCTCCTGTAGTTTTGCCAAAGCCGTCTCTGTAGGCTTCCCAGCCTCTGAAGAAATTCACTGAACCATCCTCCCTCCTCTGGATCACCTACACACACACACACACACACACACACAGTCAGCTGACACGTTTATTATTTATTACTATAAATTATTATTGTGAGATCTGATTGATCTATATCTTGTTCAGCTTGTTTTACATCCTGCATCTCTGTTTTTCTACTGAATTTGCATTTCTTTTAGACTCAGTTCAGCTTCTTCTCCTCTGCTGTCACACCTGTTGTCTGTCTTTGATAACAAATGTTTAATAATGTCAAATAATACAGCCAAGAAATAAAATATTTTCAGATAGTGGAATAAAAGATCAAATAAAATAAAAGCATGAGTCTTGATGATCAGCTGCAGATTCAGCAGGTTAAATCAGGACAGTCTGACACCTTCCTGTTTGCTGTTTGATGGCTAGGCTAATTATTATCAGCAGTGTAACCATGGATACCAAGGCAGCTCACTAATGAGGTCAGAGCAGGTTATTATCTTAAACAACTCTTCACACCCTGGAGTTGATCTGATGACCTGCAGAAACAGAAAACTGTCTTCCCTGTGTGTCCTTTGTGTGATCCTGTCTGTGTTTCTGTGTTTATTCCTGTCTGTGTTCCCGTGTGTTTCTGTGTGTGTATCTGTGTTTATTTCCATGGTTCACAGTGTGTTGTCTATTTCTCTGTGTGTTTCTGTGTGTGTTTATTTCTGTGTTAATTTCCATGTGTGATTCTGTGTCTGTTTCTTTACATGTTTTTGTTTATTTCTCTGTGTCTTTCTGTGTTTCAGTGTTTCTGTCTGTGTTTCCATGTATATTCTTTGTTAATTTCTGTGTTAATTTCCATGCGTGTTTCTGTATGTTTCTGTGTTTCTGTGTGTGTTTGTGTGTATTTCTTTGTGTGTTTCTGTGTTAATTTCTGTTTGTTTCTGTGTGTGTTTGCATTCAATTCTTCGTTAATTTCTGTGTGTGATTGTATTTATTTCTGTGTGTATTTTTGTGTTAACCTCTGTGTAAGTCTCTTGTGTGTTATTCAGTGTGTTTCTGTGTGTGCTTCTGTGTGTTTTTGTGTTTATTTCTTTGTGTGTTTTTTGTGTGTTTTTCTTTTTGTGTTTCTGTGTGTGTTTGTATTTATTCTTTTTGTGTTTCTTGTGTTCTTTGTATCTATTCTTTGTGTGTTTCTGTGTGTTTTCTTGTATTTCTTTGTATTTCTTTGTGTGTTTCTGTGTGTTTCTTTGTGTGTCTCTGTGTGGTCTTCTGTGTGTGTTTGAGTTTATTTGTGTGTGTGTTTCTGTGTTTGTTTCCGTGTGTGTTTCTGTGTATTATGTACCGTCCACCCTCCTCCATCAGTGGTCATGTCACAATAGACCATGAAGCCGTCGGGGTCGTGAGTCGGAAACACTGAATAAACTCCATCCTGAGAGCTTCTAGATTCCTTGACATCACTGCAGTCTCTAGGTCTGAGAGCTGAGGGTGAGAGACATTCAGAGACAGTGGGAGGGACAGAGAGAGAGAGTGATGTTTTCAAATCACTGTTATTAATAACACTGTGAAACCTGCAGTTCTTCTGTAGCCTCGGGACAGTGATTACAAGACAAAATGCTGATCTTTATAGATGTACCTATGACGTGATAGAATAACTCGTCAGAGCTGTGAGTGCCACCCTGTTGTTGGGCTCTGCTGCCCCCGTTGGACCAAAGACTTACATACTGTCACGTTAATTTATTTTCATTAATTAATCAGTGTTCTGAAAATTAATTAGTGTTCTGAATCTGATCTACATTAGGGGAATGAACTCCCTCCATTTAAAATATTTTATTTGATCACATTAGATAAAGCACACTTTTCTGTGTTAGTAAGACAATTTGCTACCTCTGTAGCTGTCTCTCTCTCCTCATGCATTATTACCACTATTCCGCCATTGCTACTCAACACGTATCATCATCATTATATTACTATTATCATTAATTGGCGTTGCTATCATTGCTGCTGTTTTCATTAATAACATTATTACACATACAACTATCAATAATATTATCATTTTTATAACAATCAGTCTGACGGTCCTTGAATACAACAGTATATGCAGCTGTTCCTAGTCTCTCCCTCCCTCTCCCCCTCTCCCCCCTCTTCCCTCCCTTTCCCCCATTTCACTTCTCATTTCCCACCAGTAGAGGCAGACGGCCCCCACCCTGACTTCAGTTCTATCAGAGCTTTCTTCCTGTCATAGGGAGTTTTTCCTCCCCACTGTTCCCAAGTGCTCGTTAATGGTGGAGCTGTTGGGTCTCTCTGCTCTCTGTAGTATTGTCAGGTCTAGAGCTAGCTCTAGAAAGTGCTCACAGATAATGGATGTTATTATTTGGCCCTATATAAATGAAACTGAATTGAACTCTACTGTCTGTGTGTTTCATTGTAGTATTTGCCTCTGTAGCTGTTGTCTCTCTGCAGGTCACCCTTCAGTCTCCTCAGACTCTCTGTCTCCCTCTGCAGGCTGAGCAGAGAATCACTGAAACCTGCAGCCAACTTCATCACACCTGAGTGGCTGTCAGACAGCGCCTGCAGAGGTGAGAGGGGGAGACAGATGAATGATTATATCTTTTAGATCATTTCATTTCATCTAGTTGTCCCTCAGTCCATACATCACCTATACCTCTTGTTCTTTGAAGGTCGGCTGGAGGCAACCCAGGCTGACATTGAGCGGGAGGCTCACATTCACACTGACATTCACACCTCTCACCAATTAACCTGCAAGTTTTGGGACCACAGGAGGAAGCTGGAGCACCTGGAGGCAACCCACAAAGGTGCTGGGAGAACATGTAAACCACACCAGGAAGGCCCGGGGGGCAGGTTCCAACCCAGAATCTTCCTATTGTGAAGCAACAGTGATAACTGCTGCGCACATCTCGTTGTATTATGTGATTTCTTTTTAATTCACTTTGGATACTTCTCTCATTTTGACATTTCATTTGGAAATAAGTAAAACCATCTGTCGTCTGTGGCACTTTTTTCTCAAACTACATATTTTTATTTTATTTAATTTTATACATTATGTGTTCTACAATAATTGAACTCACCTGTATGATGCGGCTCTGCTCGCTTTGTAGGCCATCCATTCGTTGGTCCAGAACACCTTGACCTCTTTTCAATGAATCAGCTTCCAGCTTCAGGCTGTGGGCGTGGCCTGTTAACACTTTCAGCTCCTCTGCCAGCTTCTGGACCAATCCTCTCTCCTGCCAGTCGTTTGTGTTGTGATTGGTCAGCGCTCGCAGTAAAGAGCTTTGCAGCGCCTCCCACTGCAGGAAGTTCTCGCTGTAGTCTGGACAGTTTGGGTCGAGGTAGATGCTGATTGGCTCTCCAGCTTTGACACGGGAAACTGTCACAAGGGCGCCAGACTCTTTGGGATTGGTCGAGATCACAGGTGAGGAGGAGGAGGAGACTCCATCCCTGTTTGCATGGCAACAATGAACCACATATTTATATTAAAAGAGACAACAGACAGGCGAGACAGACAGGTGAGACAAACAGACAGGTGTGTTTACCTGCTGATGAAAGGCAGAGGATACTGGTTCAGGTACAGGACTGTGACTGTTGCTGTGACAATGGCTGCTATGGTGACCAACATAATGATTGACCATAACAGAAGGCTGCAGCATCTCTGAACAGACAGACACACAGACAGACACACAGAGTATATATCTGACAGTATTTCTACTCTGTTGTATTTTTACTGTCACTGAAATAAAAGATAAGATAAGATCTGCTTCAGTGTCCCAAAGAGGAATTTTAAATTGAGCAACAGTGTTGACAAAACAGCACAGTGGAATATCAAGATGAAATATTAGATTACACACAACAAAAAAAAACATAATATGGTGAACATTCCCTGTAAGATAGAGGACATAGATAAATAAATACACATTTTGAAAATGAGGATTGAAATCATCAAACCATAAAACTGAGATCCATAATTCATAATACTGGGTGTAACAGTGAGGCAGTAAACAGTAACCTCATACCTGAACCACATGTTATGCTGTATTGTACCTATTTTGTCAGGAATCCTCCAAACCCGTCATGCAGAGTAAAAGCCGCACTTCATAAGTGAGAGATTATCTTTACATTTTCTTGCTTTGTAATGTGTTCCTGAAGGTATCAATTCATATTCTAAATAAAGAACATATGAAGGGTACCTCATAATCCTGTGTGCACCTCTGACAACAATTCTACCATTGATAACTTGGGGCTTATTTCACTGAGTACAGTTTTTTTTACATAATGTTCACCATTGTGTGTTTTTGGGTTCTTCAACAACAAAACAACCATTGAAAAATTATGGAACTACCTGAATATCAGTCTAAATAACTGGTAATGATGAGGATTTTTGCACTAACACTACTGAACATTTTGTTTGATTGCTAGAAGATGTTCCGCAAAGTCTTATCTGCAATTAAAATAAAAATAAATGTTAAATTAATTTGTTATTGGTAAAACAAGCAGAGGAAGGAATGGTTTAATTTAGGCCATGAATTTTGACTGCAGGTCTTACGCTCAGGCTCCACACAGCCCCAGTGCTCCACCAATTAGAGAGTTAGACAGAAATATGTATCCACCCTGACCAGGGGGGTTGGGTTGTGGATTGGGGGGATTGAGAAAGTAAGATGTTGAAATGGTAAGAGAACATGGCCCCTCAGTACAAATCATGTGTGTGTGCTCCTGTAGTATTTAATCTTTAGATGTCAGAGAAGGCGACAGCTGCTGCAGATTAGAGACACTTTGATCTGACAGTTTAACTCCAGATTAACAGGAATTAACTCTCTGTAGGCCTGTTTCTTCTTTAACTGACTGTTACCGTTTCTGTCTGTTTCTTTCTCTGTGTTCCTGTTTATGTCTCTTGTCTCTATATCTCTTCTTTCTGTTTGTTTCTGTTTCTGTCTGTTACTGTTTCAACTCTGTTGCTGATCACCTGGGTAGAAAGTTAAAAGTTTTGTATTACAGTCCTGGTCCTGAATGATAAAAGACCGAACCAGCAGAAAAGCAAACATCAGCTGTGGGCTGCAGAGAGAGGACAAACATTAAACTGAAAACTGGTCCCATCAACTGACTGGAGCTGATGCCAATGCTAACCCTTTCTTATTAAACAAATAATAAGTAACAAATAATAACAACAATAACAAATAATATATTTTCCAATCAGAATCTACCACAGAACTCACATCATCAGACTGGGCATGGTCTAATTAGCTAACATGCTAACAGCTAATGAGGTATCCGTCAGGGGTTACCTTGTGTTTGTTTGGTCGTTTGCTGTCGAGCTCTGAACTGCTGTTGTTCATGATGGTCCACTGATCGTTCAGCATCATCCTGAAACACAAGCACAGCCTGAGTTACTGCTGCTTTAGTAATTCCCTGTTTTTTGTCAATTTGTTTAGGTTATAAAGACATCAAACCTCTACCATGACTCTCAGAAACCCCTCAGGAACCTCTTTGTTGACATGTTCAACCTACTCAGTACCTGTATGCTATCAAAGAAAATGTAGAGCCCCATCAATGACATTTTGAACCCCCCTAACACCATTCCCAGGGATTACTTTGATCCTTCTTAAAGACCTCTAGAACCTCCAACATGATACACAGAACCTCCCAAATGACCCATCCAACTTCTCATTTAATTGTAGAACCTACTAAAGAAACCATTATACTTCTGTAATTCTAGAACCTTCACAACTTGTGGCCTTTTTAACCAATCCAACCACTTTTACATTTTCAAGGACATTTTCTAGTACTTCCTCAGAAATCTCAAAATCCTGACCTTAATCTTAACCCTCTTAATGACCTAAATGACCAACTTCAGGAACTCTAGAACCTTATCCAGAACTCCTAGGAACCCCCCCTTAAAAAGGGTTTCAGTGACCTGAGACCTTTAGAACCTTGTCTGTTCCTGGGACCTCCAAAACCACACTAAGACCCACAGTACTCTTTAAAACACCCCTAGAACCTTTCAAACAAACCCTTAAACTCAAAGTCCATCATGAATAATTCCTTAAATTTCTTTTACAACTCAACAAGGGCCTTCCAAATCTCTTCAGGAACTTCAAAAATCTTTAAGGAGGTTGACCTCACCTTCTCAGTGCCTTCTAGAACTTTATAAATGAACCATGGAGCCTTTGTCTAAACCTCTAAAATCTCCTAAATAACCTCTAGATCAGAGACCCCTAATGACTTTCTTTTGATTTGACCTTCTTCAGTATCTCAAGCACCCTCTCTCGTGAGAGAAAGAGAGGATGACATGCAGCAAAGGGGGTGGTCTGGGTGGTCCCCTAAAATCTCCTGAAGAACCCAAGTCCATTGGACCCCTCATTTCCTATCAATTATGACTAATTTAAATAAGTTAAAGACCCTTAGACCTGAAGCAGGGTGACGTGAGACCTGATGGTACAGACCTGCTTATAGTCAAGACTAAACCTGGGCACCTGGTTGGTGGTTCTGTCTGAGGTTCTCAGCATCTGTGTCTGTCAGCTTCACTTTAATCTGACTGATCTAGAGTGACTTTAAATACCTCACTGTCACAGGAAACCTTCATAACTACACACTGTCACGGAAACACAGAAACAGGCTGAAAACCTCAAGGGTCATTTCTTTATCTCGCCATGAATAAAAAGATGATGTGTTTGATATGATTCCTATTTATTTTCAGAATCTGCTTGTAACCTCCTGACCTCATTAACAGGTTTAAGTTCAAACAACAGGACAAACACAACCAGATCAGAGATCAGCAGCAGCAGGATCAGATTGGATGACTGTATTACAAAAACAGTTTTTTTGATCTTCTGATGTTGATCATCTTTTGATCTTCTGATTTGATCTTCTGATGAAATAACTGTAAATTTAAAACCAACACTGAGAAAATTAATTGACCCCAAATTAAAAAAAGACAATCTGAAATGAATAATTGTATAAGATAATAGTATAGAATTTATAAACAACACTTCATAATAACTATCTCTTACTTATTCCATTAATGATTGGTTTATTTATATATTTTACTCAATTAATTAATTCACATTTTCTAATTATTTAACATTGAACACTTTTGTGTTAGTTTTCTTTAGTTACTCTGTGTCTCTGTAGCTCTACATGATTCAAATAAACGATGTTATGATATATATCTTAATATTTTAGTTGATATCACTAGAACAAGTTTGTTTGAATTGCCACTTTTTCAACAGTTTACTGTTGAAAAAAAATGAAATATCTTATTGTGATCAGCTGATTAAGCACAGTCTGTTAAAATGTCTTAAATTGAAAAAAAAAATACAACAAAAGCAGTCAATGTTTTACTTAGTTTAGTACCTGTTCCTGAGCTTTCAGTCATACATCAGAATATCAAATCGCCAATGGTTTTTGCACTTTAATGACTTTAAAGTAAGATTGTTTAAAACATGTTTTCTTAATACAATAAAACAAATGTTTTGCACAATACTCTTCTATGGTCCGTGATATTTTAATATTATTGATGTATACTGTGTTTTAATATCACCTCTCTACTTGCTTTAATCTCATATTTCATTTATATCTGTTATATTAATTTGACTCTTTGTGAGTTTACTCACAAAGAATTGAATCTGCTGAGGAAGATCATGTGATATAATCAAAAGCTCCATAACAGCAACTGTACAATGTAAAGAGAGCCAAAATACATACAAGTTAAAAAAAAAATCAACAGTAAAGGGAAAAAGCTAATGTTGCGTCATCAAACCAAACTTTCCCTTTCTTCAGCAGCAGCAGCCGAAAAGATTGATCTGTCAAAGCTGACACTGTTTTTCTCTTAAAATAACCATATTAATTACCTTAAGTTAAATTTTATTAAAGTCTACTGCCTTAAAATTTGGTGCTTTTCCAGTAAAAGAAATTATTACTGAGAACTTTGTATATCAGCAACTTTTATTCAGACAATGCAGCTCAAAAAGACGTTTTTTTTTAATAGCAAAATATTTTTTAAAGACATTTAAAAGGAGAAATGAAGTAAAATGATAAATAGTTCACAAAAGTCACATTAGATAAAATTTCCACCATCATCAAGCAGTTGTGTAATGTTATTTCAACCAGTTTTTTCTGGTTCACATACAAACACAAATGTAAAAGACATCTGTCAGATTTCATAGGTTTGAAACATAAACACTAAGAGGATCTTTAACTGCAGCTGCTGTAGCTTTAAAACTCTCTGACCTGATGCTGGCCCACATTGATCATTGAGATTAATAATCAATAAAGTTACCTGATGAGCACAAACCTCTTGTGATAATATAGAAATATCCCAAATGAAACTTTATTTTCAGTTTAAAGCTTCACGACGAGTCCAGATCCTCAAAGAGATTGTCTTTTCTGGAGCAGGCGAGAGACACTGACTCGCACTGAGACACAAACTGAGAGAGAGAGAGGCAGTGTGATAATCCGATCAGATTTAGTTCAGTCTGTCACACTGACCACAACAGTGACATGCTAACAACACGCTTGCAAAACTCTAACAGTGCATTAACAGCATGATCATCAACACATTAACGGAATGCTGGCAAAATGACCATTGCAAAATGAAATGCTAATAGCATATTTATCTATTAGCAACGTGCTAAGAACATTTAATCTATTAACAAAATGCTAACTACACATTAAAAGCATGATAGCCATGCGTCACAGATTCCTTCACCAGTATCTTTCTGTCACTGTATTTAAAATCTCCTTTTTGCTACAGGAAAAACAACAACCCCCAAACTACCAAACTACCAAACTACCAGAGTTTTGGTGAAAATTAGGATCCTGCAATGGTCAATATGCATCTTGTACTGTTCCCAGATACAAATGTTCTACCAAAACAAGTCCTGCCCTCCAACATTGTTTTGCAGGGGCATCATCAACATACAGTCATCCCATCTGTTTAATTACATTTGCATATATGAGTCATCTTCTGTAACTCTTAGTCCAAACCAACTAATGAAAAACAAAAAAGAATAACAAATGAAGATGCGTTTTTTTTTCATATTTCATATATTATTCATACATGGTACATTTTATTTATCATGCTGTTGTAGCTCTTCATTCACTCAAGTAAACGTTATTTTTATAAATCTGAGTCTTTCAGCTGAACAATGTTCCAGAAGCAGAAATGTAAACAGAGAGACAATGGGAGAAAAAGTATATTTAAAGACCCATAACATAAACATGAAAAAAATAAAATGGTTCACCCATTGTACTTATTTCACAACAGGTTTAGATCCATCATCCCTACCAAAAGGACTCCTATTCGTTGATTCATTCTTTGATATTTATTTTAGCATGTGAAGAAATCTATAATGTCTTTTTTTCTTTCCTTTTTGCAGGCTGATTAAAACTCCTTATATTCTTTATAACTAACCCGTCTCACTCTGTGTTTTGCAGGTTCCAGATCAGATCACCATGAGTAGGTTCAGTTATGAGGTTCAAATCTATAACTTCTTTATGTTCTTCTGTAACATTTATTTCTTTAGAGTTTTGGTAATATTCATAAGATGTCAAGTCCTTGATTTTATTACTTAGGTAGAGTTTTACCAACTAACAGGAAAGACATAAATTTTAAATTCTCAGGTTTCTTGCTGGAGTTTGGTTTGTTACTGAGGCAACAGGCTGTTCCCTCCTCCTCTCTGTTAATGACAAACACATGTGGACATTCTTAGTGTGTGTCTGAGCAGCAGGAAGTGACCTAAGTCAAACAGGCTGAATTTCACCTCAACTACACAGGAAATATGGAAATGTTTTCCACAATAAAATCCTGGTGTTGATTTCAGCTGGTAAAACAGAAAGAAGTGATTGATGATTCATAGATCTAGTACTTTTTAGTATTTAGTATTGAACTGTTTGATAACTTTAGTGTCTTTGTTCTGATTGTTTAATTTTATAACTGAGTCTCCAAGCTTCAAACATCACTGAACTGCTGTTATTGATGTTTTTATTGATTCTATTTTCTCTGAGACAACTCTTATATTAATAAACTGAGACTGAAAGTCCATTCTTAACCTTTAAACAGCAGCTATCAAAACCTCAAGAACCATTTAGTGCCTGTTCTAAAGCTTTTGATAATATCACATAGGTCAGTCTGTCCTTTTAACTAAGCTGGACAGGAAGTTCTCAAAGTCCTCAAAAAAGAAAAAGAAAAAGTCACGTCAACAACATTTCACGAGTCCATCATTTGGGTGAGGACCTTGTTGGGAGATTGATCTTATCAACATCATTAAAAAAAATTTATAATCTCATAAACAGGACCTTTTGTCTGACAGTGCAGACAGGAAACATCATGTTTATGTGTTTTAACTTCACAAGGAGAAACTCTGTGGCTGGTTTGAATTTTTTTCCTTCAGAGGGAAAATTTGAAGAAACACAGAGTGAGACGGGTTAGTTAGACTGGTATTATTAATGTTAGACTGATGGAAGCAGCGGCTCTCAGCAGCAGAAAAAGGTGAGACTGAATCTGATTGAATTCATTTGAACTTTAGGAGGTCACATCCTTCAGTCTTTTATCTGTTGACATAAATCCAGCTTTCATCTTTGACAGTAACTCAGAGATATGGGATTTACTGAGTGAAGAGTCAAACTAAACTTCATGGAGGCTTTTTTTCTATTGAAAGTCTGGTACATGTTGAAATTGAGAGTTTAAATGTTTCTGAGTTTGCAATAAACAAATGATGAACATGCAGATACTGGATGAAGTAAAAACCCAGAAATTTGAACTGTGTTTGATTAAACAGTGAAAACTCAACAGCAGCTTTGATGTTTGAGCCAGTGGTTTTCAACTTGTTTGGAGTTAGTCACTCTTAGGACAAAGAAATGAAGCAGCTTATACTTGAGACCACTTGATCATGACCTTGTTGGGATCTGTTCAGCTAGATAGATTTTTACTCCTCAGATTGTTTTAACTGAAGGATTTTTAGAAGCTTATCAAACTGTAACAGATAAAATCTTTTACAAGAACAGTCAGGCAATGAAACAGATCTATGTAAAAAAGCATGTTTTTAACCGCCCACTCCCCAAGTCAGATCTATCTTTTAGTTGAAGAACTTTAACTTGTTCCTGTATTTGTTGGTTTAGATCCCAGAAGGACAAAGTTTGATCAGTTTAATGACTGTGTTGATACTGTGGTGCAGCAGTGAAAGAAAAAAGCAATAGATAAAAAACACCTGAGGAGGTTTATTCTGATTTCAGCTCTGAATTATCAATAAAACAAAGACCAATCGATCACAATTTAATGTGCAAAAATACAGATGAGATGATCAGTAACTCTCAGGATCAATTCAAACTAGTTTGACATCTTCAGAAATCAGTTTCAGGTTGGATTTTAACACTTAAAATAAACTTGAGTTTTACAGGAGTAGAACTGTGTTCGGTCAAAGTCCTCAGGAGAGTCCAAACTGACGATTGTGTGTGTGTGTGTGTGTGTGTGTGTTTGTTTTAATCCCTTAATCCTCCTCGTTAGCTTCAATCAGCATGATGAGTGCAAGTTCTTAATTTACTTCTCTGACAGCTCTGTTGGTTCCTGTTGTCCGCATGAGAATCCATATGAAAACTTCACCAAGTCCACAGCAGTCTTTCCACTAAAACTAAAATAGGGGTCTGTCTCAGTCCCAATTTATGTCCTGCAACGAACCGTATCAGCTCTTCTGATGGTGACACCATAAGCTGTTGGTCTTAGAAGGATACAGTACCAGATTTAAAGTAAAAACTGTTCTCATGGGTTAAGTAAAGTAAACTGAGGGTGATCAGTAATCTGGGATTCTTTAGTCTGTAAAATCATAATTAGTTCTATTAAAAAACTTAGATTTTTAACTCCTATTAGTTCATTTGTAACCACTTTGCCAGTTCAAATACTTGAGCTAAGAATGTTTCTAAATAATTGGAAGAGTGAAGTTAATGATCCATTAGACCTTTGGTTCTCAAAGTGGTAATTAAATTAAAATTAAATCTTATCAGATAGAACTGATAGAACATATTTTACAGTGTACAGGACAAGGTAATAATGAATTGAAATTTGGTTTCTTGCATTCTCAGACTAAAGAATAGTAGTCAACAGAACTTTCTCTTATTCTAAAGAATCACAGATTAATATTCAGAGTTATTAGCACGGGCCAAGATGTATCTCTGGTTTCCTCCTAGAATCCAAACAACAAACACAGGTTAACCAGTTCCAAATTACCCTCAGTTGTGAATGTTGATCTGTCTCTAACTGTCAGCTCTGTGGTTGAGAGGCGACCTGTCCAGGTGTACCCTGTGTCTCAACCATTCTCAACCCTATGACCCTCATAGGATAAGTGGTAGGTTCAATTTGAGCCTTTATTTTAAAGGCTGAGAATAAAACATACTCAGTTATAAAATTTTAACTGTTGTCTATGCTAAAGGAAGAGATATTGGCTTAGAAGGAAAAAACTGAGGAACTCATCGATGATGAAATGGGCGGACTATGTTAATTTAGTCTGATCTCTGTGAGACTGGCAACACTGTATTAGCCAGTGTTAGCCTCTTGCTAACTGTTAGTTTGATCTTCAGTTTAATGTTGGATCTGTAGGAGCCATGTTTTCTGTTCTCTGCATTTTTATGAGGGTTCTTTTATATTGTCTTTGTGTTCCTGCCATGGTGCCTGGGAATAAACATAATGACTGTTCTCTCTTGTTAGGCCATGTGGAGGAGCTGTCCTCCAGCTGCACCAGGAGGCCCATTGTCACCCTCCAGCCTACAAGAGGAGGTGCAGGGAGGATGAGGAGGATGAGGAGAATGAGGAGGAAAAGAGAAGGAGGAGGAGGAGGAGGAGGAGGAGGAGGAGGAGAACGGGAAGAGACTGGAAAGAGAACAGAGAACCTGGGAAAGATCTGCAGTGGAACACCAGAATACAGAACCTGAAGAGAGAACACAGAGGGTGAGAGCAGGAGGACATAGAACAGGAACTGCACAGTTGTTAGATCATTCAGTAGTTTTTATTGATTGATGTAATAAATGAATTGATTATTGACTGTGTTCACTTCATTATCTAATGGCGGTTAACTATTGATCATCGATCAGCAACTGATTATTCAGATTTCTGTCTTTTCTCTCTAGGTTTTTACAGACTGGAACTGCAACCGGGACCAAAGTCTGGACTGAGTCATTTGAACCTAGAGATGGATCTGGATTCAGGTCTGGAGGTGATATCCAGTCTAACAGATCCGAGATCAGAGTGGCCCTCATCAGGAAGACCAAGACCCAGACCTCAGTCCAGACTGCAAAGTTCAGAGGGTCTGAGCTGGTTCAGGGCTTAATCCTCACAGACCAGACTGATCCAGGATTCCCAGACACCCAGCTGGAGAGAAGCAGACCAACCTTGGACCGACAGACCAGGACCACAGAGTCCACATCTGAGGTTGGTTAGTGATACTTACAGGGACTCAAAGGGATCCTGACTCTACCTGAATCCTATACTTACCTGTCTGTTCTGCTCCAGGTCAGGTCCAGGTGTACAGCAGACCAACAGAAGACATCTAGTCTGGCGTCAGATCAGTTCTCCGAGACAAGGACCAGCAGCTGGAAGAAGTTTGAGACAGTCTTGAATCCACAGTCCCCAACAGGAAAGGGGGGGGCACTCAGAGCTATGTCCTGGTCTATGGGGATGAAACTTGAGACCAGGTCCAGGAGGAGGAGGAAGATCCACCCTTCTTTGTTCAGAGGGAGAGGTACAATCAATCAATCTTTCCTATAGTCTCCACAAGCAGAACAGAAGGCAGAGCTTTCAGTTATCAGGCTCCTCTGCTGTGGAACCATCTTCAAGTTTGGGTTCAGGAGGCAGACACCCTCTTCACATTTAAGAGGAGGCTTAAAACCTTCCTCTTTGATATAGCTTATGGTTAGAACTGGCTCAGTATTAGTTTGAGCCATCCCCTCACTGTGCTACTATAGGCCTAGACTACCAGGGTCTTCCCATGATGTACCAAGCTTCCCTTTCCACCGCCTCCTCCTCTCTCCCTGTGTGATTAACACCTCAAAAATGCTTGTTACTAAATGTCCTCCCTCTCTCCCGCAGTTTTGTGCTTTCTTGTCTCTCTCCCCTCGTCACTTTCTGCAGGTTTTTTCTGATGCTCCTGAGTCTGGATCCATGGTTGTAGAAACACCTACTGCCCCATGAGCCTGATCAACACCAATTGCTCTAATTATTATGATTACCACTTTTACCATTTAATTTAGTTCTATCAGTAATATTATTAGCCATGTTAGTATAATTACAGTATATATAGCTATTAGTCCCATTACTGTGCTATGTTCTCTCTCCTCTTTGATGCCCCCGTCTCTCTATCTCTCTCTTTCACTCTCAACCCCCCCCACACACACACACACACACACAAGCCGGGATCTGTTCAACGTTTCTACCAGTTAAGGGAGTTCTTCTTGCTCATGGGGGAAATTTTGTGTCTCTGTAAATAACTATAATGAGTCTGCTCTAGACCTGCTCTATATGAAAAGTGTCCTGAGATAACGTTTGTTATGATATGGCGCTATATAGATAAAGTTGAATTGAATTGAATCTATCAATCTATCAGTCAATCATTGGCCTGCTCTGGTCATCTTGATCACTTAATGTCATTAGAATGAACCAATTCAAAACCAATCGCTGATCAGTTAATTCAGCCAGTCACTGATTTTAAGTCAATAGCGGATTTAAGATGTCAATTATCTCTCTCTCCCTATAGGTCAATTGCGACTGTCAATTACTCCAGAGGCGGGGCGAGTCATCATTAACAGTAAGTGCTGCAGCAGCCAATCAGAAGTGATCTTTAACATATCATGTGATGATTGTACAGCCTTATGTCAATAGGACTTATTGATCAAAATCAATACATGGTATTCTTTTTATGTGGGTAAATCAATAAAACACCAATATTCAGCAGACTGATCCTTAATCTAATTGGTAATCAAAGAAATAATCAGATCAATATTCAGACCAACAATCTGACCAGTCATCACACTGATCTCTAGTAGTTCCTCGGTGAACCAGTAGAAGGCAGCAGAGTCTCTTTAATACAACTCTACTGTTTTTACAGGTCTTTGAAAAACTATACCAGTTCTTTATGATGTTTTAAAGCTCCATGAGTGAGTCACAGCAGTACTTGAGGATTTCTAAGGATCCTGGAACTTGAAAACATTCTAAACATCCTTGAAGACATTCCAGAGATCCTTGAGAAACCTATCTTGGTCCTTGAAATCCAGTTTAGACAAACTATGATCTAAATTAACATCAGTTCAGTTTTTTTTCTGTAGAAATGTTACTAAAATCATATTAAATGCTTTCATTCTGATTCAGGTCTGCTCAGGTCACAGCTCCTCCTCCTGAC
Source organism: Istiophorus platypterus (assembly GCA_016859345.1). Lineage (NCBI taxonomy): Eukaryota > Metazoa > Chordata > Actinopteri > Istiophoriformes > Istiophoridae > Istiophorus > Istiophorus platypterus. Next base: position 28,952,134 of record CM029115.1, read on the forward strand.
CTCCACCTATCCTCCTTTCCTGTAATCTGATGACATGTATAGCCACATACCATCAATCAACCGCTAGCTGTCAAGGTGCTGTCCAGCAAATGATGTGGGCTTTGTAAATAACTGGTGGACTTTCTGGGGAAAATCTGGTCTAATTGGGAAAGAGGACACACATCCCACTTTGGATGGAGCAGCTCTCATCTCTAGAAATATGAATAAGTTTATCAGTAGACCTGAACTATGACAGTCCAGACCTGAGACAAGGAGGCAGAGTTCAGTCCAACACACTTCTCTGTGCCTCCATTACAGTTGTCATCCATCCAAAACCCCAAAGAGACTTTGTGCCCCCCCCGCACCTGAATTAATTAACTAAGAAATAAATGGAAGAGGAGTGGTTCTGAAAAACCTAATAAAAATGAAGACCACCACTACAGAAATATAACAAAATAAGAATTAAACCCCGACTCTTAAACATTAGACCATCCCCTTTTGAAGCTGTATTAATAAATTATCTAATATCACAACATCATATTGATATATTTTGTCATACTTAGACTTGGCTTTGTCATTAGCCTAAATGAATCCCAAGGCAGCAGCAGAGGAAGTGGAGTTGCAGCCATTTTCAATTCCAGCCTGTTAATCAACCCAAAAACTAAAATCTGCTTTAACTCATTTTAAAACTTGATTCTTAGTCTTACACACCCAACCTGGAAAATTTTCAAACCTGGGCCGTACTAGAACACTGCGCTCCCAGAACATAGGCCTACTTGTGGTTCCTAGAGTCTCCACAAGCAGAATGGGGGGCAGAGCTTTCAGTTATCAGGCTCCTCTGCTATGGAACCATCTTCTAGTCTGGGTCCAGGAGGCAGACGCCCTCTCCACATTTAAGAGGAGGCTTAAACCCTTCCTTTTCAATAAAGTTTATAGTTAGAACTGACTCAGGATCAGCTTGCACCGTCCCTTCACTATGCTGCTATAGGTCCAGGCTGCTGGGGGACTTCCCGCGATACACTGAGCTCCTCTCCTCTCCTTCCTCTCCATTTCTACACATTCATATCCCATCAATGCTCGTTACTAACTTTACTTCTTGTCTCTCCAGTAGTTTTTGTTTTTTCTCATCTCTCTCCTCCTCTTCCTTGTCTCTCCTCTCTCCTCCTGTCACTACAGTGTCTGGGTCTATGACTGTTGACCATCTACTACCCCTTAATCCTGCCACACACCCAATTGTTATCATTATCATAACGATTAGTCTGGTTATTGTTAATTTTACTGTTAGTCTTAATAATGGTAAATGATATTAAAAGAGTATGGTTGAGGCCTGTTCTATATAAAAAGTGCCCTGAAATAATCTGTTTATGATTTGGTGCTATATAAATAACAATGACTTGACTTGACTCTCCTCCTCCTTCCTTGTCTCCTAGTGTCTTCTTGTCTCCTTGTCTCCTCCTCCCTTGGTTTAAGTTAAACTTCAGTCCTTTCCTTTTTTCTCTTCAGTCCATGAGGCCCGAGGGCTGATGGGAAAATGCCAGAGGTCATGTGACTCATATGTGAAGGTAAAGATACACTTTAATGATGGTGATGATAATGATGGTGATGATGATTGTGGTGATGAAGATGGTGATGATGATGGTAATGAAGATGATGTTTACGATGACAGTAATGGTGATGATTGTGATTTAATGAAGATGGAGATAATGATGAAAATGTGATGATGGTGGTGATGATGATGAGGCTGATGATGGTGATGAGGAGGATGGTAATGATGATGACTAATGATGATAGTGATGATAATGATGGTGATGAGGAAGATGATGTAATGTATAGTATGATGGCAGTGATGAAAATGATGTGACAATGATGATGGTGATTAGTGATGACAGTAATGTTGATGATAAAGATGATAACAGTGATGAAGATGGATTTGGTGGTGATGATGGAACAGTGATGACAGATAAGTTGATGTTAATGATGATAATGATGGTGTTTAAGATAAGGATGACGATAAAGGTGATGACTGTAATGGTGAGGATCGGAATAATGGTGATGACGGTGATGAAGATAATGGTGATTCAGGTGGTGGTGATGATGAAGATGCTGATGATGTGATGATAGATGTAGATTGTCATGGCAGTAATGGTGATAATGCTACAATTTTGAATCTGATGGCGATGAAGGTGATGATGGTAAGGATGGTGAGCATGTTAGTCTGATTAAGATGAAGACTGTGAGTTTGATAGATGTGACACTTTACAAGATTTACTACTTTGTTGTGTGTGTCTGTTTTCTATACTGTGTAGACATGGTTTATTTGTTTATATGTATGTACGTGTGTGTGTGTATGTTTTCAGCTGGCAGTGACCTCTGACCTCAACCACAGTATCAGGATGAAGACTCCAACTGTTTTGAACAACAAGAATCCAAAATACAACCAGAACTTTATACTGTGAGACACACACATACACACACACACACACACACACACACACACACACACACACACACGCTCACACAACAGACACACACACCTAAATCACTAAAGGGAGAAATGTCAGCAGATAAAAACATGAAGAAAAGTGATGAAGTGTTTTCTTTGTCAATGAGTCGGACAGCTGAATTGACCTCTAAAAGCCACCGTACATTAATAATTATTCATTTTGAGGTAGTTCCCATCTATATGGTTTTATACAACCATAAAAGGTATTTGTTCACATCAATCTACTAATCAATAAATCACAAAAAATATGAGAAAGATGCTCAGAGAGGGGAGGTCCAGACCTGAACCAGAGAAAGTGTGGGCTGGATTTAAGGGGGGGGGGGCTGCTGAGATGACACTGTTAGTGTTATCATTGTCCTCGTGTGTGTTTGTGTGTGTGTTGTGTGTGTGTGTGTGTGTGTGTGTGTGTGTGCGTGTGTGTGTGTGCGTGTGTTTGTGTGTGTCTGTTTCTGTGTGTGTGTGTGTGTGAGTGTGTGTGTGTGTGTGTGTGTGTGTGTTTCAGGTGTGCCAGCGATAGCCTCGTCCATGACAGGTTGTTGGTGTCGGTGCTCAGAAGACGGGCTGACAGGAGGTCAGTGAGCTCTGTTTTTCTTTTTATCTGCTTTCCGTGTGTCTGTCCTGAAGTTGGGTCCCTACTCTGGTTTCAGCTGAGTTTTTCTGAATCTGAATCAGTGCTCTGCCCTCTGTGCTGTACAGACCATACAAACTTTTTAGGCAAATTAATGATTTGTAATTATCATAGAGAAAGTGTCACCTCATCTTAAGGGGTCACACACCACACAGGTGTGGAGCTTCTGCTCTAAACTAAACAGGAGGCTTTAATGACACTGCAATGGCTTCAGCTCATGGGAGCGGAATAAAGTTTCCCTTGATTAAAGAGCTGAGGTGTTTGTATTGTTCTGTCCAATTCAGCAGAGATCATCAGGAACAACTTTAGCTCTTTGGCTACGACACACACCTGTCTCACCTCTCACATGTCTCTGTCCCCTCAGGTCCAGTCAACTGATTGGCTGTATGAGCTTTGGGATTGGTTCCCTCATCTTGTCCTCTAAGGTCAGTTTAAACCAATGACTCAACAGAGAAGCCTGGACCCCAACTGGCTGGCTAGAAGTTTTACTTTTCCCTAGTTTCATGTAATAGATTCACTCAGAGAGCCTGTTTGAAGCAATCATTTTTAAAGGGAAGTTCTGACCTGTTGGCCCTGCCCCCTATGTGTTGCAGCTTGTCACTGGTTGGTTCTACCTACTGGGGGAGGAGTTTGGACCGTGCAAACACCTGAGGGTGACACCAAAGCGGAGCAGACCAATGAGAAAGCCAGAGAAGGAGGGAGCAGAAAAAGTACAAATGCATTGTGGTGAGTTGAATTTAAATCCTGATCTCATGTGAAGCCGCTGCACATGATTTGCTGGGAACTCAATATCTTTACTGTAGACCTACTCACAGCCGATTGGCTAACTTGGAGTTAAAAGATGGACGACAGCTTTATTTCTCTTGTTAACTCTCGCTGCTCTCATACTGTCATTTTTGGCCATAGCAAGCAGATGTTTTCAGAAGAAACATCTGTAAAAAGCCACTGTCCCTAATCCGCTCAGCAGCAGAGACCAGCTGGTGAATATAGTGGAGCATTTAGCAGCTAAAGAGCCAGAGGTTTCCCCCAGGAGCTGGTGGAGACCAAAACCAAAGCTAAAAGAGAGAGAGTACTGGACCTAGATTCATCAGGTGGACTCAGAGACCTGGTCCAGATGAAGGATCGTGTTGATCTGTCGGTGTTGATAACTCTGTAACTCAGATCCTTTACTGCAATAAGGGTACTAACAAAACATTGAATGTCCTGCACTAAAAATCTTTCTTAAACTAGTAAAAGTACTAACTACCGGAAAATGTTATACTACAATATATTATATTTAGATTTGCTTATAATTACCAGGGAATTAAAAAACCTGTGTTTTCCTGCTAAAGGTGGATTTTTGGAGCTAATCAGACTGCAACTAATGATTATCTTCATTGTGGATTTTTATGCTAATTATTTTCTGAATTAACTGATTGTTTGTATAACCTCAGAAAAAAGTTCAAACAAAATATTCAAACTAAATCAAAAATAAGGCAAATAAAGGAAAATCAGCAAATATTCATATTTGAGGAGCTGGAACAGCAAAATGTTTGGCAACCTTACATGAGAAATGATTTACATATTCAATGATTTCAGCTTAACTTGTATTTACTGACGCGCAGTTTAATATACACTAAGACATTTTTGCAATCTCTTCATATGTTTTGTTTGTAAAAGCCTTAATCTTGAAAGTATCCAATTACTGAAGCTGTGCAGCACATGTACAGAGTGGAAAAACTCAAGCAAAATATAAGTACTTCAACAGTGCAAAATACAGTAGTGAGTAGATGTACTGGGTTTCAGCCTATGGAGCAGTTATGAGAATGAAGCAAAAAGAAAAACATTTAACTGGTCCTTAAAGTTTCCTACATATGAAATGTGTGCAGGCACTGACACACACACAAGCTAACATGTTAGCTTCAATGGCTCTGACAGAAACCCTTAGGACCCCCCCCCCCCCCACACACACACACACACACATAGTCTGTCACATATGCAAATCTATACATTTTTCTATATATAGTGATGGGGAGAGAGGGGCAACCGAGCTGTAGATATTGATTAAAACTGACTCCTTGACTCCTGCACACTCTCTGTCACTCTCTGGGGGTCCACACGGTTACCATGGTGATGAGAAGCTGCCTGGTAACCATGTGACCCTCACAATACCTCCCTCGACTGCCCCCACCTCTCTCTGACATCACACTGAGATCTGACACTAGTTCATCCCTCCCAACTGAATAGAGAGAGAGAGGACAGAAGCAGACAGAAATCGGTTGGCTTCATTTCTAGCATCTGTATCTGCAGCAGCTCATTCTACCACAGTTACTGTCAGCAGTAACAACTGCAGCAGCACTACAAGATGCAGTATTAGTCTGTAGTACTTGGCAGTACTTATACCCAGCAGAAGTGGTACATCAGCCAGGACCACAGACTGCATTGAGGACCTGAAGAGGACTTGACTTCCCGTCATGGAGTCAGACTTTGATATTTTCAGAACAACTCTCTTTAAATTTGACTAATTTGGGGCAAAAGGCAAGAAAAGAATTAAATGAAAAAGTTTTTTAATTTGTCCTCCAAGGTAAATCTGTACAGTGTGGACATCATGTAGGAAAATTCAACTGAGAGAAAAGACTTCTGGGTAATTAAGGTTTGAAGTCTGTAGGTTGCTGGTTCAGTTTCTAAATGAAACCTGATCATCTGCTGAGACAGTGACACCACAGACATCCTTTAAGAGTGTTTTTATTTGTTTGGTTACATCTAGTGTTTGTTTTCTGAACGTCTTTGACTCAACAACCCAGAGTCTAAAAACAGGGAGTTTCAGTCTTGACCATGGTTTCTCAGAGTCTGGGATGAACTTCTGTAGAATCTGAGACAGAAAATCCAAACTTTTCAAAAGAGCCTTTTGGTAGTTTTCAATTCAGTCTCAGCTGGTGGTCGTCAGTTGCAGGTTCAGTTTAGATACAGAACTACCTGAATCTTTGCATGGTGTTATTTCCTCTGTTCTGGTCTGATCTTTCTGTTTGATGGGTCTGGTCCAGACCGTCCTAGAGCGGTCTAGTCTGATACAGGATGTTCTGGAAGAACACAGCCTGGTCTTGGAATGATGCAGCAGGTAATGATGATGATGATGGTGGTTATCTGCTCGCAGCAGACCTCAGGAGGACTCCAGACTCTACTTCAGATACCGACCTGAACCGCATCTCCACTGCTGCTGCCACAACCAGCCTGTCAGATTGCACTGATGGACTCAAAGACCTGACAAACCAAAGCCGGAGCTCCACTAGTCCCCACAGCCTCAACACCTCTAACTCCAACTGCAGCTCTGGTCCAACCAACACCAATTACAGCAGCTATGTCTCTACACTCTACACCAATGCCAACCAGTACCCCGCAACCCGAGACAGGAGCAGCAGCCAGGGACTGATCGTGAGTTACCCTCCATCACAGGACACAAACTCAAACAAACTATAAAAACATTAACATCAAATAAATGAGACTCGACTGGGTCTTGATTGGAGATTTACCCTGTGGGCTTGTAGTATTACTTGATTTACTTGTTTTGACTTGGTGTTTGTTGATTTTGACTTAAGATTCACTCTTTTTGACTTGGGACTTGCCTGGGACTCACAGGTACTGATATGGGACTTGGCACATTGAGTTATTTGCAAAGACTAGTTTTAGAACAGCTGTATTGACCTCTGATGGATTTTACAAAGATGATGGTTCAGATGTGGTAATGTATCCATGTAGCTTAACAAGTCAGTCTGTTTTCATAGCCTCAATTTACAGATGTTTGTTTCATCATTTATTTGTTAGGGACAAACAAGCAAAACCTAAAATGAGCAAGTCAGCTATGATGCCAACATAATCAACCTGCCAGCCAATCGGATCTGAGATGTAGTGATCAGAAACACACACACTATCTGTGTGTGTGTTTTTGTGTTCTTCTTTAAAGACTTATCAAAGATTCACATCTGATGAATTATAGAGTGAAGCTGCTTCTGCTGTTCACTCAGTATATGATGCGCACACACACACACACACACACACACACACACACACACACACACACACACACACACACACACACGTTTGTTCTGATATATTTGTGAGGACTTAATGTGTTCATTAGCCTGTACCCCTCAATAGTTACATTTAACGCTGAATCTCAACCCTAACCATAAAACAAAAACCTTAACCTGATTTCAACCTTAAACTTGAAATACATGGTCTGAGCCCTCAAACTGTTCCTTTAAGGCCTGTCCCAAAGTAAAAAATATCCTCATTCACAAGATCTGAAACAGATCAGTCCCCCCAAAGACAGATATACAGGAGTACACATGATTCTAGGTTAGTATTAATGTTGTCCTGAGTTTCCTGCATCTCTGCTGGTCCCAGTGGGACCAGTGGTCTTAGGGTCTCATTCAGATGTGTTTGGCCACATACAGCACTGCCACACACCTGAACAGTCCCTGTTTAAAGTGGATGTGATTATCAGACTGTCTTTCAGATGCAGAAGTACAAAGTGCATTAAACCAGCAAGCACGTTTGATGGCCATTAAATGGTATTTTGACCATGACATGACCCACTTTGCAGGCGTACAACAATCTGATCACTCACAAGTTGTAAACATGTGATCTTTAACATCTCTAACATCCATCATGCATGATGGATGCCCTGTATTAGTTTCCATGGTGACCACACAGCCAGATTTTAATTAACTCATTTTAATAATTCACTACCTGTGAAGTTGTGAGGTGGACAAAACATCAGAAACACCCTTTTTGCTATAACACCACCCATGTGACTAAGTCAACACACAAATAGCTAAAGTGGTTTCAGAAGTAACTCAACTCTAATAAGTGGTAACTGCTTTTTATTGCAGTCTCATTTGCATTGCATTGTATTCAAATGAATACTTTGTGTGTTTTTAATTGCAATGGGCCAATATCTGTAACAGCAAACCATAATTACATTTACACTTACATTTATCTGTTTGACAGATACTTTGCCCAAAGTGATGAACATGTGAGTGGCAGGAAAATGAAAGAGAGGAAGGTCTGTACTGAGCTTAGTCCCTCATACGTTTATGTGGTTACAAAGTCTCTGGCAGCAGCCTCATGTCCTCATAGCGACTCTGGTACAAAGTGTCGCTACAGGAGCAGGTGCAGCTGAAAAACAGACTTTTTAAAAGAAGCAGACCAGCATTAAGGTTTGTTGTGTGAATGAGCAGGTTCTAATTCAACTTAAAATCTAAATTTTGTCTAACCCCCTTTCCAAGTTTGTGAACTGAAATTGGCTAGTTTTACACTTTCAGAACTCATGAAGCAGAACTAATTATTCAACATAGCTTCAGTTAAATCCCATTTTTAAGGCGACGGGAAATTATTTATGCTGCGAAAAATTGAAGACTGGCCCTTTACTCTGGCCCTTCTGTGGCAGAGTATGGCTCTTTCTGGGGATATCTGAGGGCGAGCAGGACCAGATCCAGGTCTACAATAAGGGGGTCTAATTCATAAAACTATGTGTAGGATTCACTTTAAAAGGTGGCATATGGACAAAATACAGAAAGTGTTTACACACAAAAATACAATGCAACGAGGATGCCAATGCTGTGTTACATCAGCTTTAAGATGAATTTATTACTGAATAAATTTCGTAATTTGTTTCTATAACTCTTGTTTTTTAAAAGCATCACATCCACACACTGGGGCACAGCAGCAGCATTTGGCTCATATGCCTGGGATAGAGGCTGTCGTCAACATTACCATCAGCATCAGGGTTTAAAGCCTGTGTCTTTCAAAATATGGTTACAAAATGTATTTTAAATGTGTTAAAGATTAAACAAACCAAAAGTTATAACAAACACATTACGAAACACAGCATATGATATATGATGCCAATATATAAACCTGTGCACCCACATCTGCTTGACGCATTGTAAATGGCAAAGTTTATTTGTCCTACTGTTCACCTTATCATTTATGAGAATAAATTTCATAACGTAATTATTGTTTGATAATTACAGAGCCTATTTGTGGGGTTCTTTTGCAACAACATACAGTATCTCGTTTATATTTAATACCTGAAATCACATTTGAGCACTCCAGGGAGTCTCAGTCAAACAGGTGTTTGTTTTATTGTAAACATGGCTTTTATCCATTTCTGCAAATTAACTCATACCATATGTTACCTGAGGTAATGTTCTGATTGATTGTACACAATGGTGTCAATTTCACACCGTTTCTCGTGTTTCTTCCTTCTGGCATCGGAGTTGCAGTTTTTCGTTTCTCCCGTTTACGTGCATACGCATGGGTCAGTTTCGGTGAGAAAGTGGCCTTTGCCTTCCGTTGTGCGACGTTAATAAATGAGGCCCCAGGTCTGTGTGGAGCAGTTAGGAGAGTACAGTCACAGTGGAAAGCAGTAAAAGGTACTGGGTAACAGCGTTCACACGGGGGGAGGGGAGTGTGCGTGTGTGTCTGTGTGTGTTCAGGAAGCATGTGTCTTATCGCAGGGATACATCCAGTGTTTTTGTGAGTCTGTGTGTGTTTCCTGCTATTCTTCTGTCTGTATGTTCTCACACACACACATGCAGCTGTTTAACATCTAGATCAGTCTGTATGAAACCTCACACACACTGGACCAGTTGGACCTGGCTCAGACCCAGTCTCTGTTCTTTAAATCTGGACCAGATTTTTTTAAAACCTGTTTTTGTGACATTACTGAGGATTTAACTGGGAATCTGATCATTATTTATCCGCCAGGACTGGATCAGACTTGTTTCTGGTTCAATAAATCTGGACTTATCTTGGGAATATTAGACCTGCTTCTGTTTCTTTTAGTCAGGACTTATGACTAGGTCTGATTCAATACATTTTTTTTTTATATATGAACCTTTTTTTAGACTGGCAACAGGTTTAGACATGGATTTTGTGAAGTTTGGGCTTGGATTTTACCTGGCCCTGGCTCAATAAATCTGGACCTGGGTTATATCTGGCGCTGGTTTAGCGAGTCTAGATCTGGATTAGATCTGTTTTTTTGTAAGTCTGGACCTATGTTACACGTGTTTTTGTGAAGTCTAAACCTGCATTTGCTCGGGTTCTGTTTCCTTAAATCTATAACTGGATTTGAGCTGGTACCTGGTATTGGGTTAGACCCTAGTTTTTGTAAAGTCTGGAGCTTAGACTTGCATCTGGCTCTATAAATCCGGAGTCTGGACCTGTTTTAAACAGGTAGCGTTTCAGACCCTATTCCTGGTCCTGGTTCAGCCCTGTAGGAGGATCATATGGACAGGCAGATCTGCAGGATTTGAACCAGCATTGTGATCAACTGTCATGCACACCATTCATCGACTGTGTCGAGTCTGCATTGGACAGAACCTACCTCAGGTGTGTGTGTGTGTTTACCTTGACTGGTAAATGATATTTTCCACTGTTTTGAGTAAGAACCCTAAACCCGGCAACCACAAAACAGCGCATGCAAATTGTGTGACTTTGAAAGTATTCAGATCCTTTACTTAATTTAAAAGTACCAAACAATAACACCAACAACGAACCAGTTGACGCAGTGGTAGATCAGCAACTCTTGTGTTCTGTGAGATAAAGTTGAACAAAAATGGTTAGGGTGTATCTTTGTAGGCATCATATCCATAATGTTGTCAGACACTTATAATCAATGGCAAAAACAAACACATTAGTGGACATACTTGACGTGGACAATTGCCCACAGAATTACTTGGCAGTGCTGATTTGCAGTTGCCGGCTTCATGTCTCAGAGGTTTAAACAAACAACAATGGGATCCTCAATTTTAATTTGGTCAAAAATGTTTGATCATGAAATTAAATCAGTTTCAGTCAAAGATGAAGAAAAATAAAAACCTCCTCCTCCTAATGGTTTGAACCGAAAAATACAAATCTGAAACTATCAATATTCATCTGAATCTTTTCAAGAATAAGTGATGATGATTACCAGACAAAGTGAAGAATTATTTAGGACATTTACACTGAGTGTAGACATTTTATGCCCTGGCTGCAATAAACAGCTGCTGGAGGTTCAAATAAATTTCTGAGATTGATTAACAGCAGAATGTTGCCCCATAGATTCAGCAGAACCCAGCAGAATTTATTAAAGAGTTAATGTGAGCCACTGATTCTAGTGTGTGTCAGTGTAATTACTTAGTTCAGGTCAGTTCAATTCAAGTAAATTTTTTCATTGTTCTATGTAACAGAATTTAGGTTTCACATAAACATGTATAATAATAATAATAATAATAATAACAATAATAATAATAATAATAATAATAATAATAATAATAAACTAAGCCAATAAACTACTACTACTGATGGTGGCGGTGGTGGTGGTGGTGATGATGATGATGATGATGATGATGATGATGATGATAACTAAAGGTGGCTGTTGATCAGAATCATGGGCCAGTAGGTGGTTCTACAGTCCTGGATCCAGACACAGCAGCATCAGAGGCAAAAAACCTATGGAAATTGACAGGAGGAGAGACGAGAAAGCACAAAACTACATGAGAGAGAGAGAGAAGAAGTAAAGTCAGTAACAAGCAGTAATGAGTTATGAATGTTAACAGATGGAGATGAAGAGGAGGAGAGGAGCTTGGTGTATCATGGGAAGTTCCCGGTAGTCTAGTCCTATTGGCCTTTTTGTTAAAGCTTATAGGCCTATAAGCTTTATCAAAATGGAAGGTTTTAAGCCTCCTATTAAACGTGGAGAGGGGGTATGCCCCCTTCCCTCGACCCAGACTGGAAGAGGGTTCCACAGCAGAGGAGCCTGAGAACTGAAGGTTCTGCCTCCTGTTCTGCTTGTGGAGGCTCTAGGAACCACAAGTACACTTGCATTCTGGGAACTAAGTGTTCTACTGGGGTAATAAGGTACAATGAGGTCTTTGAGATGGGATGATGCCTGATCATTAAGGGCTTTGTAGGTGAGGAGGATGATTTTAAATAATATTCTGGATTTCACAGGGAACCAATGCAGAGAAGCTGAAACAGGAGAGGTACAATTTCTCTTCCTAGATCCTGTCAGTACTCACACTTACTTAATTTAAAGTTTTATTGGAAGAGCCTGATGATGGAGGTGCAATAATCAAGAAGTAACAAAATTATCCCCAATTTTTCTGCATCTTTTGAGACACCATGATTTTTACAGAGTTACAAATGTGAAAAAAAAGTCTGTCCTTGAAGTTTGTTTTATTCGGGAGTTAAAGGACTTGTCCTGGTCAAAGACAACTCCAAGATTCCTAACATTGTTGATAGAGACCAGAGCAATGCCATTAGATAAATTTATCATTAGATAATGTATTGCTAAGGTTTGGGGTCCAAGTACAACAGCTTCAGTTTTGTCTGTGTCTGAGGTGGAGCCTAGTGTGACAGACAGTCCGGTTTTATATTGATTTTAACTGACATAAACTGTTCTGACAGGTGCACCAAAAACACAGACAAGCACAAATGTTGGCACACACTAACACAATAGCACACAAAAAGACACACAAACGTCACAGTTCATGTGGAAAAAAACAGCAGGAAATAAGTAGCTTGTCTGATTGGTTGCCCAGAGTGATGTCACTGCTGGCTGCTTGTCATTTCCTGGCAAAACTTTCAGAGTTTCCTGTGTGTGTGTGTGTGTGTGTGTGTGTGTGTGTGTGTGTGTGTGTGTGTGTGTGTGTGTGTGTGTGTGTGTGTGCGTGTTGTGTGTTGTGTGTTGTGTGTGCGCGTGTTGCGCGTGTGCGTAAGTGTGTTTGTTGTGCGTGCAAGTGTGTGTGTTTCTAGTCCAGGAGGTCAGATAAATGTTTAATATCCTCATGTTTAAACTAGCTGCAATTTGTGTGTGTGTGTGCGTGAGATGTATGATCATACTCATGTGTGACAGGATAATCAATAATTCAAACACAGATTGAGACGGGACAATTTTACTGAAAAACTGCATCTGACAGGAGTAAGAGCATTTTAGAGTGTGTTGTTCATTGTGTATTGCAGTGTGTGTATATCAGTGTGTATATTTGGGTGTGTGTGGTGTTTGAACAGGCGGAGGTCGTCCATGTTGTCCTATGTTACACAAACACTGCTCTGCTCTTCAAACAGAAATGTCTGATTTCTGAAAGTTAACTCTTCAGCTCGTCTCCATTTTATGTGAAATGTTCTTGCCTCACTGACCAGACTGCTTCCCTCTCTTACTTTGTTCTGGTCTGGTGGTATGTTTGTGGTTTGAAAGCAGATCAGACCCTGGGCTGTGTGACCCTATGTTTGATTGTGTGAGTAGATGAGACAGAGACACCTGAGACACCTAAACGTCTTTTGTATCACATTTAATTTAAAAAAATTATAAATATGATGTAAACAAATAACCATGTCAGTACTATTTCCTGCATCTTTTACATTTTACAGTAGATAATACTGTGAAATGTATCATGTCCCATATTTTATTGGTAGTTGAATAAAAACAGAAATGCTGTATAGATTTGTTTTATAAGAAGATGAACCTTCTGTAAAATTACATCATTTTGTTTTTGTTGAGCGCGTCCTCAATGATATCTAAATACTGTCTGACATTCAAAGTTTGACTTATGTTAAGATCTTTCATCTTTTAGGCCAAAACCGATTGTAAAAAATATCCATACTTTTTTTTAACCAGCAGAAGTAGTGTCTGCAAGGCAGGCTGGGCTGTAGCTTGTATATAGTCTGAGAGAACAAACCCAGTATACATATAATGACTGCTGCTTGTTAAGCCCATCAGAATTCAGTTTTCAAGTCCTGGTTGCCCTTCAGGACCAGACATTACGGGGAGAACTAACCAAGACCAGGAAACTAAACCTGGGCCAGGACAATGAACATGGTTCCTTGGAGTGTTGAAATGTCAGGACTGATCCTGCAGAGAAACACAAACATAGAGACTCTGTATCCTGTTTAAATACCTTCTCCACATGGTTTGTCTCCTCAGGATCAGAAGGTGTCCGAGTGTCCCTGCAGGAGTTTTAATATCAGCCTGTCAGTCTGAGCTCAGGGACATTAAACTTCTTTTGTGGAGAAAAAACTCTCAGGATGAGTCGACCTTTCCTCCAGTCTATCAGTGTTTACAGAGTCATGGAAACAGCTCAGATACCAGCACTGAGACAGACCTTTAGTCTGAATCTGACACAAACATCTTGACTACGTCAACATAAAACTAAAAATCAGCAAGCAGGAGTCCAGATGCCTAAAGACTTTAACCTGGACTACAATACACAGTGACAGAAAAGACCAAAGGTGATGTTTACAGCAGTTTGTTAGAAATCAGCACAAAGCACCAGAAAACTTGAAATTATATCACAAAACCTGAAGGAGGACTTTGACTAAATTTTTATTTTTTATATAGCCTTTTTATAAATTATTTTTCAGAACAAACAACAACATAAACAACATAGCCAGATCTCATATCAATAGGTAATTACCACGTCTGTCAGTTTAGACTGAGTAGTTGTTTCCAGTAGCGTCTATGGAGAATAAAGGTGGAAGATAATATGAGCTTCACGAAACTGCAGGTGATGGCAGGTAAGAGTAGAAAAACATGAAAATATATATATATTTGTATGTATGTATGTATGTATGTATGTGTATATATATATATATATATATATATATATGTATGTATATATATATATATATATATATATATATATATATATATATATATACATATGTATATATATATATATATATATATATATATATATACATATGTATATATGTGTGTGTGTGTGTGTATATATGTGTATATATATCTGTATGAATGTATATATAGTCCACAGTTGAGCTTTTCAATTGTGTTACTCATGGAACCTGGACCTCAGAAAGACCGCCATAAGTTTCTGATATCACACCTCTGGACAGCATGAGTGAGGATATCATCTATAATTTTGGGTGGGGCTTAAGAGGGAAATTGTGAGTAGAGGACTGAAGAAAATGTCTGATTTGAATTTATCTGAAGAGATGTGTTGCTGGGAGCTGATATTTATTCTGTAACTAAATGAAGGAGTTAATGTGATTGTATCATCCATTTTAATGATTGAAAATGTTCTATACTTAAATGTTTTAATTTCTTTAAAATACAGATGTAACAAATCATCTCATCTTGTACAATCTGTACAGTCTGAAAACTGTGTTTTTCACACTCCTAAAAAACAGAGATTGACTTTCTAGGTTAAAAGTTAAATAAAGAAAAAATAAATTACTGAAATAAATAACTTTACAACACTGAAATTGAAAGTAAGTGTACATAAAAGTTATTACAACTGATTATATCTCTACATATTTTTACATATTTGTATGAATATGTAACATATTTTCATACATATTTGTATGAATATGTAAAAATAAGGAGAGTTAGAGTGAAAAGATTAGATTTAGAAGATGAGCTCTAGATGATCTGCTCTTAGATAAAGCCCAAGCGCCACCCTTGGGACAAACTAAGAAACTAAGGTACAGGTTGTCCATGATAAGGGGGATGATAAGGTTCATCATCTGAAGGGCAGGAACAAGGTCAGGAACTTTGTTGGTGAGCTTAACTGTAGATGTTAAGATAATCTGTGTATAGGAGAAATAATTTGACCTCCATAAAGACAGAAGTCAAACTGCTGTGATAAAATGAAGACACTTTGGAGTGTAGAACAAGTTCATGTTCACCTAAATGCAGTGTTGACAACCGACTCCAGATGTGTTCCAGTAAACATATTAATGTGATCAGCAATCACAGGATCAAACTTGTAAATATCTACATGTCCAATTCTTTACATGTGTATGTCCTATCCAAACAAGCATACAAATATTCAGCTAAAACTCTACATTGACTGTTTTCTCTCCAGGTGAGCATTGTTCGAGGACATGATGGTTTTGGATTTACGATTTGCTCTGACTGTCCAGTCAGAGTCCAGGCTGTTGACCCCGGTAAGAAATTCCCACCTGAGAACAACTCTATCTATCTATCTATCTATCTATCTATCTATCTATCTATCTATCTATCTATCTATCTATCTATCTATCTATCTATCTATCTATCTATCTATCTATCTATCTATCTATCTATCTATCTATCTATCTATCTATCTATCTATCTATCTATCTATCTATCTATCTATCTATCTATCTATCTATCTATCTATCTATCTATCTATCTATCTATCTATCTATCTTCTCTGATTGGCTGGCAGAAATCACAGACTTACACCTGTTAGGTTTTTAGTAACAGCAGACAGTTGATGATTTCATTGATTCTCCTCTCACTCTTTTTAAAGGAGGTCCAGCCCATCAGTCTGGACTCCGTCAGGGAGATTCAGTCCTGCAGCTGAACGGACTTCCTGTAGAAACCTGGAAGTGTGTCGACCTTGCCAATGCCATCAGGTAACCCCACAACCTCACGGTTTGAGCCACCTCCTGCTTATTGTGTATGTTTCTACAAGTTTAGTTTTAACTTAAGTTGTGAGAACAGTTTGCCCAACTTGTGACTGATACTTTTTGGACTCAGCAGGCCTACTGTCTCTCTCTCTCTCTCTCTCTCTCTCTCTCTTTATCTGTCTCTGTCCCTGTCCGTCTCTTTCTGTGTATCTATCTGTCTGTCTCTCTTTCTTGCTTTCTCTCTATCCCTCTTTCTCTGTCTCTCTCTTTGTCTCTCTCTTTCTGTTTCTTTCTTTCTGTGTCTGTCTGTCTCTGTCTCTCTGTGCCTGTCTGTCTCCCTCTATATCTGTCTATCGCTACAGGAGTTGTCCATCTCAGATTGTGTTGGTGGTTTGGAGAGGTTTACCTGACCTCCGGTCAGGATGTGAAGCTTTGCACCGTTCACCAACACAAAACAGGGTGAGTATGAAAAAGGTTCTCACTCAGTGTCTTCATTTACACATGAATCACACTCATAAACTTCTATCTTCGTGATGACATTCATTGACAAAATGCATTCCTCAGTTTATCCTAATCCTAATCCTGATTTTAACCTGAAACCTAAAACCAGGTCTTAACCAACGAATAACCATTTGAAGTGGTGAATGTCCGCACTCTGTAAGGTCTATGACTGGTCGTCACAAAGACAGAAGTACAAGTGCACTCACATTCATCCGTTTTCAGTTTTTGTGGCTGATTAGACTTCAACCTAGAGCCTTTCATCTGGACTAGAACATAACCTAGGACTATTCAACACTAATGAAAACAGTAAAGTAGGAAAATCAACTTTTGGGATCTTTGGAACTCTGGAAGTAACCATGCTGAATACCGAGACCTTTATATTTAATACCCTCTGTACCTTTTGTTACATGTATACTTTTACTCCAGTACAGTTATAATTGCACGGCCTTTTACTGGTAGAGAATTGTTTCGCCGTTGCTACTGCAGTAAAGATGTTGAGTTCTTCCTCCACCACTGAAAACTGATCTCTCCACCTGCTATTGGCTGGTCTTTGCTGTAAGATGACACGAGACAGGTGAGTTCAACAAGTAGACTGCAAGCTAACAGTTTTTATGCTAAACTAATGTTCCTCTGTCTCCTAGACAACAGGCAGGAAGTTACTACTTCACCCTGCTCACAGTAAACAGGGTCGCACTCGAGGTCAGGGGTCAGGGGTCCGGTCCAGTTTGGCTGCTCTGGGTTCCCTGTGGAGGGACAGGAAAGAGGACCAAGAGGTGGAAAAAGAGGAGGAGCAGGAGGAAGAGGAAGCACAGGAGGTGACTGAGTACTCCCCCTGCACCACCACACTAAAGGGCACCCGTGTGACATCCTCAAATGGAGACAATTACATCATCCTGTCACCTGTCAATCCTGGAGGACAGGTGAGTTTGAGGAGGCAGGGCCCATGGGTGTGTGTATTATGTAACATAATACATAGCCTTTCATTTGACCTAGAACGTGGCCCGGAACACAAAAACTGTCACCTGACTGAGTATGTAATTGAGAACCTCTAAACTGAACTAGAATTTAAATGATGGTCTTTGATATGAGCTAGAGCCTTACCTGGAACCATTTTCCAAGAACTAGAACATTTGCGAAAACCTTTTGCCTGACTAGAACATAACTTAGAACCTAGAACCTTTTCCATTACATAGTACATAAATTTTAACCTTTCACTTGACCTAGAGCCTCACCCAGAACCTTTCACCTGAAATTAAACATTTTGGATTACTTTTTCTTGACTTTGAACAAAAACATTGAAACCTTCACCTGAACTTGGCTATTATCGATAGCCTGTTTTAGTTCATCTCTCACTTAAACCAAAACTGATAACCTTATAACCTGACATAGAAACACACCTTGAATATTTCACCTGAACTAGAACCTATCTAAGAGGCTAATTAGACTCAGAGCACAAGATCATTGCCTTTCTTACATTGTCCAAAACTGAGAAGTCCAAGTCCAAGAACCTTGGCCCTTACCCAAAACATATTAATAGCAAACACTATCAGTCAAATAGAACAACACTGACATTATTTTTTGTCTGACACTTTATTGATGTACTAAAAGATTTGTCACATTGTTCTTATGTAACAGAAAAAATGTTCCCTATCTGTTCTGTCTCTGTGTTTCAGCACCTGCAGCCAGTTTATCATGACAGGAACGGGACAATCGGTAGCCCTACAACCTGAATATTGATCATTCCGATCCTTGATAAGTATATTTATTATAAATTGATATATTTGTGTCATTGCTCACCAGGCCGTCTGTACCAGACTCAACCCAACAGAGGTCAGAACCTCCTCCATGACCCTCGACCAGGGCCATCAGGGCGACCATTCACATCCACCCTGCCACCGCCCCTCTCCTCCAACTCCGCCTCCTCTTCCTCTTCTTCTTCAGCTGTGCCCAGTAACTATGGCAACTACCAGAACTGCACCATCGTCCAATCACATCTGCCCTGTTCTCCCTATGGAACCTACCTCACACTGGCACCCAAAACCCTCATCTTCCCCATCTTTGTCCAGGTCAGAGCCTAAAACCTTTAATCTGCACTAGAAACCAGAACAACACCCAAAATTTTAGAACAGAAAACCCTCAGCTTCCCTATGTTTGTCTAAGGCAAGAACCTAAATCTCTTTACCAGATGCAGAACCATTACCTGACCCATCATATTAGATTAAAAGATCCTAAAGTCACCATCTTTAGCCTGATCTGAACCTAGAACTTTTAACCTGACCCAGAACCTACACCCAGAACAGGAACCACAATGTTATACCTAAAGACCCTTATCTTCCCTTTCTTCTTCCAGGTTAGAACCTAAAAACTTTTAGCCTGACCCGGTGCCCAGAACTACACTCACACTCATCTTCTCTATCTTTAGCCAGGCCAGAGCCTAGAATCTTTAACTCTGAACATAAAATCAATCCAAGACACGAAACAAGAATCATAACATTAAAACCAAAGACCCCAATCTTCCACATATTAACCCAAAACCTTTAATTTTACCCGGAACCAGTCCAGGACTTTTATACCTAACCTGGAACACAAGCTAGAACCTCTGACCTGACCAAAAACCACAATATTATAACTGAATACTGTTGTCTTCCCACTCTAGTTTAGTTTAGAACCTAGAACCTTTCAACGGTCAAAAATCAGTCCAAAACACTTATGTCTATCTTAGGAAATTGAATAGAATCTTTATGCACTAACTATACCAGAACCTTTACCCAATCTTTTGATCATTTTGGAACTTTTTACCTGAGTTTTCACCTAATAGGGAAACTTACATAGAACTTAAAGATGACGTGGAGCTTAAAACAAAAATGTTAGAACCAAGGACCCTGACTGAACCTTGAATGCAACCCTGATCCAAAATGTCATCTTCTCATTGCTCATATAATACAAGTCAGAACTTGGACATAATCTAAGAACATTTGATCTGACCAAGAAAATAAGAAATAACCACTATTCTGACCTAGAATAACATATTGGAACTGAAGACCCCTTCCAAACTATAGCATCATTCCAAAATATTGGAAAAGAAAAACATTGTTTTTCCAGGTCTGAGCATGGAGGCTAAGAACTCATAATAAAATAAAGATCCTTACATCTGGTCTAGAATTTAACTACAACCTCCTGACCCAGAACCAAAGCATTATTTTTTGCCCACTTATAGAAACTATTCTAGAACCTTTGACCTGAGTTATAACCTAATTTAGAAAATAACCAAGACACTATAAGCTGACAAAGATCCTAAAAACAAAATATTCCAACCCCAGCCCCTCATTAAGCCTAGTAGTGTAGATCATAAACTTCTACAATTTCAGAACTAAAGACAATTGTATTCATTATCTTCATCCAGGTCACAACTCAGAACCAATCCAAGAAACTTTCACCTGTCCCTGACCCATATTTACATGTCCTGTTCTTGTTCTTGATGTTTTTAGCCTCTGGATCTGTGCAGCCCAGACAGGACCTTGCTGATGTCAGAAGAAATGGTTCTACACCAGGCTGACCTGCTGCCTGCAAAGGTAACAGTACTACAAATATAGAAATATGCCTTAATTACTGCTGATACTAACAGTGCCACCAACACTACTACCAAGATAATACTACTACAAATGCACTGTCAATATACTGTAAGTACTACTGCTCTGCTTATGCAATAGGGGTTCAAGAGTACTCTATCGATGTTGTCTAAAATTAAAAAAATAGCATTCCGAAACATAAAAATAACATATCAAGGTTCCTTGTAATGTGGATCTCCAGATATCTCAAGAAATGTTATGCTGTTAACACATTTCTACTGCTTCAACATATAGTGGAGCTGTTTTTCTTTTGTTAGAGTGTCTGAACTCTAGGAAAACTTTTGTGTTCTTGATGTGGAGGGTTAAGGTGTTCCAGCAGGAGCTTTACCTCCATTTTGTGATCAAAACAATCGCAGTCATGTTATTTGTAAAAATCATGGAGGCACTTAAAGCATGACCAGGGACACAGTCATAGTGAGGAGGATGTGGGGAGGAGGCTCGTTAGAGGTTCAGTGCTGGGTATTCAGGATTATACCCGTGTGGTTCTCTTGCCACAAATAAACTAGTGCAAATAATCATGTAGTAGTGGTTGGTGCATGAACAGGCAGGCTGCAGCTGCACTGACTGTCTGCTGGTCCTTATTCATGATTGGTTTGTTGGTCTGTTGGACCCCCTCTTTTAAGATGGTAATAATGACTGAGAAAACAATACTACTAACAGTACTGCTGAAAGTACTGCTGACAGTGCCGAAGTCATGAAAAAAGAATTTGTGGTATGCTTCTATTACTAATTATTGATCATTTCTGCATCAGTTATTCAGTTTTTAGTCTCATGAGAGAATTTATTTTTCAGTAAGAATCCATACTGAACCTGATCCTGGAAAACTCGGAGACTTCTAAGAGCTGACCCAAGATCATTTTCACTCTAATGGATCACACACACACACACAAACACACACACTCACATGCACACACAAACATGCACACACTCACACACACACACAGTTTCTGGGAATATAAAACGTTTTAGTTACAAGTTTTCAGTAAAAGTGAAAATGATACGTCTGTTGGATATTAGCAGATGTCAAACAGGTCAGAGGTCAGAGTGATATTACCTTCTCACTGGAACCTTCAGTCTGAATTTTCTCAAGGAGACAATGACGGTTGTAAAGTGAACCTCTGAATATTTCCTCTGTTTAAGAAACACAGAATAACCAGAGGAAAAGTTTCTACAACTGTCACCTGTTATATTCATGATTGCAATCATCCTCCAGAGGAGTGTTTTGGAAGATGTAGGGATGTAGAAAGCTGCTACTATGTATAACTTTCGGTATGAATGGATATCAAATGTGGAAACAGTCCTCAGAGGAAATGAACACTGAGAAACTGAGGCCTGTGCTCAAAAATAATATACTTTAGAGGAAAGTTAGATTCATTCATTCATTCATTCATACATTCAAAGATGGCTTAGTTTGATGAATGGAATACAAATAGAACATTGTGTAATATGGTTTACCATATGTTTGTATTAATATTTGTCCTAGCATAAAAATTAAAACCTTAATGAGAACTGTATTTGGAAATAATTAGATGTTACAGTTGCATAACTAAATCAGATCAGACGAAAAAATTTTCAAGTCACATAGAGGACCCATGACACGGTTTTTCTAAAGTTTTGTTACAACACTGGATAAAGTTTACGTTTGTATGTCTTAAATATGTGTGTTTAATGTACATGTGTGTTTGTTTCAGGTGACAGTTTTGATCTACAGTGACCTGCTGCTGTTGACCAGAGAGGATGAAGCTGGACGCTGTAACGTCCTGCAGAGTCCACTGTACCTGAACACAGTGCAGCTCAGAGAGGGTACCACCATTACTGTTAATTTTTGGTATTGTTAATCTTATCACTAGTAGTAGCAGAAGAAATAGTAGGAGCGGCAGCAGTAGTCGTCGTAGTAGTAGTAGAAGTAGTAGTAGTAGGAGCAGTAGTAGTAGAAATAGTAGTAGTAGCTGTATTAGTAGTAATATTAGTAGTAGTTGGAGCAGTAGTAGTAGAAATATTATTAGTAGTAGCTGTATTAGTAGTAGTAGTATTATTAGTAGAAGCAGTACTTGTTGTGGTAGTAGTAGTAGTAGTTGTGGTTGTAGTACTAAGATCAATATTAGTAGTAGTAGTAGTAGTAGCAGTAGGAGGAGGAGTAGTAGCAGCAGTAAGAGGAGGAGTAGTAGAAGCAGTAGGGGAGGAGGAGGAGGAGGAGTATTAGTAGTAGTAGGAGGAGTAGTAGGAGCAATAGTAGTAGTAGTAGTAGCAATAGTAGTAGTAGCAATAGTGGTAGTAGTAGTAGTAGTAGTATTAATAGTAGCAGTAGTAGTAGGAACAGTAGTATAAGTAGGAGCGTTAGTAGTGGAAGGAGGAGCAGTATTAGCAGTAACAGTAGTAGTAGTAGTAGTTGGAGGAGGAGGAGGAGGAGGAAGAGGAGGAGGAGCAATAGTAGTAGCAGTAGTAGTAGTAGTAAGAGCAATAGTAGTAGTAGTAGTAGTAGGAGCAGTAGTAGTAGTAGTAGTAGTAGTAGTAGTGATAGTAGTGGTGGTGGTGGTGGTGGTAAGAGCAATAGTGGTGGTGGTAGAAATGGTGGTGGTGGTAGTAGTAGTAGTAGTGGTGGTGGTGGTAGTGGTAGTAGTGGTAGCAATAGTAGTGGTAGGGTGGCATAAGTAGGGAGGTTAGTGGTGGTGGTAGTAGTGGCAGTGGTAGCAGTAGTAGTAGTGGTAGGAGCAATAGTAGTAGTACCAGCAATAGCAATAGTAGTAGTAGTAGTAGTAGTAGTAGTAGTAGTAGTAGTAGTAGGAGGAGGAAGAGGAGGAAGAGGAGGAAGAGGAGGAAGAGGAGCAATAGGAGGAGCAGTAGGAGCAGTAGTAGTAGAAATAGTAGTAGTAGCTGTATTAGTAGTAATATTAGTAGTAGTTGGAGCAGTAGTAGTAGAAATATTATTCGTAGTAGCTGTATTAGTAGTAGTAGTATTATTAGTAGAAGCAGTACTTGTTGTGGTAGTAGTAGTAGTAGTTGTGGTTGTAGTACTAAGATCAATATTAGTAGTAGTAGTATTAGCAGTAGGAGGAGGAGGAGTAGTAGCAGCAGTAAGAGGAGGAGTAGTAGAAGCAGTAGGGGAGGAGGAGGAGGAGGAGTATTAGTAGTAGTAGGAGGAGTAGTAGGAGCAATAGTAGTAGTAGTAGTAGTAGTAGTAGCAATAGTGGTAGTAGTAGTAGTAGTAGTATTAATAGTAGCAGTAGTAGTAGGAACAGTAGTATAAGTAGGAGCGTTGGTAGTGGAAGGAGGAGCAGTATTGGCAGTAACAGTAGTAGTAGTAGTAGTAGTAGTAGTAGTAGTAGTAGTAGTAGTAGTAGTAGTAGTAGTAGTAGTAGTAGTAGTAGTAGTAGTAGGAGGAGGAGGAGGAGGAGCAATAGTAGTAGTAGGAGGAGTAGTAAGAGCAGTGGGGGGTAGGAGGAGGAGGAGCAATAGTAGTAGTAGTAGTAGTAGTAGGAGCAGTAGTAGTAGTAGTAGTAATAGGAGCAATAGTAGTAGCAGTAGTAGTAGTAGTAAGAGCAATAGTAGTAGTAGTAAGAGCAATAGTAGTAGTAGTAGTAATAGTAGTAGCAGTAGTAGTAGTAGTAGCAATATTAGTAGTAGTAGGAGCAGTAGCATAAGTAGGAGCGTTAGTAGTGGTAGTAGGAGCTGTATTAGCAGTAACAGTAGTATTAGTAGGAGCAGTAGTAGTAGTGGTAGGAGCAATAGTAGTAGTACCAGCAATAGCAGCAGTAGTAGTAGTAGTAGTAGTAGTAGTAGTAGTAGGGGGAGGAGGGGGAGGAGGGGGAGGAGGAGGAGGAGGCGGAGGAGGAGGAGGAAGAGCAATAGTAGTAGCAGTAGTAGTAGTAGGAGCAATAGTAGGAGCAGTAATAGTAGCAGTAGCAGTAGTAGTAGATGGAGGAGCAGTAGTAGTAGCAGTAGTAGTAGGTGGAGGAGCAATAGTAGGAGCAGTAGTAATAGCAGTAGGAGCAGCAGCAGTAGCAGTAGTAGCAGTAGCAGTAGTAGTAGGTGGAGGAGCAATAGTAGGAGCAGTAGTAATAGCAGTAGGAGCAGTAGCAGTAGCAGTAGTAGCAGTAGCAGTAGTAGTAGGTGGAGGAGCAATAGTAGTAGTAGGAGCACAAGGAGGAGCATTAGTAGTAGTAGCAGTAGTAGCAGTAACAGTAGTATTAGTAGTAGCGTTAGTAGTGGTAGTAGTAGGAGCAGTAGGAGTTGCAGTAGCATTAATAGTAGCAGTATAGGCTTAATTTTGCACTTTTTTCCCTGAATATGATAAGACAATGACCAGATGGCATCGACATCAGTAAACACCGTGACTATGTCAACATCTTAGTATTGTTGACAAAAAGACAAGACTAAAAATTAGTTTAAAAAGATAAAAACTTTTTCAAAAATCTCTCTCTATATTTAAATATACGATACTACTACTACTACTACTACTACTACTACTACTACTATTACTACTGATAATAATAATAATAATAACCAATGTGCGTTGTCATGTTGTTGTATGTAACGTGTATTGTTGTGTTTAGTGTCGTCAGAGCCGCTCCACATCTACTTCATGCAGACATCTCAGACGTGTTGCCGCTGCCTCTTCAGTCTGGAGTCTTTCAGCATCGAGCAGAAGGTCAGAGTCAGTCTCTGTCTCCATGACAATATCCATCAACAGCTGGTTGCCACGGAGGGCACGCACAGCCACAAGGTACAACAGAGGTTTACTTTAACTCTACACCTGTGAGCTCTGAGAGACACCTCATATTAACGTGCCCCCCCCCCCCCCCCCCAGCTCTCAGACCTCCCCTCAGACTTTGGCCTTCTCTCTATCGGTCAATCTGACCTCCTCTATCGTCCATCCTCTCTTTACTCCTCCTCTGATCCTCCCCTTCCTCGCCCCTCCTCCCCCTTTTCCTCCCTCTGTGATGCCATTAGACCTCCATCT
This sequence comes from Istiophorus platypterus, assembly GCA_016859345.1. Lineage (NCBI taxonomy): Eukaryota > Metazoa > Chordata > Actinopteri > Istiophoriformes > Istiophoridae > Istiophorus > Istiophorus platypterus. The sequence goes on from CM029115.1 coordinate 28,977,711, forward strand.
CCCTCTTCTTACTGCCCCAGCTCTCCCATCCGCTCTTTCAGTCCTCCTCCCTCCCTCTCCTCTCTTTCTCCATACACCTCCTCCACCTCCACATCTCCCTCAAGGACCATCACTGCTCTACCTCACCTCCTCCTCCCACCTCCCCAATCATCCTCCATCCAGAGGAGTCCGATCTGGAAGGAGAAAGGGAGAGCCGAGGAGGAGGAGAGGAGGAAGAGAAGGAGGGAAGAGGAGGAGGAGGTGGAGGTGGAGGAGCGGCAGCAAGGAGAGGGGGAGAGTGCTTCAGAAACATCAGAGAACGTGGGAGGTGTTGGGGGGCAGGGCATGCTGAGCCCCCACCATTTCAACATGAAGGAGGAGGAAGAGGAGGAGAGTGTTGAAGAGGAGGAGGAGGGAGGAGTTGATGAGGAGCTCACCTCCACCTACAGACCTGCAGGTCAGTCAGAGTGTGCGCTGCTGAACACCTGCAGCTGGGCAACAGAAGAAATGGCAAAGTGTCAGAGATAAAGTGTCATTTTAAGATCAATTCCTGAAAAAAATGTTCCACCTTGTTTATGTCTTTAAAAAAATTGAAGATCGAAGACCTGAAAGACTTTTATGAGTAAGCACTGAAAGCAGCTGAACTGGCATTTAAAAAATAAAACATGTAACAAGTTGGAGAGAAGATAGACTGATAGAAGTTGGAAGTGTCATTTTATATGGAGTCCTCAATCTAGAAGTATTAGTGTAATAAATCAACTCAACTCAAACAGTTTTCTTCAATTGTTGTTCAGTTCTGCGTCGCTCGCTCTCTGAGGGTTCTCTGCTGCAGGAGCCTCGATCACCCCGCTTCCTGTCTGACAGCACCATCCACCGACTTACCCGCCCCATGACCTTTGGCTCCGACCCGGGCTCAGGCCCCTACCCCCAGCCCCTTTCCCCCCACACTCTGAGGAAACAGCTGACCAAAGAGGGGGGGTCTCTGCAGCACATGCTGCTGCTGCTTAACGGCACCAAGGTAGAGACCACTACACACTAAAGAAATCCACCAAAGACCAGGCAGAGCAGCAGAAACCATAACATAGCAGGAGAGAGTGGTACAGACTAACAGAGCAGTATGGAACCAGTAAATACCAGTACAATTTGAAAGTAATCTGTAGTGAACAAGAGTCCTGGAGAGACCAGGAGAAATTTCAAGAGTTAAGAAAAGCAGACAATAGAGACCGGCGAAGACCAACAGCATGAAGTCTAGATGAGTTACGTGGAGTCCAACAGACATCAACACAGTCCAGTATAGACCTGTGGAACCCAGCAGAGAGCAGTATAAATAGTACAGTCTAGCAGAGTCCAGTAGTTACCAGAAAAATTCAGTAGACATATCAAAAGTTCAGTAGTACTCAGTAGAAAGCAAATCGGCAACTCTGTTAAAGAACAATAGAGTCCAATAGACACAGGTAGTGTGACAGTTGTTATTTTGTTTGTTCAGGACTCGGAGCTCAGACACCTTCAGCTGAGGAAGAAGACCAAGAGTCTGTATGTAAACACACACATGTTTTTGTTTTTGTTTGTACCTCCTGTCTCTCTGACTCGTCATCTTCATCTTCTCAGAGCTGCTGATGTTCGCAGTCGCCTGGCATTTTTACGGAGACGGAAAAATTGTACCAGTTTCCAGGGTAACAGTTTGGAGAAAGCTCTGAGAAACAATAGGTGGGAACACACACATGCTGGTACTGTTATACTTGCAGGACCCTCACTGAGATAATACATTCCCAGACCTTTACCCTGGACCTAAAACCAGGTCTGAATCATCAGCTGGATGAAGTATGGGGGGACCTGGTTCTAAATTATTTCTACTGAATACTTGGGTGCCCAGGCATACTGAATTCTGGTTTCATTTGGTTCTAATTTGTTCCAACTTTTTCCTATTGGTGCCAGTAATTTTCTTCTGAACTGAAACAAGGACCCGCTGATTATATTTGGTTTCTACCAGTCCCAGCTGGTTCCTTTTAGATTCTGCTAGTTCCAGCACGGTGCAACTGGTTCCATCTTGCTTCAGCTAGGCCCCAGCTGGTTTCAACAAAGTTCTTATGGTTTTAATGGAGGTTGTTTGTTCTTTCTGGTTCCAGCTAGTTCAGGAAGGGTTTTATTGGTTTCAATCAGTTCTATCAGAGTCCTTATGGTTTTAGATGTGTCCAGCAGGTTCTTACTGTTTCTGTTTGATTCCTACTGGTTCCAGTGTGTCTGAGCTGTTTGTTTTTCAGACCAACTCCACGGGAGGTGCTGAGGTGGGCGGAGAGTCTGGAGGCTCTGCTGACCAATCAGTGTAAGACATTCTACCTCCTGTTCAGTAGTCAGTGAGGGGATGAGCCTACATAATGAGATTGTGCTTCTATTGGCTGAACAGTTTCCCTGCTCTCTTCTCATTTGCCAGATGGTCTGGCGGTGTTCCGCCACTTCCTGAGGTCAGAGTTCAGTGAGGAGAACCTGGACTTCTGGTTGGCTGTAGAGAAATTCAAGCATATACGCCCCCTTAGCAAGATGGCTGCCAGAGCAGCAAAAATCTATGACGAGTTTATTTGTACCAATGCAGTGAGACAGGTACCTATCTGCCTGCTTGTTTGTCTGTCTGCCTGTCTGTCTGTCCTGTGATTGGGCCAGTGACTTGTCATGTGATGTTGCCTCCCTCTGTCTCCAGGTCAACGTGGACTCATCTGTCAGAGAAATGACCAATCAGAGCCTGCGCCTCAATGTTAACTCCGCCTCCTTTCAACTGGCCCAGTATCAGATTTTCAGCCTAATGGAGACTGACAGTTACCCACGATTCCTCAGGTCCTGCCTTTACACCCAGCTGGCCAATCAGGGCACACAGACAACCATGGTGTTGGCCAGTCAAAAAAGAGCTGGGTCTTTGCCTGTCAGCCAATCATGAGTGAAAAGGGGGTAGAGGTGCGTTGAGTGGATAGATCAGATTGGAGCCTCTGACTGACTGGCTTCTTTCATTGGTTCATAGAAAAACTAACTGATAAAAGATACAGTCTATCCAGGTGTGTAATGGGAAATGTGGGACCCAGTGTTTTTTGACTAAAAGTCAGGAGATCTATGCCTCTGGTTCTCAGATTACTGGTTTTAATCTTTGGCTCATAACAACTTCTACTTCATCTTTTTAATAGACCTACTGAATCACAGTAGTGTTATTTAGATAATCAATTTATAAAAACTCATGTTTATCCTACTGAGTCAAATGTTTGTTTGGATTTTACTGAAAACAAGTTGAAAACTGTCAGATTTCAGGCTGAGCTCAGTATAATTTAACTTAACATTTATTTCAACATCATTACATCCTCTATTACAGATAGAAGATTTTGATCTTCATTAATGTTTGAAGTGGTCACTGTTGAGTTTAGAAGTTATTTTTTTAGTTGGTTTACCACTTTGGTACAGACTGAAATATCTCAACATCTACTTGGTGGATTAATATTAAATTTAGTGCAAACAGTCATGTTCCCAGTCAATGAATTCGACTGACTTTGATAACCCTCTCAATTTACCTCTGGCACCATCACCAGGTTGCATTTGAATTTGTCCAGTATTGGTTCATGACCACATTCCTGCCCAACTATTGACATACGCCTCATACGCCTAAGCCTCAGCTTGATGCTGTTTACTGCTCATGAGCTAATGTTAGTATGCTATCATGCTAATATAAGTTGGTGAACATTATACCGGCTGCTAAAGCTTTGCATGTTGGTACTATCATTGTGAGGAGATTAGCATGCTAACATTAGCATTTGGCTCATGTGCAGTCTCACAGCACTGGGGGCATTGACTGTCAACTGTTAGTCTAATTATATTTATTATGAACATCATCAGAAACCATCTCACAGAACATTAAGTCTTAAGATTAAAACAACAAAATAAAACTAAAGTTTGTTTTTACCTACTTTGCATTTCCTCTATTCTTGACGCTTGGATGTCTGAAAATCAGGACTCTGGTTACTGGAAAATAAATAACTACAGTTTTCAACGACCTTCAGATATTTTCAGTTATTTTAATAAAGGTTTTATCCTAGAACTTGGTGAAATAGATGTGTATTATCAGTATAGTCAAGCTAAAGGCTCGTTACTTTGAGAGAAGGTTACAGATGGCTGTCTGCTCACCTGTTGGATAAACAGAAGACATGATAAGGTCTGATGGAAACTGTTTTACAATAAATGATGACTCTGCTGGACCTCCTGCTTCTTCATTAGTTTTATTTGCAGCATCACCAATGCTTTACTGTATCTCACCGTCCTCCAACTGGAAGACTTTAAACCAGCAGGTAATACAAGTTAACAGGTGAGATAGACAGACGGTATGTTTTTAAATGGATGTAAACCTTGAAATTACATTTAGCAGGGGCACCTTGTGGCCCCTCTGCATATAGTATAGAAGTAAGTTACTATGCACTTATTTCATGACTGAACATACTTGCCTTGTCCACGCTCACAGGTTGACAGGTGACGGCTCCGTGTTTAATGTGAAGTAAAATGTCCATCAATACACAGCAGCATGAGGAACACATTCAGTTAAAACAGACCGACAGATAGACAGAGAGACTGACAGAGGGAGAGACAGTCATCTAACTTTGGACCTAGGAGTTGCTTTTAGAGCTAAAATTCTTTGTAAGTTACTCTGTGACCAAATACTCCGTAGTTTCTCCTAACTCGACCATTTAGTGTTATGGTGCAGTAAGACTTGGATCCACCAGAGAAAATTTGCTGGTGTGTTGTTGTTAAAAGCAGGAGGGGACAAACAATGTTGTTAGGGTTATAAACATAAGCTACAGCCCTCAGCGGTCCTCAGAGCTGTAAATGAAACCATGTTTAATGAAACAGGTGGTGGGGTTGGTCTCTGGGTGTGGGTAAAGCTGTTCAGTGACCTGCAGTAAGTCACTGAACAGCTTCAACAGAAAGGCAGAGATGAGAATATAGTTAAAACAAGAAATCAATTACAAGGAACTGTAATTTTGGCATTAAAATGTTTTATTTCAATTAATTGCAAACATCATCTCTGTAGTTGCATCGTTTCTGTTGAATGTAATTGTTTATTCACCATTTTTTGTTCATTGTGTTGGTGAAGGTGTCCAATTTTAGTTTTTTAAGTGAAATATTTTAACAATGTTTACAGATGTTTTTTATTGTTAGTTTATTAACCAGCCTATATTCAGTTGCTCTAGTTCCCACTTGAGCATATAAGTTTGTATTTAAAGCATCTGCATAACTTGCACATACATCACTGTTTCCTGGTAGAGATCTATGAATATATAACTCACGATTGTTATATAATTAATTGTCTATAACAATTAAGCGTGCATATTTTCGATTATGTCTGTCTTCTTTATAGTTTCATCCTTTCTTCTTGTCAATAAACCTGTTGTCAAACACATAACTGTCCTCAGAGTCTGGATGCAGATTTTTTCAGCTGCCTGTCAACATGAACACAGGATGTGTGAAGAGGACATCACACTAATTTTTTCCTTTCTCTGTACAATACTGAGAAATGAAAAGGTAAACTGTTAATACATTTCCTGTTGGAAAAATTTTTTTAAAAAGGGGTAAATCAAGAGAAGTAACAAGGTGTGACATGGACAACATAACCCCTATGTTAGGTCCAGCCTTTTTATTATGATCAATGTCAGATTTATACTGAAAATAATTTAGATGAAAACACTGAGAAGGACTGAAGATGTTTTATTAGAGACTAAGAGAAGAGAAAAAATTCAGGACGAACATTTAAAACAAATGAGACATCTGAAACTGACCCAGCAACACTCAATCGATCAGATAAAGAAAGTTGAAGCAGTAGAAGTCAGTGCTGGTTTTTTCTACCCGGCCAGGATGTGTTTGACAAACTCAGTGTAGTTGATGTGTCCATTGGCGTCCTCCTGCCCCACCATCAGTCGGTCCACCTCGTCCTCTGTCATCTTCTCTCCGAGTGTGGCGAGGACATGGCGGAGCTCGGCTCCCATCACTGTGCCATTTCCCTCCTTGTCAAAGACCCTCAGACCCTCAACGAAGTCCTCGAAGTTGCCCTGCTCTTTCGAGCGCGCCACGTGCTGCAGCATGGGCAGGAAGCTGTCGAAGTCCAGCAGCTTGACATTCAGCTCCTCTGCCTTCGGCCTCCCCAGCAACTTCAGCACTTCATCATTGGTGGGGTTGTGACCGAGCGCTCGCATCACGTCTCCACACTGGGCGTAGGTGATCTTCATCTCACCCATGGGTGTCTCATCAAACAGTGTGAAGGCGTCTCGGAATTCTTCAATTTGGTCTGGAGTGAACTCCACCACGATACTCTTCAGGTCCACCTCCGGAGGTTTGGTTTCTGGCTCTGCAGGTTTGGGAGGTGGAGGAGGCTCCTCCTTCTTGGCCTCCACCTTCTTCACCTCTGTCTTTTTCGGTTCCACTTTCTTTGGAGCCATGTTGCTGCAGAGCAGAGGATGGACAGACACGGGTGCTTTATAACAGCAAGTGGTGGGGTGAGCAAGGCAGGAGAGATTGTCAGTGAGCGACAGAGAGAGAGAGAGAGAGGCGAGAGCAACCAACCAAAGATGGAAGTAAACTGGATTAGAAACACTCAAAGAGTAGATAAAATAGAGAAGATAAGAAGCTTCCAGAACTGACTGAACCAGTTTGAACCAGAACTGAGAGTCAGTCTGACTCCAGTTAGTCTTCTGGCTCAAAGGCTCTGAGTTAGTGCCATAACACTTATCTTTTTAAAGGTTTCTGGATTGGAGAAATATATTCAATATGTTTAGAGCAGAATGATACTAACAGTGAGTTTTATTGAGAAACAATGTAGGCTTTAGAAAGTTTACCTTTAACCTTTGAGCTTGTGGATGCCTCCACAGATTCTCCACGTCCTTGATTGTTTTGCATCAAGGAGGCAAAGTAAGAAAAAAATGTGTTGTCTCTTGTCTTTTGAGGATCTAAATTGATTATTCAGTTAATTTGAACAGATCATGTTGGGGAACTCCTACTTTTGGAGTTAAAATAATGACTTCAAGTGACTCTAAGCTTGAGCCACTGAAAAATCTTTTGAAACTCTTCACAAAAATCATGCACATAGATAAATGCTATATTTTACTTTTACATATTTTATAAAAGACTTTTCAAGACATTTTCTTTTGCTGTCAAGTAGACAAATATCTGACAAATCTACTACTTTCTAAAAATTTTATTACTCTTTCGCCTGGTGGTGGTGGTTTGTGTGTTTGTGGGGGGGTGCGTTTATGTATGTGTGTGTGTGTGTGTGTGTGTGTGTATATATGTGTGCATGTGGCCCCTTGGATCTAGACAGAAATAAAGGAGGAGTCTCTCAGCTGCACTCAGATACTGGGCGGTTGCTGTTACCATGACAACCATCAGTCAGTCACACAGGCTGTCAATGATATCAGAAACATTTTCTTTCTTTCTTTCTTTCATTTCTGTCTGAAATCATTACATGTAGTTGCATTATATTGCCTGTCTTCCATTTTTTTGTGTGTGAATGTTTCTACTGTACATTGCTCTGAAACATTCACAGAACATAACAAAAACATTAGGGTTGTGGGGTCTCTGCCCTCAGGTCTCTTCAGTCTATTTCAGTGGCTTTATCTCAAAAGTGTCTGTCAAACCATCAGTGTGTCATTAACATTCCTGTGATAAGGACAGTGATTACCCATGATGCTCTGTGTGACCTTCAGTTTTAAAATACATCCCTCATCCCCAGCCTGACAGCCTGATGTTCTCAAGCCCTTCAGGGGTTCGAGTTTAAAATAAGAACCATCTGAAGAGCAGATCAAACCCAAAGTGTCCTGGTAGATTTTTCCAAACTGTCCCACTAAGCTGCTGAAAAACAAGCCCACCGTTCAGTCAAGACTATGACTTGAATATCTCGTTACTACAGTTAGAATCAATTCTAGCTTGTTGTTTTAGTTTGAGCTCTTTTTAAATGGAAACAAAACATCTGGAAAGACAATTTTTTGAACAATTAAAATCCTGTATTGTTTACATCCATGTTTACGAGATGACAGTTCAACAACTGTTCAGACTGCTCTCCCAGAATCCTAAACTTTCCAACAACTCTCACTGGAATCTGTAAACAAGTTTTAAAAGTATCACTCAAACAAACAAAAAAAAACAACCCCCCTTCAAACAACTGCTGTCACAGTAGGAATTTCATACTCATTCATTGTAAACGTTAAAATCCAGCCTTTGAATTGGCAATAAATAGATAAGCTGCATAAGTACTGTATGTGAGGATGATTTGTAGAATAAATGTAAAATATTTTGAGAGAGAATTTATATACTTCAACAGTAAAATCAAATTTTATGAAAAAAGGTAAGTAGTGATTTGAGAAAAACAATTGCGACATTGTTAGGATAGGTCAAAATATTTAATGAATAAAGTCTTAAACTTGTAGATTATGTTTTGGCATATTTACCATTTATTAGATGGCTTTTAGTCTGGAGACATAGGAACAGGGAAAACATGGGACAAAGTTTCTCCACAAGAATTTTATCTGGGACTTTGCAGTTACATGGTATCATAAGTATTCATCTACTATCTCTGAAACTCTTAATTTCAAGAAAAAAGTGGTTATATAATGACTTTTTAAAACTTCATTCTTAAAATAAAAGATTATTTTCTAAACTGTGGCACTTGCAGTTCATCATATAACTGAATTACAAGGTCATCACTCACCTGGTTATTTTGTCTCTATGAAGTTGTTTTCTGTCTCTTTGAAGTTTTTTCTGTCTCTTTGTGGTCATTTTTTGTCGCTTTGTGGTTGTGTGTTTGTGGGGGGGTGCGTTTACCAGGTATTCTCTGTCTCTTTGAGGTCATTTTCTGTCTCTTAGTGGCTGTTGTCTGTCTCTTTGAAGTAGTTTTCTGGCTCTTTGTGGTTGTATTTTGTATCTTTGTGCTTTTTTTCCTGTCTCTTCAATGCTGTATAACTTATCAAAAAAAATCTGTGTCTCTGAGTGTCTGATTGTGACACAACAATGATCTGTAACTTATTGTAGACTTAAGCTACTGACAAACACTAGAAAGTTGACCTATAAGATTCAGATACTAGTTTTAATGCTGGATTCTAACACATACTTAGCCGGTTGGTTACCCAGGCTGCTGTATCATATTTCACATGTAATAAACATCCACTTGAACACTGAATTATCAGACAGACTATCAATGACAAACAGGATTATTAACCAGTAGGAACAGACTGCCAATAGGATGCTCTTGGTCCATACTCATCATTGATTTGTTAATGATTCTTGACAGTTTTACAGAAAGATAAAATTCATATTATTGATTGACAGATGAGAAGTTAAAAGGGACATCAGGAACAACACTACTGCATTCTTGGATATCGACAGGATCTGGAGACAGAGAGACAAATAAGTCAATCAATCACTCAATCAATCAATCAATCAATCAATCAATCAATCAATATATCAATCAATAGTGTCTCGATATATAGAAACCACTGACCAGAGATTATTGTAAAAAGCTGACTTTTTCAGTACAGTGACATATCACGCTCACATTATTGTAAAATGAAATCAGAAAAATATTAATAACACATCACTCATACGAGTAACCAATCAATACCTGATTGTTCCTTCAGCTGCAGTTTTTCTCTCATGACTGAACTCAGATCAGCAAATACCATCTCCTCATCTCTGTCTGCATCTACCTGCACACATATAGGACTGATTGGTTTTGTGAATTCACCTACTGTAAACAGGTGAATTCACCTGTTAAAAGCTAATTAAAGTTAAACTTGATGCAAAACATTTATATAGATTTATTTCATTCTGTCAGTGAATCCATTGATCACTGAGATTAGATTTAAGTTCAATGGGAAATCTGACTTTTTTAAATGTTGCTGTGACTTCAGAGACACACCTGACACCTGCCTTTATGAACAGGTGTACCTAGATCAGCAAGTGTACCTGTATCAGCAGGTGTACCTGTGTGAACAGGTTTATATGTGTCAGCAGGTGTACCTGTGTCAGCAGTAATGCCTGACTGTAGTATCTCCGGACAGAGACGATGTCTCTCTGAAAGGTGTCCACACGTTTCCAGAAGGTGTGGTTACTGTCTCCTAGGAGACCAAGTCGAGTGGCTCGTTGCTGCAGACGACAGTTCAGTGTCTCATTGGAGCAGAGCAGCAGTATCACCAGGTCAGGAGCCCCAATCTGATTGCAGGGAGAGCAGGGTTAATGTTTACACTTATCATCATCACTGCTGTGTTTCAACATTGTTGTGTATTAATTACTGTCATATTGTTTATAATGTTGTATATTAGTTTCCCAGTGGAGCTGGTCTGTTTTGTAGAACCCCTGCAGAGTGACCTGAAATAAAATGGTTTTTATATTTCAGGATCAGGCTATAGGTCAGGAGGTTGAAGGGGTTGTCCATTAAGCAGAAGGTCAGCTCCTCCATTCCACATGTGGAAGTGTCGGTAAGATACTGAACACCATATTGCACCCTATGTATCATCAGTGTGTTAATGTGTGTGTGTTTTGAATAGCAAAATGTAAAGTACATGAATGAGAGTAACTAGAGATGTATGTATAGTAATTTTAAGTCCTGCTGAGGCACAGACTACTCTCTAATTGGTTGGTACCTGCTCCTGGAAACTCAGAGCCTGGTGGATGTCTCGTGGAAATCCATCCACGATGAATCCTCTGATCTCCTCCTGACCAATCAGCTGCCTTCTCAGCGCTGAGATCGTCTCTTCCTGCAAGCACAGGTTTATTTACAGTTTCAGGGACGGTCTCAGGTTCAGGTTCGTGTGAAATGTTTATGGGCTCACCTGTGGCCCAATCTCTCCATGACTCATCATTTCTGAAATAACCTCCCACTTCCGGCTGGGAGAGGCGTGGCTTAGCAGTTGCTTCCTAAGCAGGTTGTCCAATGAGACAACTCTGAGGCCAAAGCAGCAAGCTAACTTCGCTGTCTGACTTCCCTTTCCACTTCCTGGTCCACCTGTGGACATGAACATGAATAGGAGGTCAGAGTTCACAAAGGTTAAAAACATCATTATAGGGTCAGTTCAGACCTCTTATTGGTTCTGATTATTTTTAGTGGTTTGTGTTTTTCTCCTCACCAATGATGAAGATGATGAGGGGGCGTGGCCTCTGGGGAGTAAGGATGCTGACTTCCTGCAGGAGTCCAGAACTCTCCGTCATGTCAGAGTCTGAATCTATGGAGAGCTGAGACCGGACTGGAGGATGAGAAGGAGGAGGAGGACCAGGAGAGGAAGACCAGGAGGACGAAGACCAGGAAGGGGAAGACCAGAAAGATGAAGACCAGAAAGACAAAGACAAGGAGAGGAGGACCAGGAGGATGAAGACCAGGAGGGGGAAGACCAGGGGGACAAAGACCAAGAGAGGAAGACCAGGAGAGGAAGACTAAGCTCAGAAAGACGGGATGGGGGGAATTCAGAAAGTTTGTTTTTCGGCCACTGCAAAACATTATATCTAAATGTTTGGTCAGAAATAACTGAGTTGCTGCAGAACCAAATTCCTGCAGAACTTTAGTCCTGGAGAACCAAAGTAGAGAAGTATTGCAGAAGACAAGTCATGGGCAAAGATTTATAAAGCTGCAGATTCATGACTAAAACTGTGTCGAAACAAAGACAGAATTATACAGATCTATTCTTTCTATCAGATTCATAAAGCTGTGTGTGTTTGTACACCTGGTTCTGTTTCAAAAATATCTTGCGCACAAGCCTCATTTCTCCTCCCACACTTTGACAAAAAATATATAGAAACGCCCTCAAGCACAGGTATTGATACGCATTCATTTGCGTATCAATATCTGTGCTCAACCACTCATTAGACCTTTCATTGAGAAAAATGACAAAGAACAAGTACAGTTCGCACTGTTTCAACTGTTACATCAGTGGGGTTCTCCAACAGAACATCTGTCATTACATAGATGGATATCAATAGAACCTGTACCAATGATTTGTGACATGTACCTGTAAACTACCATCGCAGTAACATCTCAGTCATCATTGTTAAACATCAGAGAGATGATACATAATTAATTTGTAGAGCTCATATAGGGACAGACTTTACAAACAGGCCTCTCAAGAACTTAATCTTACTGTAAAAAGTGACTGACTATAAATTTAGTTTTAATCTTATATTTATTCTCCTCATTATTTCACAACAGATAAATCCAGTACACTGGGTGTATGCTGGTCTGAGGTCAGTTCAAAGTCTCATACTTTACCCACATTCTTGTAGTTTTTACAATCACCCCATGGACCTGGTCTTTCTTACCTTTTTTCCATATAAGTCTCTTACCCTCTGAGCTGCCACTCTTTATGTCTTCTTCCTTCATCTCATTATGGACAAATGGGGGGACAGGTGGAGTCCCTGCAGGTCCAGGTGGAGTCAGGAGGAGGACCCTGGGTTCAGTAACTGTTTGGGGGGTTCCAGATGGTGTTTTATGGTGGATTGAGGAAACTGAGGGTCTCAGTGGGGGTAAGATGGAAGTGTTGGGTTTAAAGTAGGGCAATTGTGGCCCATAATGTGTCACTGGGGTGACTGTGGGTGCTGGGGGTATTTGGGGGATTATTGGGGCTAATAGGGACAATGTATGTATTGAGGGTGTTGTTAGGGGTCTAGGAGATGGCGTTTGGGGTGTCATGGGTGATTTTTGAGGTATTGGGGGTATTATAGGAGGTATCTGTGTTGTTTTGGGAGACACAGAGGGTGTTACTGGGACTAACAGTGGTGTTAGAGTGGGTACAGATGGTGTTCTGGTGGGTTCTGGGTGTATTACTGGGGCTCCAGGTCTCAGCTTGTCTCTGTCCAGGTGGATGAAGGTGTCCCAGGTGATGGCCTGAGGACCCCCCAGCTGTCTGGTCCTGATCAGGCAGCTCTGCAGGAAGCTGATGGGGTCCTCAGGACAATGATACAGAAGACCTGTCAACAGACTCTGAGAGACAAATACAGTCAGACACCTCTCTTAGTACCTGTCTGACTCTCTGTCTAAATGCATGTCTTTCTCTCTTCCTGTCTGTCTGTCTAACTGAATGTCTCTCTGCTTGTCTGTCTATCTGTCTTCTGTCAGTCTGCCTGCCTGCCAGTCTGTCTCTGCCAGTCAGCTAGTCTATCTCTCTTTCTAACTCCCTGTCTGCAACACTGTCCTTCTGTCTGTTTACCTGTCTGTATGACTAGCCATCTGTCTCTCATGATAATCTGTTAATAAGTTTGTTAAAACGGATTACTAGACAGGATGAGATGCTCACTTTCTCTCTCTCTCTCTCTCTCTCTGTTTCTGTTGCTCTGAAGGTCTCTCACCACCTGATGACTTGTATTGTCTCAAGTCCTGTTACCATGGTAACCAGCGGCCATCATGCCTGTATGTTAGAACCAGCGTCAAATAACGACATGATGACACTGATGACATGAAACTAAATGAGGTCCTGATCTGTCCTAGGAACACCAGGTAAGAATACCTGAGAGACCCCAGAACTCTAACAGAAATCTTCATTCACCTAAGCAGTTGCACACAGACACACACACATCATCTCAACCTCATTAGAGACTTTGGATATAGTCAAGGCTTAAATTGTCCAGCTGTACAAAACAAATTTTCCTGATGGGGTAGATGTAAAATATAAACATTCAAGTGGTCGTTAAACAGGTGGACCGTCGAGTTCCATAGATCACCTCAACATCCAAAGTCAAACAGGTCAGCGACAGACTCACACTGCAGAAACAATGGGCTGAGTCTGACTCCAGCTGCTTACAAAAATAACTCTGCACAGTAGAGCAGTTATCAGACAACACCATCCTGGAGACGACTGGTATGTTCCTGGGTTAGTCAAATGAAACAAGTAAAGTACAAGTACCTCAAACTGTACTTAGAGGGCACTTTCCACAACTGCAGTTAATGTCACAGCTTCAGCTTCAACTGGTAAACAGCAACAATGAAACAACATTAGAACAGTCTCACCTCCAGCAGCTGAGGGACAAGATGGTTAGACAGGTAGTCCTTCACTTCTCTGCTGCTCATCTTCTTCTTTTCTTCTTTCCTTGTCCTCTTCTTTGTCTCTTTTTCTATCCTCTTGTTCTTACTTTCCTTTTCAGTAGACCATTCTTCATCTATCTATCTATCTATCTATCTATCTATCTATCTATCTATCTATCTATCTATCTATCTATCTGTCTATCTATCTGTCTATCTATCTGTTTGTCTGTCTTTGCAGGAGCAGAGAGATGGCGTCTGGATGACTGACAGTAGCATCAGGTGAACGGAGCTGTTCCTGTGGTAATATCTGTATTTATTTCTGTTGTTTTTATGCTAATGAGGCTAACAAGCTGCATTAACACAGTGACACCTGGTGACAGAGTAGAGAACTACAGGATTGTTTCTGTAGTTTCAAAAGTACAAGAAAGTACGTCAACTACATTTTCTCAAGTTCTATACTCATGTACAATTTTGAGGTATTTGTACTTCACTTGAGTATTTCCATATTATACTACTTTATACTTCTCTGTATTTTAGAAAGAAATATTTTTCATTTTAAGGCACTACATTTATCTGTCAACAAAAACTTTCAATAAAAATCCTCAGACAAAAATCAGTTTGTATTTGTCTCCTTGTGATGTTTCTTTCTCTGAGATGTTTTCAGTTTCACTTTCCGTCTTTTAAACTTCTCACATAACAGTAACTGAGCAAATGAACAATATTTCACTGAAGGTCAAAGGTCAGAGAAAGCTCCAGAAACTGAATCCAGATCAGTGAATCAGAACTTTGTTTCATCTTCTTGCCCATGAATCATCTGACGACCCCTTAGGTTTATCTGGTGACCCTCCTGAGGGCCCCGACCCTTGGGTTGGGAACCGGTGGACTAAACCATCCACCTGTATATAAAGTAGTTAACAGCAGCTTCACCTGGGGCAGCTGATGCCTCCATGACTCAGGATCAATGATCTGGTCAGAGATCAGCCACAGGAGACAGGACACTGCAAAATGAAGTACTTTTACTGCAATACTGGAACTACATAAAGTAATTCTACTTTGATATTGCTTCATGAAGTGCTTTTACTGTGATACTGTAACTACAAGAAGTACTTTTATCTTGGTAATGGTACTACATAAAGTACTTTTACTTTGATATAACTACATGAAGTACTTTTAATGGGATACTTTACCTACATGAAGCTAATGATACATGTGTATTTTTATGAAATAGGATTTTGACTGTTGGACTCTGTAGTAGAGAATATAAAAAAAAAAATCTTTTTACTGTTACATTTTCTTCAGAGTACACTGAGTACACTTAGTACCTTGAGTACCTTGAGTACACTGAATACACAACACACAAAAATCTGTGTGTGTGTAAATCACTGTGTTTTTTCGAGTATTTGTGAGGCCCACAGCAGAAGAGCAGCATTCTCTAGGTTCAATGAATGGATCTCAACAATGCAGGAATGTGTGTGTGTGTGTGTGTGTGTGTGTGTGTGTGTGTGTGTGTGTGTGTGTGTATAAGTGTATAAATGTGTGTTTGGACAGAGGGAGGCAGGATTTAGAGCCTCTCTTTGGTTACTATAGCAACCATGATGTAAGCCCAGAGGGGAGTTTGCCCTCTTTCTCTTTCATTGTGTCAGTGTGTTTCAGTGTGTGTGTATTTGTGTTTGTGTGTGTGTTTCAGTGTGTGTATGAGTGTCGACTGGCTGATAGAAAGATTTCACTCAACGAGACGGGAGTGAAGAACAGAAACGAGAGAAAAAGAAGAAAGAGAAAAGAAGAATTGGACTGGAAACAAGGAGAGAACATTGGAGGAACGTTCTGATGTGGAGGTGAAGTAACTTAGAAAACCGTTTCATTTAAACTGCAGCAGAGTCAGATTAAGTTTATTCAAACTTTATGTCTCGTCAGCTGCTTGTTGTCTCGTTGGTTTTGGAGACAAGGATAAGAGTTTAGTTCTGACCTGAAACTTCCTTAGGAAACATGCATTTAAGGATTCATCTCATCAATTCTTGAAATTTGAAATTGATTTTTGAACTACTGAGCTTCTGTGAGTGTGGTTACATCCCGTGTACAGCATGTGTGTAATTTCCCCGTCAACCACTAGATAAAGGCACATAAACCTTTACAGGAGAGAAATGTAATGACACTGTTCATTAATGCATTCTAAGTGTGTGTGTGTGTGTGTGTTTGTCCTTTCTGCAGTGAATGCGATTCAACTCTGAGCTTTTTGTTGTTGTTGACCTACTTCTACTGAAGCTGAATGAATCCAGACAAGAGCTCTTCCTGGACTGACTAAAACCAGGCAATAAAAAAACAGGCAAATTTATGTCCAGTTTGCAGCTACTGTATAAACTTGTAGTCTCACCACAAGATCCATTCAGAAGCTGTCCTGGAGATTTCGATTGTACAAGGTTTTCAAGGTCAAGATTAAACATCCAGTCTTTTCAGACTTTTGAGCCATTATGCACTAAAAATGCTTAGTAAATGTGGTATGATTAGCAACTGAGTAGTCATGCATGCAACTGGGAATTCAAAGAACCATGTCACCTCTTCTACAACCTCAGCTCCAGTTGGGGTTATTTCTCATTTCCTGCTCTACTCTGTTCCTGTTCAGGTTTAGCTCCTCCTACTGATGATAAAACCAACATTGGCCCCACCCACCAACAAACCAACAACTCCATCATGGCTGACAAAAAGCTCTCTGGTTTACCTCCTCCCTCCCTGTCTTCACCTTCTCATCAGAATGCTAGGATTGGGGGAGTGGTACCCAAAGATTCTCAAACTCCTCAACAAAATGGCAATCTGGACGCAGGACCAGGACACCACAGTCCCAGTAACACCATTCCTGTACCCCAGTCTCACTATGATCCAAGCGGCAAAATGTTAGTCTCCACCTCACCCCTCCGGAACCTCCGAGGTCTTGTGACACCTGTACCAGGGTCTGGTCCTGAGGGCAGCTCTGGCTCCACCAGACCACGTGGTCAGAGCCTTGGCTCTACTCTGAGCTCCCGGACCAGAACTACAACTGCCAGGAGCAAGGTAACTCACCTGCTGAGATATAATACTGTCCCAGTTTTATTCAGATCCACAGAGCAAATTGGTTTTAATTGTTGAATATTTGACAATGTTTCTACAAAGTGTAATTCAGCAGAACATGTAACAGATTTTGAATTTTTCTAGATGTTTATAAGTGAAATGCAATTTGTAAGTTGTAGATGACTTCACTCATGGTTTTATGTCCAGAGGCTTCTTGTGGCTGTGACTTTATATGAAAGAGACCAATATTTTCAAACCCAACATTTCATCTTTTGATGTAATAATTTTAACCAGGAGAGTTTCCTTTCCACCACAAACTGTCAGTCACATGAGAACATGCCCCCAGAAATAACTCATCACAACTCTTTACTGTCTAATAACTGACTGTTCCCTGTTATTGTAGCAAAGAAACAGCCAGCAAGAAGAGCCAGAGGCTTTGTTGGACCTGATCTTGGAGTCTCAGGGTCAGAGACTCGACGACCAGAGAGCCAGCGTCAGTTTGTTGCCTGATCCGGGACCAGCTACTCCATGTGGGGCCTGCAGCAGCGACCAGCCCCACAAGCCCAGTTTGGACTTCTACTACATGCTAATACACTATCAGGTAGCAATGTGTCATCTGTATATTCTGTATCAATAAAGTTACCTGTTTTCTAGGGATGGTATATAATGACACTCTCATGATGGTTGTCTTCTCTTCTATCAAGTAAAACATTCAGCTGTTAAAAGGGGTTGGGGTGGGGGGTGGGGGTTCAGTGAAACATCCTCTGGTTTGAGGCACAGATGTGATAATCACATGTCAGGGCTGAGCAACAGTGAAGACAACCAAGAATCAGTTGTTGTTACGCAGGTTAACAGTTGGCAACATGAAGCAGGTCTCTAAAAACCGCAGTAAGTATCAAGGATGTTTATAAAATAGGGTACAGGCAGGAACGGTGTATATGGAGCAAGTAGGAACAGGGTATAGGGTACAGGATACAAGGATCGGGGTAAAGGAAAATTTAGGAAAAAGCTGTGAGCTATAGGAAGAGAAGGAACACAGCATAAGGGCTGGAACAGGGTACAGAAACTTGCAGAAAAAGGGTAAAGGGTACACGAAAATACTGGGTACAGACAGTAACAGAGTTCTAGGTTCAGCATATAGGATACAGGATTACAAAAAACATGTAGTAATAAGGTACAAGGTACAGACAGGAAGAGGGAAATAAATTTTCATGCTAGAACTTCTGGAAACAATAACAGACTGGCAACACTGAAGACCTGGCGGATGGGAAAGGTGAAACACTCTAAATATGAACTGGTTTAACTGGTTTACAACTTAAAGAGAGGGAAAGGCAGGGTTTAATAAGGGAATGAGATACAGGTTTTGTGGGAGGATTAGATCAGGAAAAGGTGAGAAACTTTAAGAGGACAGTTGGTGGATAGGTGGGAAAAGTCCATAAAAATTCATGGTCACGGGAAAGACTGACAGGGGTCATCACTTGTGGGATCATGAAGGATTTCACTAAACAATCCCTATCTGTCTCACTCTCTGTCTCTGTCTCTCTGTCTTTCTTTGTCTGTCCCTCTTTTTGTCTATCTGCAGTCAGACAGGATGGAGGACCAGAGGTGCCCTCTTCCTGATCTCAATGAAGTGACTGGATCAGTTCCTGAAGGTCAGGAAGATTTTTTCAGCTTGATCCAGAAAGTTCAGTCCAGGAGGATGGATGAGCAGAGAGCCTCACTGCTGATAACACACACTGAGGCTGGTGATGACACACATTCCGCTGGTTCCTCCCTCCATCACCATCATCACTGATGAAGATAAATGTATAAAAGAAAAAGGACAGGGTCTGGATGTTGTCATCATGATATTTGATAAGTTTTTGTGAATCAGTCCGACTGCAGGATTCAGTCTGAAACCAGAATCCAGACTATGCTGATGTGGACTTTTTGATGACTCTTCTGCTTGTTGACTCCAAACAGACACCTGAGACTGTTAGGAGTTCAAACAGCGTAGTGGTCTGATCTGAGATCAGCAAACTGTGTTGTTACTGCACAACGGGTTTCTCTGCAGTTGCTGGCATATGATCTTGCTCTGACCCCAGGAGTTAAAAGTCTCCTGTTGAGTCCATGTTTTTATCTGCTAGTCCATGTTTTGTTTGTATGTCATCTGCATGAGCATGTGGGCCAGACTGTGAACTAAAGGGAAGCCAAGGGGACACTGGCTCCTCTTCATGAGACACGAACAACCCTGAAAACATGATTTATAAACTTTTGGGGGTCGCTTAAATATCGATGATATGCCATTTTATGCCATACATTTCTATTTTTACTGTGTCTTTATCATCATGGATCATGCAGAAAAATAGGCTCTTTTTGATGAATGATTCCTGCAGGGTGAGTCATCACTAATTCACTTAATAAAGATATCGGCATGTATACTACTCTTGCCATCACCATTGAAATATGGCGGCGCAATATCATAAATAGTTGATGATATTACATGGCCAGACAGAAAATAAAAAGTTAACTGATGTACGATCCGTAGCACTCAGGAATATGAAGGTGTACTTATACCACACAGGGAGATGACTTAGTAAAAAGGTCTCTCTCAGTCTCTCGATGCCTGTTGAGAATACATGCATAGCAGGAAGCAGTGGCTGCCTTTCACCTGTTTTCTTATTCTTATTGATAGGAATAATAAGAAATAAATGTTAAATCGAATGCTTTATAAATGTTGTATATCGTTTACCACGAAAAAGTGAAAAGGGAGCTTCTCCAAACACTGTGTTGCCAAAAACAACCTGGTTTGTAAAACCCAGAAAAAACAAAACAGAATCCAAAACCAAGACCGTACAAGGTACAGGTTCAGGTTTTAGGAAGCTCCAGGGTGTTAAGTTCCTGTGGTGGAAACGAGATGCAAGGAAAAATGGAGACATGACAACATAAGTTTGCAATAAAAACCACATCAGTTAAATCAAAGCAGACAACTTACTCTGACATGATCTCCTTTACAACCGTTTTATATTTAGATGAACCCTAAGGGTCCTGGACCTCATGTTGAGAAACTCTGAATCCTGCAGCTCACACTCTCCTGGTGTGAACTTTAAAATGAAGAACAAGAAAACCTAGAATGTGAGAGTATTTAACAGAAACAGGAATGGTCCACAACCGAACCCAGGGAGACTCAGTTCAGACCAGACCTGAACCTGTCCTGGGTTCTGACCTGCTCCTGTTCTCTTTACTTCTGTCCTGGAGTTTTGAAACTATAACATCATTATAAACCTGCACTTTTGATGAAGCTCTCATGTATATTAACATGGCTCTGATTTTTTAATATTGATCTAACAAACACTGTCAGTGTCTGTTGTTGTTCAGATAAAGAAACACAGGATGAAGAAGCTGGATTCAAACTGAAGGTCAGCACTGAGTTAAAAGAAGCTGAGCATGAAGAGTTGAACATCACATCCTGCGCGTCTGACCTTATGCTTGATACTTTATTCCTTCAAACAATGTAACATATGCTTTTTTATTTGTGAATTTACATTTCTGCTCTAATAATAATCAAATTTTGAGGGAAAGATATTCTTTATTTCTCACCAGTGATGGAACAACTATTAAGGATTCTTTTCTGAACTTAAAGTATCAATAAAATACTTTTTATGTAGAGATACAAGTCCTGCCTTTAAAACTGTCACTTCGGTAAAAATACACGAGTATCATCAGCAAAATATACTGAAACTGGTAAACCATGTAAGCATGAAAAGTAGGATTACTCGCTCTGCAGCAGCATGACTCCTGGGACTGTTAAGAATTATTTCAGGATAACACAGTAATTTTAGTGCGCACGTTATCATTGCACAGTTTAATCTGTATTACTGATTCATATTTTAACTTCTCAGATGTTTTGATTGTAAGATAAATGTAGTGCAGTCAAAATGTAACACACAGTGAAAATACTCGAACGCATTAGAAATACCTCAGACATGTACTTTGGTAACCGAGTGACTGTACTCAGTATGTACTCAGTTACTTTTCACATGTAATCAGTTACTTTTAACACACACTGTCATACACAAAGACGCAGACATTTGTGTTCTCATGTGGATGAGTAAATCACAAGTGAACTTAAAACACATAAACGCTGTGTCTACGTAAACGGGATCAGGAAACGAAGTCAGAGTGAGACCTTGTCGGTCACCGCACACTCTTCGAGGCGCCCCGCGCATGCGCCGATATTAAATAGGAAGTAAACAAGCAGCGTGCAGCCTTCCGAGCAGCGTGCAGCTAGAGGACTGTGAGAGACGGTGAGTCCAAAACATTAAACCCAAGAAACTTTGAATGAGGGTTCGGGGTCGGGCGGTGGAACTGTTAGTCCAGGTTAATATGTTATAGTTCAGACCAGTGAGATCTTATCAGAGGAACTTGGACTAACTCTTGTCTGGTATCGCTAGTGCTGGAGGTTTTTGAGACAACGCGACTATATCACGTGACCGGAGTGAAGCTGGTGTAAATGCTGATCCGCGCTCCCAGTCCCCGTAAATCCGGAGGTGTTTTATTTGGGTGGGGGTCGTCGCTCTGCAGACACATAACAACGACCGACATTCGCCTTCATCAGAAATCTAAAGTGCATCTGAAGCCTGGCAGGCAGAACAGCACCGACCAGGTCTGTACACCAGGTTACAGGTAGTACACGTAGTATTTCTAATATTGTAGTATCAATACTAATGTAGTGTTTCTACTACTGCTACTCTTAGTTCCACGCTCCTTCTGCAAACTGTCCTCACTGCTGCCATCTGACTGCTGAGTTTATTGGGGGTGTTTTGGGTCTAGACGAAATAATTACAGGATATTTACTGGAAGAAGGGAAAATAACTTGTGTTGTAATAGTATCAATAAAGCAGACCCAGGATCAGTCGAGTGTGATCATTAATTCTAGCTTACTGGCTAAGAGTGGATTCAGTGTGAAGCTACTCTTTAAGTCTGGACCCGGCTTCAGCTCATGTTTCTCAGATTCAGGAACAATCTGGACTCTGTCAGCTGTGTTTGGACCAGCAACAGTGAGACGGGTGGACTCCCGCTGGAGTTTGACTCATCTCAGCAGAGATAAAAATAACCAAGATTGTAATCGAAGATGTTTGTATACATACTGAATTGACTGAAGTTTGCTTGTTCTCTTTCAGCTTCAACTCTGCAACTCCGCCTTCATCTCATCCCCCTCCTCCTGTCATGAATCCTTATGAAGACTCCCTCTCTCCTTCCCTTCAGAGGAAAAGGAGGAGGGGGTCAGAGGGTCTGGAGGAATCGCATGTTCCTGCAGACATCAACACACCAGAGATAGAAGAGAAGAAGAAGAGAATGAAGGCAAAGAGACAGCAAGAGGAGGAGCAAGTAACTCCCCCTAGGGAAGTAACTCCTCCTCTCTTTCCTTCTGACGGAGAGACAAACAGCCAGCACAAGAAAAAGAAGAAAAAGAGGAGAAAGGAGAGGCAGGAGGAAAAAGGAGCAGAACAGGAGGTGGTGGAGTTGCAGGCTTCTGTAGAAACTAGCAAGAGAGAAAAGAAGAAGAAGAAGAAGAAGAAACACAAGAATGGACTGAGTGAGGCCAGCGTTGTCACAGAAACAAACCACAATGGAGAAATGGAGTCCTTGGATTCCAAGGAGACAAACAATTCTAGGATGGGGAAGGAAAAAAAGAGAGACAGGAGTGGGGTGGAGGTGATGTCACAGGAAATAGAAACTGTAGAAGAGAGGAAGAAGAGGAGGACGAAAGAAAGGAGACAGAAGGAGAGAGAGAAGAAAAAGATCATGGCAGGAAGAAAAGAGAAGGAGGGAAATACAGGAAGAGCAGTTGAAGAAGATCAGTGAGTTTCTCTTCTCTGATTTATTTCCAGCTGCAACAGAGTGACTGATATTTGTGTGTGTGCGTGCGTGCGTGCGTGCGCGCGTGCGTGTGCAGTTGTGTGTGTGCGCGTGTGTGTGTATGTCATCATGGTACATTCTGGTCCTGGGACGTTAACTGTAGTGGAGATTACCACAGAAGTGGTTTTGAGGACTTTGGCAGCTGTTTGGAGACAACTGGACATTGAGAGAGAGAGGTGGTTGTTCTGGCTCCATGTGGCCTGATCCTTAACCTCCTCCATCTAAGTGGTCATCATTGTTGGTGATGAGGCCTGGGATGGTCCTTACTTCAGCCAATTTGATGATTGAAAGTTGAGAGTACCAGAGGGGGCTGAGGACTTAGTTCTGAGGTGTCAGAGTCAACACTGCCGCTTCTCCCCGCTCAGGTTCGGCCTGTCAGGAAGTCACGGATCCGGTTGCAGATGCAGGGATGAACCCAAAGTCCACGAGCTTAATGCCGGGTTTTGGGGGTAAACTGGTGTTGGATGCTGAGCTGTAAATAATAAACAGGATTGTCACATAGGTGTTGCTAGTCCAGGTGTGAGAAGGCATTGTACATTGCCATGGCGACGGTGTTCTGTGTGCCCCTTTTGAGCCTGAACGCAAACTCAAGAAGTGGGTGCACTTCATGTTTACAGATGTTAATGCCGCAGGAGCAGGATGGTTGTTCAGCAGGTGAAGACGGGTTTCTCGAGGTCCAGGACAACAACAGCCCTCTCGACACAGTGGGGGATCAGAGGGGAAGGATAAAGGCTGGTGAAGACCTCAACTGGCTGGTCAGCCGATGCCCTGAGGACACCTTTTGTCAGCTGCCAACAGTGTCAATGGGCAGCCCTCCACACTCCCATGTGACTTCACATCATGTGTTGTATTGTTCACCATGAAGTGGGTGTAGGGGTTGTTGAGCTCAACAAGAAGTGAGTCAACGGACCAAGCAGCCTCCCTGCATCTCCCCTTGTAGTCTGTGATGTACGGTAGACTCTACATTGGTTTGAGATCAGAGCTGTGGCAATTAGACTCTGCCTTGTCCCTGTAGAGGAAAAAGTATTACTTTCAACCACAAAGCCAGAGGGGCACAGAAACAGCCTAATGATCTTCATGCACTCGCATGAATAGCACTGATCAGTCTGGGCCCCTGTAATGCTATATGATGAAAGTCATAATGGTATTGTGGTTTGTATGTTGACAGGTTGAACTGGGCGTTGGTGGAGGAGCTGCAGGAGTTTATTCCAGACGTCAAGACAAAATCAGTTGATCAGATCAATAACCTGCTGAGATATGACCTGCAGCGCTTTAAGGACCTCAAAAAACAAGGTACTACTACGGACACTTCAGAAAACAAGGTACTATTACCACAGGTGGTTTAAATTACAAGGTACTAATGCTTCAGACTCACCTGTTCCTCCAGGTGTGTCTCTGCGTCAGGGGCGGTGCTCTCAGCAGGAGAATCAGCGAATCAGAGAGAATGTTTCAGACTTCCTGGCTCTTACAGGCATCGCCTCAGCCAATCAGCTTCTGTTTCCTCAGCGGTACAAAGAGCAGGAGGCAGAGATCAGGAAGCTGAGAGTACAACATCATTTTCTGGAGAGGATTGGTACGTAAACCATCATCATCAATATTATCATCATCATCATCATCATCATCATCCTCATCATCATCGGTGATCAGCCAGGTCAGGTGTGACGGTTCCCCCCAGGGTCCTGTTTGTGACTGCGGTGTGGGGGTGGATGTTGAGTGCTGCTGGTGGTTGGAAGTGGAGTGGTTGGCACTTTCGCTGATTATTTGACTGATTTATCTGTTTGTCTCTCCTTCTCTCCACCTGTCTCTCTCCTTCTCTCCTCCTTTCTCTCTCTCTCTCCTTCTTTCCCTCTCACCACCTGTCTCTCTCTCCTTCTCTCACTCTCTACACCTGTCTCTCTCTCTCTCAACCTACCCCCCTCCACTTTTCTGTCTCCCTCTGTCTCTCTCTCTTCCTCTCTCCACCTGTCTTTCTCTCTCCACTTGTCTCTCTCTCCATTTTTCTCTCCCTTCCTGTCCCCCAACCTGCCCCCCTCCACCTGTCTCTCTCTCTCTTTCTCCACACCTCTCTCTCTCTCTCCACCCTCTCAGCTGAGGGGATCCCTCGGACATGTCATCAGGTTTACACCAGAGCCAAGAAGATTTTTGACAAGAGGAATCACATGGGAAGGTCAGTGGTCAAATCGTCAAATAGTGTTTCTGTTCTTTACGTTCTACCTGTGGAGCTCTCATGTACCTTCCTGTTCTACCTGTTTAACTGTGCTTATGGTCTGGCTGTAGAACCCTCTGTGATATGGGCGTCTTCTTTCAGGTTCTCAGAAGAGGAGGTGCGTTCTCTGATTAAGTTGCAGAACCTTCATGGTAATGACTGGAAAAAGATTGCTCAGAAGATGGAACGCAGCGTCTACGCCCTACAGAAACGCTTTGCCGCCATTGGTAAATCCCCTGAATCCTGATCCAAGACTAAACATGTTGCAGACGAGCTTATCAGAACACTTTAGATATATTCAAGATCCAGACTCATGACTTTACTGTGGTTTTAAGGGTCATCATATCAACATTTATACTAAAGTTTAGCAACACTCTCCACCACAACCATTCAGAGCACCTGATTGGTCGCCTTTGTCACACTGTAACACATGGACAAAGAACAGGCCAAGTTATTATTGTTCTCTGGTGGTGACAAAAATCAGAAACATCCTTTCTCAAAATGACACAGAAAAAACTAGTTTTTCTCTCTCTTCTCTAGTTCTGTAGAAAAACTAGTTTTTCTGTGTTTTTTTTCGTTACTTCTAAGCTTGACTATTGTAGCTCCCTATTATCAGGCTTTCTCAATAAAACATTAAATAATCTCCAGCTGATTCAGAAGCTGCTGCGAGAGTATTGACAAGAATCAAAAAGAGAAATCATAAATCTCCTGGGTTAGTTTCTCTGCATTGGCTCCCTTTGAAATCCAGAATACAATTTAAAATCCTCCTCCTCACCTACAAAGCCCTTAATGACCAGACACCATCCTGTCCTAGAGAGCTCATAGTACCTTACTATACCCCTGATATAGCTTATGGTTAGAACTGGCTCAGCATTAGCTCGAGCCATCACCTCAGTATGCTGCTATATGCCTTTACTACCGGGGGACTTCCCATGATGCACCGGGCTCTTCTCTCCTCCTCCTCTCTCCCTGTGCGCATTAACACCTCAAGAATGCTCATTACTAACCGTCCTTCTTCTCTCCCGTAGTTTTGTGCTTCCTCGTCTCTCTCCTCTTCCTCATTGTGCTTTCTGCAGGTTTTTCTGCCTCTGATACTCCTGAGTCTGGATCCAGGACTGTAGAACCACCTAATGCCCCATGAGCCTGATCAACTCCCACTGCTTTAATTATTATGATTGCTACTGTTACTGTTTCATTTATTCCTATTAGTAATATTATCAGCCTTGTTAGTATAACTATAGTATATATAGATATTAGTCCCATTATTGTGCTATGCTCTCTCCGCCCTCCTGCCCCCCATCTCTCTCTCTCTATCTCCCTCTCTCTTTCTCTCTTTCACTGTCAACCCAGCCGGTCGAGGCATAGTTCCCCTTGACTAACATAGATCAAACATGCAATAAAGAGACTGAAAGTAATGAACTCATCAATCTGAGAGTTAAACTCAAACTAAAACCAGATCTCAGCTAATGGGGAGAGTGAGAGTTCTGTTTTAACTCTCTGATGTGTTGTAGTTCACTGACAGTGATGAAATTAAAGTGCATATGATAATAACCCTTTTTATATGCGTAAAGAAGAACACATTTTTCTAGCCACACAATAGATGATCAGACTCTGCTGAGGGAAGAGACCTCGTCGCATGTTTTTTTTGACTTGTAAGAAATGTTTTCCTTGCCGTCTCAAGCCAAGTCCGTTACTGTTTTTCATCAGACCTGCCTAGGTCCGACCTCCTGCAGCTCCTTGCATGTTTGGACTCCTCTGCAGCCCAGACAGAATCACCTCACAATAAAGTAGAAAAAATGTTTTTACTGCTGCTTCTAACAGTAGATACCAGTCCAGACCAATACTAATCTCAAAAAAGGAGACATGGACTTATTAAAGGACTCATTAAAATCTAGAGCTGCAGAAGAACTTAGCTGGAATCCCATTTGTGTCTATGTATGTGTGTTCATGTACAGCTGCAGGGCATGGGCTGTGGAGTCCAGATGAAGAGTCCAGGTTAAAGTGGGCTGTGAAGGCTCACCTGGAGGTCTTGGACCAGCAGAGTCCTACAGGTCCTGGTCTGAGCCGAGACCAGTTGTGTAACAATCTGCCCTGGAAGGAGATTAGTCAGCAGGTCAGAACCAGATCCTGGAACCAGTGCCGCATCAAGTGGTCAGTACATCTGCTTAGCCTAATACTGGTTGTGATACTCTTGATCACATCTTTGATACAGATATGTGTGATTATTCAGACACATCATTACATAATTTATGATGCTAGTACTGCTTTACAGTACTTCATCACAGTAGTGGGACAAGCAGCCCCCACTCACTAAAATCTTTGTCCCTAAATGAATCTGAGCTTTTACACACACCAACTGGCAGCAAACTGAGGCAACAATTGAAGCATTAGTGAAACAGATCATCATTCAGTTTAGTTCAATTCAACTTAATTTGTAGAACCAAATCATAATAATTTATCACACTTTTCATATAGCATAGGTCTGGACCTTACTCATTATAGTTTATAAATTCATGTGTAGACAACCATCACTACATTTAAGTCTGATAACACAACAAAACAAATAAATGAAAACAAGTAAATGAATGTTAGCAAGTAAGCAGGGGAAACTTAAGTCACCAAAGAAATTAACTCTGCACCCAGATATGGCTAAAAAAACATTTTTATTCTTAAAAGAAATTAAGAAGAAAAACATTGACCCTTATCACATTACCCAACTGAATCAGAACATACCAGCATCTCCACTGCCTGCTCTATTTGATACTTTACTTTGCCAAATAGAAACCAGTTTTTTTTCACTGAATAAAAATATAACGTGGAGATATAATCCTGGTGCCTATGGGCATCCAGATGTTAAGGTGTACTCTCTCTCTATGGGTATCAGGTTTGCCATCCTGAAGCTGAAATTGTCCTCAAGTGGCAGCACCTTCAACAGAGGAGCTGAAGGACTTCAGGCTAAAATCCACCTCATCAACACGTAAGATCACATGACAAACCTGAACAAGGGCGCACCTGAATTGACCTGACCTAAACAAACCGTAGTCCAACAGGTACACATTGGTCTCTACTGTTTGTTGTGAATGTTACAGGCTATGCACAGAGAAAACATTCACAAATTCACACACAAAGTTCAGTTGCATAGTCATGTGGCTGCAGCGTTCAGGTGTCCACATACTTTTTTCCATGTAGTGTAATATACAGGCAAAAATTTTCTCTGGATTCTTTAGAGGTCCAGAAGTGGAAACTGTTTTACAAAACCTGAACCACGGTAAACACCTTCAGCACATTATGAATAATGATAATGATAATGATGATAATAATGTGTGTGTGTCTTAGGTTGTACAACATGCGTGTAGATGATGCAGCAGACATCGACTGGGACGAGGTCGCTCAGAGTGTTGGGTGAGGTCAAAGGTCACAGTGTCCTGTCAGATGAGTCAGGTGGCTCCAGGCATTCAGTTTCAGAGATTTGCCTTTGGATTTAGATTTATTCTGCCTTCTGACTCCTAGAGCGATTCAGCAGCCCAGAAACCCAGAAGCTGCTGTAGCAGTGAGAAATAATACAGTTGGTTGTAGTAATAACCATAAATTAATAGTAGTAAAGCAGTAGCAGCAGTTGGTTTAGTGAAATGATCCATAGTTGTAACATCAGAATTAATTTTAAAGAGTAGAGTGCTTATGTAGTACTTCTAACTGTGCTATAGTACTAACTTAAGTACTATGTGTGTTTCAGTAAAGTGACCCCTGTGTGTGTACAGAAGAGTTTCCACAGACTGAAAGTTTCCAGAGTTCCTAACTGGACCAGTTTATCATACGGAGGTCGGTACTACAAGACTTCATCTTACTCTTCTACTGGTTGTTAAAAAGGCATAATCTCAGTCCCCCAACCTGCCTTAAAAAGATGAGACCCCCCCCCACACACACCCTCTAAAAGACCCCAGAAAATGTCACAGTATGCTGGTTTTGTGTCTGCGTCTATCTCCTCAGAAATCATC
The DNA here is from genome assembly GCA_016859345.1 of Istiophorus platypterus. Lineage (NCBI taxonomy): Eukaryota > Metazoa > Chordata > Actinopteri > Istiophoriformes > Istiophoridae > Istiophorus > Istiophorus platypterus. The sequence goes on from CM029115.1 coordinate 29,006,851, forward strand.
GACTTCCTGCAGCAGACAGAAGTTCCTATCCTGAAGGAGAAACTGAGGAGGTTTATCAGAGAGGACATCCAGCAGGAGGAGCAGGAGGAGAACAGGTACCTCCTGTCCGACATCTTTACTGCTCAGGGCGAGGAGGGGGACCAGTACTATGAGGAGGTGGACAACAGTTAACTAAGGAATGTAAAGACAGCAGCTCCTTAAAAAAATTATTTAAGAAACAACAAGCTCCACTCACCTTCGCTGTGATTGTTTTTTTGCTGCCACCTGTCAGAGGGACTTCCTGTCACTGACTGAAACATGTAAAACCAGATTTATATTGAATGCTATTAACCACAGTGAGTGGATTGGATTGAGACTTTTATGTAGAAGTTCCTGTTGTATTGATTATTTTGTTTTTATAACTAGATGCTTGTTTTAAGTTTCTAATGAAATGAATTTTTCCATCTAATCTGTCTGAGCTGCTTTCATCAAACAAACTTGTTGAGATATTAATCATGTTAATGTTGTTGATCAGAAGTTGATTGACTGTGGTTCATCAACTTGAGATTTGAATTTTTATTCACATATTTGGTGATTTGGAAAGAAATTTAGGAACAATCCTATTTAAGCACCTTAAATCTTGAAATTCATGAATTACATGAATATAAATATATATTTATATATAAATAAATATAAATACTGTACACACACACACACACACGTACAGATGTCCAAAGGTCTGAGACCACTGTTCCATTCATTTGGATCAGGTTTGATCAAATTGGGACAAATTCTTAAGAACATTCAAGAATTAGAAGATAGTAAAGGGCAAAAATCACTATAATTTATGAAGCAAAATTACAGAGACCTGTAAAGATGAGGTAAGTTGCACTTTGACTTTGGGGTTAATTTAAGTATAAATTAATGAAATATAATCTTTTGAGGTTGATTTAATGGGCTACCTGCACAGTTAGGATTTTTAAAGTTAAAAATGAGAAAAAAAAATTGAATTAAGGGCCTGATTTCATGTTATTTGGTGAGTTTTTGGGTTTACTTCAAAAAGCCCAAAAATGAGGATTTTATGTTAAGTTTACAAAGATTTGAGGCAAACTATTCCAAATATCAACTGATTAGAAAATAATGAGGGATTTTTAAAGCATTATCTGCATGGTTTAAATGATTTTAGGGGGTAAAATTTGTTAAACATTAGATACCCTTTAATTCATAGCTCAAAAGAACCCTATTTTTTCATATCCATGTACAATGTCAGAACGTCACCCTAAAATAAGGGGCTATTTAATGAATAGATTATTAGGTTATAACATTTCAGTGTTTTCAAACTAAAACCCCAGCAACTTTATCAATTATTATCAACACATCCCTAAATTCTAACCAGGGGGCTGAAAGAAAAAAAAATGGTGCTTATTTAAATATTGTGGATGTAATTTGTTTCCTTTCAACAATAACATGTAAAGATCAAAATTGAATACCAGGTTTTATTCTGTTCACTGATGTATTCTCTCATCATTTGTCTTTTAAATATCAAATATTTCACTCACAGAAAAAGGATCAGTCTACAGAGATCAGCAGATGTCATTTAAAATATAATGCTATGAATTCCTTCATTCTGTACACAGATTAACAGAACATCTGGTTCCACTGCCACCTTGGTTCTGTGAGCGAGGACAGATAGATCACAGTATAAAACGTAAAGTTAAAAAATCAGAAAACAGAGATCTGACTCAGCAGACGGGATTTAACAGACTATTTGTCTGGACAGAGATTTTAACTAAAGCATAGCATCAGGTTTTTTTTTACCTTAAATTTCTGCTTTAAAGTTCCCTTCATTTGAGAGAAGAATGAATCTAATTCATTTTATTTTCCTGCGGAGCTTCAGTTTCTGATCCATGTGTCCTCACACTGCCACACCTTTACTGTAGTCCAGTCAGTCGTATGGGATTCTGGGTCATTAAGTCAAGTCTCTTCCTCAGTGATTCACCACACAACCCTGAGAGAATACATCTAAGCTTGATACTTTCACCCTCTCTTCCTCAGCAGGTTGTACATTTAAATATATTTTCATGATAAATTTTGTTTGTGTTTATGGAAACTTGTTGTGATTGAAATGAGCGGATCAGAGGCTGGTACAACGGTTAGTAATCTGAAACGAAGATCATGATCACTTACTGAAAAATGGTCACTTGTGGTAATTTGGGTCACATGGTGTTGGCAGCAACAGGAATATCACCTATTCACCTGTCTGTTGTGAATGGAAAGGAAGCCCTATTCATTGCTGATCACTGTTTATGGACTTCGGGGTTTGATCCCCTTTCTATATCTTCTGGATTTCTTTGGTACATTTTGAACCTGTATGCACCTGCTTTTACCTGCAATAAAACTCCTAAATGCAACATTGGGATCTTTGACTCTTGGACAGCCAACACATCAAGCAGATCAGTCTCATCTACTCAGCCTCACGGAGACTAAATTTTTGGCTCTAGATGTTCACCTTTATTTATACCAGGCTTTTCAAACGAATGGGGTCCAGTAAAAAACGTCAGTGCTTGGTCTGGGAGGTGATCACGGCTTTGTTCTTACTGAAGGCAAATCACATTTGTCTTTCAAATCAGATCTTGAGGACAGACTTTCCACACTGTTATCTGCAAGTGATCAGATTGGATTTGTGTGTCCAGACATCACCAAACTATCTGCATGGGTTGCTGTGGTAACAACAAAGGCATCAGTAACCGTGTAGCTGCCCTCTAAATACAAGTGTCTGTATCAACTCATCTCTGACGACTGGAGATTAATTTGAGACTGACATTATGCCTCCTGCTGGGGTTTCACATCATCACAGGTTATTTCTGTTCAGAGAAACTGGTGCTGTGTTCTCAGGCTGAATGTGATATTGAAGCCTGAGAGGGACAACCTGGATCTAATCAGGATGAAGACATCTTTCAGATCATGAAAATAATTTTGAATTAGTGGACTGGACCTAATCTGAAAAGGGACCCGTAGAAAACCTACTTGAACCAGCTATGTACCAATTGATGCTCAGATAAGAGAGACCTGATCTGACGGGGACTCAAGCACAGCAACACCAGACCAGAAGACCCAAGACCCAAGGATAATTAGACCTGAAAATATACAGTCGACCTGAACAGAGAGAGAGAATACAAAGATACCAACACACCAGCAGCATGATGAGAGATCAGTTAATTCAGTCAATTAACAAGCAGCCTTGGTTGTAAAGAGCAGCAATATATTCGTAATTATAATGTCCTAGGAATTAATATATAGGCAGAAAGTAAAGTATTTGTTTAAATGCCGCAAAGAAAATTTAACACAAATAATGTCAAGTCCTGTTTTTGTCCCCTCTTGAATGACAGATCAACTCAAGACCAATTTCTAACCAGTTTTTATATGTCAATTAAACTCCAAAAACTCATTTAACAGCAGAAACCCAGTAGACAACTGATTTTCCTAAAATAAACTTGTTGCCTCTTTGGAATTAAGCTGCCGGATTCTTCTTGTCCAATTTAGTTTATTTCCATTTCAAAGAAAAAATTGTAACGTTTGATTGAAATGAGTCCACTATGATGTTTTCCACTTGGATCATGTTGACACAGACAGGGAACCAGCAGCAGATAAACCAGACCTCTCATGACAAGATTATATTGAGTAGAATTTGGACCCGGTCCAACTCAGGTCCTAGATTGGGTTTCAGTTTTTCAGAACCAAGTGGATGTGAAAACGTTTACTTCAAATATACAACCTGCTGTTGGACAACCGGTAACAACATAAACTGAAGAGAACTTTGAATCACAGAGGAACATATGGAGAACTTAGATTTAGAGACAGAACATACTCCAGAAACGGGGGATTCTTGGTGCCATGGATCATTTATCAGTAATGGCCTGTAGGCTGCTGGTTCTCTTCATGATGTTAGGAACAAACAGAAGTCCTGATGCTCTTTCGATGACTTCTATGGGAACCAGGAATCGCTCCAGGGGAACTTTCTCATCTATAGGTTCATTTGGTAAAACATATGACCGAAGTTCCACGCCCCTTCCATTGTCCTGCTCCAGGATCAGCACCTGAGGAGACACAGGACAGGTGACATCATCAGCTGACAGTTGACATCATCATCTTTCTCATTATCAAGTGGACTCACCTTGAAGAAGTGTGTCGGCACAGCGACGTGGTTTCGTCCAATAACTTGATAACGAACGTAGAGTTTCCCATCAGCCTCCTGTCTGAAAAACATATGCACACCTGATGATGTCATCCTGCAGCTCCCCGCCTTAAGCACTCAGGCACCACAGAAGAAGAAACAGAGGTTACCTGGGCAGGTAGAGTGGGCCAGTGCAGACATAGACGTTGAGGTAACGTTTGGTGAGAGAGCGACACAGTTTCTCCAGATTGTTCCAGGTGTTTTGGTTCAGGTGAGGGTTCTCCACACAAGAACACACAGAACAGAAATATAGCCAAACTCTGTTTTATAGAGTGCAGGGTTAAGGTGACTTATTAGAAAACATTTAGTAATTATTTGATTTTTCAGAGAATCATCCTGTAGTCACATGTCCAAAAGACTCCTGAACTTTCTGAGCCTTGTTCAGACTGCCAGCCCAAATCTGTTTTTTGGCATATCCAGATTTTAGAAAGTCTGGACAAAAAAAACCACATGAAATATGATTTTTGCAAACTAGATCAAAACCATGTTTTGAGGTGGTTTGAAATTGGATTCTGATTGGATCTTTGTAGATGCGTCTATATCCCAGTTCTCTGGCTCCTAAATGTCTTTAGCATCACTTGCAAGATGACACACAACAATGATGTCAAATCCAGTTACTGATGCCTATATTGTTACCACAGCAACCCATGCAGATAGGTTGGTGATGTCTGGACACATGAATCCAATCTGATCGCTTGCAGATAACAGTGTGGACAGTCCTCAAAAACTGATTTGAAAGAAAAATGTGATTTGCCTGCAGTCGGAACAAAGCCTTGATCACCTCCGAGACCAAGCCCCGTCTTCTTGACCTTATCGAGTCCACTGGGCTCCTCAGACCACTCAAAGCCTTAAAAAATTGTTTTCAATCCTAACCTTGATCTAGGCCTCAACACAGTTTTATCACAGAGGTCTACAAAGAGGTCCTTGGACCACATGGTTTGGTTTTTGCAGAGTAAATTGTGGGACCTTATATACACAGGTTGGTGTCTTTCTAAGCTCTGTCCAATCAGTTCAGTCTGTCAAGTATGGACACCAGTAAGGTTCTAGACACATCTCAAGGATAATTAAAGCAAACAGGAACCACATAACCACAGTTGTGTGTACCCTTGTGTGTGTTTGTATGCGCGCGCGTTTACCTGTGGAGCAACGTTGCTCAGGTAGAAGGTGTCCTCCATGGCTTTCTGACTCCACTTGTGATTGGCTGCAGCAGCCAGGTGACCTCTGTCGAAGCCACTCCCTTTGAAGTCCCCATTGGTCGATCTGTGAAACACGTGCACACTGGAGAGGGCGAGGTTTAAACAGAAGGGCGGGGTTAAGCCAGTCACTGCTCCATAACAAATACCTGTAATACCTGCATTTATTACACACTGTTTACAATAAATTTTTTTAGCTGGTAGTAAACAAACAAATCAACATTACCAATCATACTGATAGGAACTTTAGTTTTACTCATTGTTTTTGAAGCTGTTCTTGTGTTGAGCTGTTTCTCAACCAGCCATAATTTATTTGAAAATTTTCCAGCTTTGAGCAGCTCCTCAATTTCTCCTCTGCATCAGAAATAAGCCCTCAGCAGTTGATCAGGTAATGCTGAGTATTTTAAAGGAAAGTTTACTTTATCATGCCCACAGTGTGAACATTTAAACCTGTTCATTCAGTGAGGTATAATCAAATCAGAAATTCACCTGAGAGTCGATGTTTCTATTATAATGAAAGCTAATCAAAACACAGGGTGTTTGATTATGAAGTGATTTTATTGGGGTTCAAGTCAAAAAGAGGCTACTTTTGTGTTGGTATATTATTTGTTGAGCTTGAAACTTGACCCAATCACCAGAAACAATGTACAAGTGTTTCCCAAGAACCATGAGCCCAATCTGCCAAATGGTGGCCTTTGGAAAGACCACACCCCTGACACCTTTAACACCTGTAAAAACTTTCAGCTGAGTTTATCATTTATAAACTAATGTGTCTGGACAGTTCCAATATAATAATTCCCATATACATAATAAAAACGTGGAAATTCCTGTTTACCTATTTGACATTTCATCCTGAATACTTGTCTTACCTGTCATCCTCTTTGAAGTCACAGTATTTCCTGTCTGACGGGCCGCTCAGGGAGGCGGGGTTTAACCTTTCTATTACCCAGGATGCAGTGCGTGTGCGGGGGTCATAGGAGGTGACATAGGACTCTCTGGTCTTGATGTTGGCCAGTGAAGGGAAGCCATACTTCATCACAGTTCCTGACCCACCTGGACTCACCTGGATGTCCAGACAAAGCACAGGTGAGTAAGATAACATGATACTGATGCACAGGTACAGCTGTACTGAGACAGATAACGACAGACAGACTTGTTAACTAATCAGAGAGCAAGACTGACTCATAGGTGAATATGGCTGAACAGAAATCAGACTGTTGAATTCCAAATACTGATGAATACAGCTACAGTCCAGAACTCAGAATGTTTTGTTTCCAGCTTGTAAAACATGATTTGATGGTGTCATTTGTGGAATGTCACAGTAAACTGAATATTTTACATTTTAGAACATTTAGTCAAATAGAACTCAGTTTTCAGCTGTGTCCTGTTTTATCAGACATCTTTCATTATTTCAATTCAACAGTTCATCAACAGGATTAACTGAAAACAGTTGTTAGTTGGTATTTTCAGGGCAGCTGTGGCTCAGGACATGAAGCCCGTTGTCCCCCAAACACAAGGTCAGTGGATCAATCCCTGGCTCCTCCAATCCACATGTTGAAATTTTCTTGGGCAAGATACTGAGTTGCCCCAGATGTATCGTGTGTGTGAGTGAAAAAACACCATATGAATGTAATTGTATGTGAAGGGCGAATTTGCAGTTGTGTAAAGCACTTGATTGGCTGATAAGACATAGAAAAGTCTTGGTTGGTGTCTGTTTTCCTGTCTGTTTTCTGAGTTGATTGTTTTAAAGTTGTTTAATAAACTAAAACTGAAGGTTTACCTAAAGAAATTTAATATAATAAAGTGTAAAGTCACATTTAATAAAACACTTAAGACATTGACCTGAACTCACACCTTTGTTTTACCGTATTCACAGGGACCCGTCATTCACATTTTGTATCCCCCTGACCCTGACCTAAACCTGGTTCTAACCTGAACCCTGAAACCATAACAGACCTTTTCAAGGTGTGGGGTCTTACACTCACAAACACACCGTTAGCTCGGAGGCCTGAACTCTCGGTACCGGGACCACCGGGACTCTGGTGAGCAGCCCGACTCTGTCCTCCTCCTCCTTATCGCCTCTGAGGCTCAGCAGGCGGGTGACCACGGCTCCGAGCCCAGCTCCGCACACCAAGGTCGCTCCTGTCCGATACCACCGCTTCATGCTGCCGGCGGACCAGCTGCTAGTGACGCGCCCTGATGACGTCACGTGACGACACGGCAAGCCAATGTGTTTTTTTTAAAATTCAGTATATTAAATTCATTTGACCACAGTCTGAATCAAAGTGGATTTTCACTTAATCTTCTTCGTCAACGTTGCATATTTGGATGATATCTTAATCATACTTTCTCTTATTCATAGTCATACTTTTATTCAACTGTTATTTATGTGTTTCAAGAATAATTAAAATTTCAGGATTTAAATTCTACTTAAAATGTGTATTAGTGCTGTTGATAAATATCAGAACCAAAAGCCTAAAAAATAATTCAAAACTATACAAATGGGATTTATTTTTGTATGACATTTCTGTGTTTTGGTTTATATATATTCAGAAGATCCAAGTCATCTCTTGTATTTGTGGTTAAAATGACTCTGCTGCTTGAAATAAATTCAATCCTCACATCGCATGCATACATATTATCATTCTTATTATCGGCCACTGAGGAAGCATGTATTAGGCCAAAAAAACAGCTGATTCTTTAACTGGATTTATGAAAGTAACCCTGGTTTTGGTCTCTGCTGCTCCTTGAACCAATTACAGCATCAGTCTGATTTTGTCTGAGCTTTAATCATCGTGCATTGCACTTCTCATTGTTCTGGGCCCAGACTCAAAAATTGATGAAGAGATCAGGGCAACACACTGCTTTTTCCTTTAAATCACACTCACCTTCACACAACAGCTTTGTGCTGATTTGGTTTTTACTGTTCAGGTTTTTTCTTGTCTCATTGTAAAGTAGAAGTAAATAAGAGATGAAAAGTATTTCAATCATTAAATTAATTCATTCCATTTATTTGATTACACAACAGTTAAACCTTTATCATCATTTGCTTTTCTGCTGTTCCACTGAATTTACTCTCTTTACTCTGTTTTATTGATCCCTGGACTTTTTAAATTCTTTTTCTTTAGTGTTTGTTCTTTGCGTGTCTCTAGGCCGTCAGCAGATGGAGATATTTCCTTTTTCTTCTCTCCGACTGATTCTGCTGATGATGCCACAGCTTCATTAAACACATGTTTAACTTTTCACTGCTTGCAACCAATCAGAGAGAAGCAACAGTGATTGTGTATATAGGTGTGTTTGTATGTGAGAAGACAAGTGAACATTTCATATCTTTATTCCCTCCAGGTGTTGACATTATGTTTCTTTGATCTCTGAGAAAAAAGGAAAAAGGTTCTGCACTTTCACACTCTCGGGTAGTTTAGCATGTCACAGAAGCCTGATAATATCCGTATCTTTGTGTGAGGCCAAACCTCCAACCTGTGATGTGATGTTTGGAGTTAATGTGAAACTTCAACAGTCTGAGTTCAATCCAGTGAAAGAAATAAAAATTTCACAATAAAAGACAGTAACTCAGATTACTGATGGTAACTTTAAAATAATCTTTAGAGCGAGAAACATAGATTTTATCCTCCATCACTTCCACCGGAGTTGATGTGGACCCCCCCCCCCCCCCGCCAGACCCACTTTGATGTCATATCCTGTTCCAACACACAAGAGGCAGATTAAAAAAGGAAGAATGAACAGTCAGGTTCCCCTGGGTTTTATATTATGTTAAATATTTATTCCTCTGTGATTTCATCAGTGGATGTGACCTTAGGTCAGTGGGCAGGGTCACTAGAAGGTGGAGGTGATTAGACCAAGGGTCAGCAGGTACAGGTGTAAAGTCAGAGAGGAGGAGGAGCCTCCAGCGTTGTTTAGGCAACCACTCTTCTTAAGACAGATGCTCTTCTCACAGAATGAACCTGCACACATGATAACATTATTAGACCAACAACACCTGACCCAAGACATAATCAGGTCCTGCCCAGGCCAGGTGGATGCTTACCTGTAAAGCTATCTGGACAGACACAGCGTTGGAAGTCGATACAGGTTCCCCCATTCTGACAAACCAAACGCTCCTCATCACAAATGTTCACTAAGGGAGGAGACGCGAAATTATTGATTATAATCAATAATAAGTAACATGATTGATAACGAGCAGTGGTTTTCATGTCATGTCACTGTGTGGCACACAGGTCATTTGGACACAGGTGAGTCTGTAGACAGTTGACACTGGTAAACACGCTTGATGAGAGAGCTGATAGCCAGATGGCCTATTAAGCTGGGATTTTCCAGATATCCTGGCTTAATTTGGCCAGGACTCGGTTTGATGAAAGCGTTGGCACATAATTTACCATGGAGATTTATTCTTTGGAGCTAATCTGGTCTGGACCAGACTAACAGCCAGGCCTGGTTAATATGTTTGTGTTAAGGCTGACAACCATTGGTGGTATCTGCCAAATGTCAAAAGATGTCAGAGTTCATTTTAACAGGGCAACGCCCACTGTTGGAGTTTAGAACTTGAGTGTAAGGTTCATAGAAATGCCTGGTTTTAATTAGATCAATGTATTTTCACTGTCTTCAACAGTTTCAGCAACTTTTCTGGCTCTATGGGTTAAAAGCTTGACTCTTTTTTCCTCTGCAACTGTTGCCACAAGTAAAGTAAGTAAGTAAATAGAAAGGAGTTAAATAAAAACATGATAATTTAATGGTCTATTAATATATAACTGGCATTGTAGATTAACCCATCAGAACCCATGATGACAGGTTTTACAAACCCGTATTGTAGGTGGGCCAATCATGGACTGACTGAATATGTAAGTAGCCTCAAAATGTAAATTTACTAACCACAGATCTTGTCTGAATCTGTCATAAGTAGCATAAAGTAAGTTGCTAGTCATTCACACACATTAACAGTTGTACTTACAATGTGCTATAAATATGCAAGTCAATGTTCAGCTTCTCAGGAAAACATCTGCATGAATTTCTGTTCATACAGAGCAAACATGACTGGACAGTTGAAGCTTGGTGACAATTTAAGTGATATACTCAGTCTGATGTATGACACACACATCTTCTCCATTTCAGCATCAGTGAATCTGTGATCAATCCACAATGTCGTTTTAAGAAAACCTTGAATCTGCATGTTTCAGAATTACATCTGGTTTAACTTGGATGTAACTATGCATTCTAGCTTGTCCTTTGAGAAACGTAAAAAGCCAGGATGAGCTTACCAGACTATGTCAAGCCTTACTTTTACCATCATCTGGGAGTTCTTAATTCTATTTTTGTGAAATAGCCCTAAGACCCTGTAATATTACTGAAGCCCTGCCCCATCACTGTGTGTACCTGTACAGCTGGCCCCGCCTCCTCTCCAGGTGTATCCAGGCAAACAGGAGTCACAGCGCCTCCCTGTTGCTCCTTCTCTACACTGACAGAGACCAGAGTCAGAGCAGTGAGGAGAAACACTGCCGACTGCATCACACTCACACTCTGACAGAGACAAAGAGACACTAATATTACTATCATTATTATTTCTACTACAAAATTCATAGAAATATTTGATTTATTATTGTACATTTTAGTAGAAGTATTCTACTCTACTCACAGAAGTAATCATATAATCAACCTGTTTTTGATTGTTGTTTCAATTCATTTAGGTCTGTGTGTGTTGTGTGTTTACTGTGTGTATGTGTTACTGACCAACACAAATGTTCTCATCGTCGAGCAACAGTGAGACGTTTCTATAATAACCAAGGCGACAGTACTGACAGTTCTGTCCTCGTGTGTTGTGTTTACAGCTCACACATGTGACCACGTTGATGAAGTCAATGTAGCTGCAGCGGTTGGAGTGACCATTACACTCACAGTCTGGCACAGAGAAATAGAGAGTCAGAAACACACACAGAAAATTGACCTCATATCAGTCTTGTAATACACAACTCCTGGCACAAAACCTGGAAATAAAAAAAACTACTGTATAACGTAGCATTAAATAACATGTTGTAATGTAATGTGAGCATGCAGAAAATCAAACATTCAGACAGGTGAGACAACAACAACACGGATGGAGATGCCAACAGATCTGTGGTTTTCAACCAGTCAAAACCCGGATCAATCTGACCGCAGTGACCCTTTCTATTGTTATAGATCAAATTTTTGCATAAATTTTGTTTAAGGATTTAAAGTTGCCCTGAATCTGGTAGTGAAACATCGGTAATGAATCAAAGGAGGAGAAGTCAGAGTTACAGAGCGAGGACCTAGTACCCAGACATCTACTGTCACTTTGTTGGATTTTTGTGGAAATGATTAACAGGGACGCCAAAGTTTCTGAACACACCTTCAGTTTTATTTAGGACTGGCTAGGTATAAAGGGAAAGAGATGTCTGTCAGGGGGAAGGGCCAGTACAGGTGAAGGTGTCACCTAGTTGGAGTCTTACCCTGGAAGGTGACGTAGGCAATTTTGGACAGTTGACTGAACTTTGGTCCTCCTGGAATCAGAATCTTCTGGGTTGCTTCAGACACAAAACAAGGTGTGTAACCATGGCAACCGCAGGTAGCAGAATTTCAGGTTCATGGGTTAACGGGAGTCACCACTGAACAAACTATCAATTAGAGCTCAGAACTACAGTTTATATATATAAATATGTATATATATATATATATATATATATATATATATATATATATATATATATATATATATGAAGTGCTACCTCTACTAGTGATGCTGATACTGCTGTTACAAATGCTAGCCAGTAGTTGGCAGATCTATGACTATTTCTACATGTACCTTTTTTCTCATAGCCTTTGTCATCTTTCTCCTTCTGTCCTTCCTGTTTGGTTTCCTTTTTTGTTTCACCTTTAGTTTCCTCTGTTTTTTCCTTTTTTGCTTCCTCCTTGGCCTCAGCAGCTGTTTGGTTAAACAAAGAAGTTGTTGTGATGATATAGCCAGAGGTACTTAGATTAATTTTTTACTCTCAACACAAGGACTAACTTGTTTCTGAGGCATTCAGCCACATCTACTTAAGTCACATGATAACTTTGGAAACAAGTAAGTGGCAGATTTTTTTCCCATCAAACTGCTCTTTCCTTGGTCATAAATGAACTTACAAATTCCACACAGATGTAAAAGTATCCTAGCAAGAATACCTGAATATGCAGCCAATATTATGCTATAATATGCTGTACACTAAAATCTGACCAAAATCTAATCTGACCAATCACAGCTCTCCATTTTGTACCTTCCTCCTCTTTCTGCTCTCCTATCTTCTCTTGTCTAGAACCTTTCTTTTCATTAGAATCTGACCAACCTGATGGTCTACCAGCAGCTGAATCCTCTCCAGACTTTCCTTCCTTCTGAGCTGCTGAAGGAGACAAACCTACTCCTGGATCCTCTACCACTGGAAGTGAATCTTGCCCTGATTCGAGACCAGGACTTGCTTGATCTGGTGCAGGAAAATCTGGCCCAGTTGATTCTGGTCCACTTTTTTGTCTTCCCCCTGTGTCTGGTCCTACTGAGATGGATTTCAGTCCAGGGTCAACTGATTCTGATCCAGGAGCATCAACAGATCTACGGTAATCATCTGGAATGATCCCAAGATCACCGACAGTCACTGGACCAGAAGCCTGTCCAATATCTTGTCCAGAATCTGGTCCTGGTTCAACTGAATTGGTATCTTCTGGAAAAGGGAAGGTGAAGTCGACAGGGGCCAAATCACCAGCAGAGTCAGACCGATTTAATGTGGTGGAGCTGGTGTCTGGTGCAGCATCACTTCCTCCTTCTTCAAAGGGAGGTGATAAGGACTCTACAGGAGCATCGGGAGCTGAAGGGGGAGCACCAGGAGGAAATGCTCCAAAAGGTGCTCGGCCAGGAGAAGGTACATCAGGAAGAGGTACATCTATCTGAGACTTTGGAGTCCTAGAGGATGGCACTTCTGGAGGTACATCTGGAGGAGGTACATCACGAGAAGGTACATCAGGAGATGGAACATCAGGAGATGGTAAATCAGGGGAAAGTACATCAGTAAGAGGTACATCTGGAAGAGGCTCATTAGGAGAAGGTACGTCGGATGATGATAGATCAGGGGAAGATACATCAGGAAGAGTTACATCAGGATAGGGTACATCAGAAGGTGGTACATCTGGGGGAGGTATGTCAGTGGATGGTACATCAGTAGTAGGTATATATAGAGAAAGATGATTAGGAGGAGGTCCATTAGGAGGTGTTACATCAGGAGGAGGTACATCAGACGGTGTTATATCAGGAGAAGGTACATCAGTAGATAGTACATCAGGGAGGGGTACACCTGAAGAAGGTACATCAGGAGGAGGTCCATCAGTAGGGGGTTCATCAGGAGGTGGTACATCAGTAGATGGTACATCTGGAGAAGGAAGATCAGGAGGAGGTACATCAGAAGGTGGTACATCAGGAGGTGGTATATCTAACGGAGTGTCTGGAGGAACATCAGGAGAAGTTGTGTCGGGTCCTGCTGTAGGTGAAGCATCTGCAGTCTGACTGGTTGGGGCTGATGCAGTGGGTGGAGAATCTCCAAATGGAGCCCTATTACTTGGTGGGGTTATTTCTGGGATTGTTGTTAGAGGCGGGAATCCGATTGATGTTGTACCATCAGCAGACAGGGTAGCACTGGTGATCAGGTTGGTAATTGCAATCCCAGAGATGGCAGAGTCTGTGCTGTCTAGTGAAGTTGTGGACTCAGAGGGTGGAGTCACTGGGTCAAAAGTAGACACCTCAGAGTAAGCACTGGAGCTGGGGATTGTGGGGCTTTCGGAACTGGACGTGCTACTAGTGGTACTGGGATTGGTGGTGTCTGGTACTCTTGGTGGTTTGGACAGAGTGTCTCCATTCACCAGTGCTGGACCACTGGACAGAGCTGTGTCTGCTGTAGGTCCTTTTGTACTGCTTAAGTCTGGAAATGCATCAGAACCTGTAGTACTAACAGTACTACTGACAGCAGTAAAAACTGTAGTACTAGTGTCAACTGTTGTAGCAGTAGATTCTACACCAGCTTGAGGAAAGTCATCAGTATCACTAGAACTAGTGAAATAATTTGTATAACTAGTGTCAGTCATGGAAGTAACTATAGTAGGAGGGGAAGTGTCAAATACAGACAGAGTATCACTAGAAGTACTTGTTTCTTCTGTCGTAATGCTCCATATGTCAATGGTAGTAGAACTACTGACTGCATCTGTAACAGTAAGATAACTTCCTGTACTTGTATAGACTGCTTCATTAGTCACCATGTACATAAAAAGACTTGTAGTACTATCTGTAGTAATAGAAGGGTCATTAGTGGAAGTAGTAGTGACTAGAGTTGCAGCAGTGTAAGTATTAGAAATACTATCAGTAGGGGCACTACTGTCAGTTATAGTAGAATCTGTTGTGGTAGTGTCAGTGGTTATAATACTGTCAGTACTAAATGCAGTAGTAATACTATAAGGGGTAAGAGGCTCAATAGTGGCAATACTGGTCCTGTCAGTAGTAGAAGTAGTAGTAGTAGTTGTTGTCATTGTGGTTATAGTAGTAGTAGTAGTAGTAGTGTCAGTCACTCCATCTGATGAGGCAGAGGGTCTATCAGATGATGCTGAGTTAGAGTCACCAGCCGCTGTCAGAGAAGAAGAGTTACGTCTATTTAGTGAATCTCAGTTTTCTGTTCTCTACAGACATTGACTGAACTCTGCAGAACAATTAACACTAGGAACTTCTCAGTTTAATGACATGTGAATAGGAGGGATCCCATAAACCCACCACCCAAATCCCAGGCCCAGAGGCTGACAGTAGACCCCAAAATAAATTAGATGTGATATGAGACCATCCAATATATGGGGATACCCCTGCAGAGGCCAAACACTGATGAAAATGTAAAAAAAAAAACAATCCTGCAATGTTAAGAAAGTCATTAAAAAATTCCTGGATCTACCCTTTTAATCAGATCCACACCAAAACTGAATGGGTTATTCACTGGGCAATGCCCCATCATTTGAACCAGTTTGGTGCACTTTGATTCAGTACTTTTTGTGTAATCCTGCTGACAAATACACAAACAAAAAGATGCAGGTTAAAACACAACACCCTTGGCAGAAGTGGTCAATGATGCAGACATATATCTTTAACCCTAACCTCTTGAACCCACAAATCATTCAGATCCCCTTCTAAACCTGAACCTCTGTCTGTCAGCAAACTTTGACCTCAAACTAAACTTCCTCTCGGACCATGTAGAGGTTTTTCTTATAAAAAGTGTAAGTTCAACACTACACAGAGCGATTTCTTAATTATTAGAGTAGAGAGCAGCTGCACGCTCACACCTACATGAGCCATAGGTGACTGCAATACCTTCAGTCTCCACTGGGTTTAGTCACCAAGTTCAACTAAATTGAACAGTGACTCCAAATTCACTTACCTCCACAACACACATTGAAGTTGGAGGTCATGTTGGCTAAATTCTATTTTTTTTATTATGACAGTGACAAATGCATTGTAGAGAAGAACGATGGAAATGATAATGTTACATCTCTGATGAATTACACTACTGATAACAGTAGTGTGATTCTACTCTCTGTTCCTACCAAGATTTTGTACCGAGTCTGGCAGAATTATCAGAAAAAAGACAAGGATGCCAGTTTTAAAAATGAATATTAGTGGTACAGTGCCTGTCAAGCTGGAGTGTGATCTTTTGATGTTGTAATCAGTGACATCATCAAAAGGTGTCTGAGTTCAAAAGTAAACATGCTTAACATGGCAACAGCAACTGCTGTTTTACATAAATGGAGTCCCTCTGACAATTTTCTCAACAATCCCTCAGCCAAAAAACGTTGCAGTCGACACTGAACCTCCTTGTGTCCTCTGGAATACATCCAAGGTTGAAGTTGATCAAATGAGTGGTTGTCAAGAAAATGGAAATGCAGAGAGACAGGCAGTCAAACTCCTTTGTGCTACTCCTCCTTCTGTGCAATACCAATCGCAATTTTTGCATTAGGTCTACAAAACGCTGTTGGTTGTCCCAGATGTCCCCCTCCAGGTTCTTTCGGGTGTGATTGTAGCTACCTCCGTGAATGCACACAGCTCTTTGCTGCTTCTGTCTGAGTTCATGATGGTTCAACTTTTTCACCTTGATGCCATGACTTTCAGTGGCACTATGTCAACCACAGAAATTACAATAAGGGGAACAATACAGGAGCTGATTTTACTGGCCTCTGAGTCTTTATATACATCCATGAACTGAGTTCAATGAGAAAAATACATCTTAACAAGCAGAGAAATGTCAGTTTCAAAATCTTAGCTGCTCTGACTAATTGATGTTTGTTAATAAAACTTGCTTTATTATTCTCATTCTATTGAGAACCATTTCTTCTACTTTAGGCAACAGCCAGTTGAGAGCAGCTGCAATAACCACACGCTGTCCTAAAGCTTGTTTAAATTACGTCCTGCTGAAAATCCTCCTACTTCTCTAACATTTCCTGAGTGTTCCTGCCTACTCACACTAAACCTTCCAGTTTATACAATAGCAGCAACAGTAAATCTCAGTGCTGTTAGGGTCAGCAGCAAATTTACATCCTGCCCTCTCATCATGCTCATTTATTGCCTATAGTGCCTCAAAGTCTGAGCCTGGAATTCTGCTTTTCCAGGCTACATGAGTCAACCTTTGATGTGCAGGTCTACAAAATGAGTAGTTGAGACCGAGAGGTGTGTGACCTACAGTACTCCTTTCATTGTGTTGCCTCTCTGAAATTATAGCTATTATATAAGCAAACACTGTTTGTTTAAACACTGACACTGTTTTGTTCTGAACTAACCTACACAAACAGAGGAGAGCAAACATGAACATAGATTGTCCTCCTTGTTGTTAGTTCATTCTTTTACTTAAATACTCAGTTTAGTTTGGAGTCTACTGCAGCCGCCACTTTACCATTCAGAGTCACCTGAACCCAACCGGTCTATCACATCTCAGAAGGTATTAAACCCCAGTTCTGTTCTGCCGAGAACATTCCTGGACTCTAACCAATTCCACACACTGCTGGACAAATTCCAACTTCTAGTCTGTTTGCATTTCAGTTTTATTTTTGCAGGAAGTGAGATGAAATTTAAAAATTTTAAATAGACTTTGTATCTAGATCTGACCAGAGGTGTGTGGTTTCTGTCTGTTACATCACCTCTATAAAACCCAGATATCACATTAGTTTACTAATCTCTGTCTTTGTTATATTTATTCTATTCTCTACTCCACTATCATCTTTTCCTGTCACTGTTGCATCTTGTAGGATGTCTCTTTAAATTTATCTGTTAGAACATTAATCTGTGCTGAGAACAGTTAAACCAGTGTGAACGATGAGTTTTGACTTTTGCGCGTAACAACAGTTTGACATCTGAACATTGGTAACTACTTTAAATGAAGCAGATTTTCTTTCATCCTAAAAAAACATGTCAGTTTGGAGATGCAAGGATTTTATCTGACAGCTCAGTGTGTGTATAAGCTCGTACTCTTATCTTTGCAAGAACCATTTTGAGTTAAATACATTTGGAACTTAGAAATGTGATAAACGTTTGTCAAGTCCTCACAACTTTGATATTTGAGGGTTAAGACTTCGGGTTAGAATCAGATTTAGTTTACAGTAAGTGGTTAAGGAATGCATTATGTCAAAGAATGTCCTTACAAAGAAAGTAGTAAAAATGTGTGTGTATGTGTGTGTGTGACGTGATTGACGATCACAGATTACAGACACACACAGGCACACACACACACACACACAGACACGCACAGACACACACACACACACAACATCTGTCAGTGTGTTAACTAGCTCTGAACCACAGATTAATATTCAGTTTCCTCTCAGGTTGCTCCCTGATATTTAACTGAAAGACTCTTGATCGACCATGTAATCAGTCAAAGTGATTGGTATTGATGTAATACAGCCAGTCAGTCTTGATTTTGATCTAATTTTAATTTCACTTGTTGCATATGATTTTAAAACTGAAATAGATAACTAACTAATCAAGTGACCGTCTGAATGACTGACTGAGTGCATTAATCAGTTTTGTTTGGGACCCCCTATGAGTGACATTTTCTTTTATGAAAAACATGATGTGAATTGAAACACATGAAAAATACAGGGATGTTTAAAATGTTTTCAGGACTTAAAGCCCAGATTTATTCCCATGATGCAACACTGACCATGTTAATATTGTTTCTATATCTCTGTCTGACTATCAGACAAGAGTGGCTGGGTGATGGTGTGACTGACAAAAAAGACAGATGGGTGAGCAGACAGACAGGTGAGTAGACAGACAGGTGAGCAGTACTTACCAGCTGCTGTTTCTGCTGTCTCACCTAAAAAGACACAATATGTTAATTATCAACTTTCATCCACAGAGCCCAAACTTTAACCAAATTATGAGAAAATTATCAAAGTAAAACATGACTGGTCCTTCCTCCACTGCTGCTGTGTGAATACAAGCTGATCTACAGCAGGTGGAGCATGGGGAGGACACAATGAGATGAGGTCATTAAAAGAGCTGCAGTCAAAGCTTAGATGATGGAGATCCATGTGGAGATGGAAATCTGATGTCTCTGTTGGTTTCATGTGTTAATGTGAGGAAGGTTCCATTCTCCTCATCGTTTCTCCACATTGATCAATGGTTTCTTCTCTTCAGGCTTCATATACGTCAGAGTTTATTCAGTCAGTCTGTTTCTCTTTTGGTTTTATCCACACTTACTATAACACCTCAGAAAGCAAAACACACTTTGTCCTCTGGTTTAGTTCGTTTTTAAATCTCCATAATTTCCAATGAGTTTTTTATATTACGTAAAAATTAATAACATGTATAAAAAAATGATGTCTGTGAAGATTCTCAGTCTTATAAGTCATGTTTATCCAAGAAGAGTTGAATTGAGGGCAGCTGGACTTGGTTCAAGTGAAGATGTTGTACCTCTTATTCAAGAGGCTTCCTGAGTTCTGATTGACTGGCATTGAGTCTGAGTTTTTTAATATCTGTCAGGTTGTTATCAAGGCCACTGATGTCTCTTGGTTGATTAATGCACCTGGGTGGTGTAACAACAGTTGTAAGAGTAGTTGGGGTAGTTGGAGTCACATTAGGCCGAGTGTGATTGGTTGTCAAATCTGGGAAGGGATGAAAGGACAGCATTGTAGGTGGGCAATAAATGGGGACCTCCACCTCAGTTGAGGAATGGTTTCTCTACTTTAATGTAGACTGCCTCCTTCATTTCCTCCTTCAAACCATCTGACCTCCCTATCCAAATTATATATGTTATTGCCCTCAAAGGAGTGTCCCTTGCCCTTCTGGTGTAGGAAAACTACTAAGTCCTGAACTATGCACAATTATGCTGAGCCATGAGTTTGTTCAATCGTTGTTTAGCTTCATTGACATATAAGCCTGTGAATTCCTTACTGCATTGGATTGCATAGACTGGATTGCTTTTCTTGTGTTTGGATATGCAGTGGATGGAAGCACACTTTGTGTGTGTGTGTTTGTGTTTTTAAAGGTGCTTACAGGTATTGGCAGAACCTTTAGGTAGGGGTAGGTATGATCCAGGTCTCCAGCTGCGGGATTTGAACCCTCGGCTACAGCGCTGACAGTCCTGTCCTGTTGTGTTGTGCTCGCAGTCACACTGCAGTGTTGCATCTCGTAACACACACTGAGATGCGTGCAGGTTACACTTACATCTGCAAAAACACAACCACACACACAGGAACACACACACATTTCAGGTGTCAATATCCTTAAACAAAGTGCCCATCATATGTTTTTAGCACCCTAAACCCTCCTTCTCATACCTATCTGACATCCCACTCTCCTTACTCAGTGACTGGTCAGCTGTGTGGAGCTGTGAGATTAGGTGGAGTTTGAATTACTCTGTTCTGGGTATTTTAGTTTCATTACCTGGCTGGTACATCAATGTTGGAGATAGCATAGAAGTACTTCAGCAGATTGTCTCTCTGGACATAGGTCCCTCCCAGTGCTGGGCGGAGAAGTCTCAGACGGAGATTTGTGAATGTGAAAAAGTCTCTCAGACCCTTCATGGTCTCCATCCGGGTGTACAGAGCATCCATGTTGATCAACTTCGGACCTGCAAACACCCCGAACCGAGCACGCACCTCAAACACCACGATCTTCTCCTCCTAATGGTCAACAGTATCAGTCAGTTTTCCTGCCTTGTAGCTACTTATCTATCAAATGCTGCTATTAACTTATTGTTCAATCATTGTTTTTAATCTCCCAGCAAATTAAAATAAATTGTTTACATTGGTGGTACAGTAACCCTAGATATTGTCTGTATCGTTAATTTTTTTAGTTTACTATCTGTTTCCGTACGACCAGTATGAGGTCCAGTTACCCACCTTGGCTCCGACCCAGCGGGAGTACTGCTCTGTGCAGATAACCCGGGTTAAATTACTGGGTGCTAAATCTGAGACTCGTTTAGGTGACATGCCGAATGCCTCCAGACAGTCATCAGCATAGTACTGATACGGCTGCCATGTTACACCTGAAAAAAAAACATATTACTAACATCTTTCTCTGTATATATTTTTATATATACACATATATGTGACATTGTAAGGTCTTGATCTTACTCTGTAATGAGCCTTTAAATTATGGATGTTATGATTTGGCACTTTATATATATATTTTTTTCTCTTTACGTTTGCTTTATTTGTAAAAGTTTCAAGTCATACAAAAAGAAATGCCATTTTCACTAATCCTCATCCTCCCTTTCCTCTTGTCATCAAGCCTACATCACCAGCTGAATGGTTCAAAGTGGAGTTTGTAAACCTGACCTCCAGCCAGCAACATGAATCATGAAAGACTAAGCCCAGTACTGTTCTCTGTGAGTCAGGGACTGTTACAGTTATAGTTCTGTTAAAGGGCTTTAACATTAGAGACATTAAAGGTGATACTGGGGTTTACAAACAAACCCAACTTGGCACTAATGGCATCGAGCTGTGTTGGTAGCTGTGTTGGTCCATTTAACAGCAAGGTAAAAGATATACTTCACGTTGTTTGGGTGTGCTCACAGTCTGAGATCTACAGCTTTTATTTAACAAGAAGGTTGGTGAAGTTTTCTCATTCTAAAAGTACAACACAGATCAACCCTCTAAATAAAACAGAATATCAAAAATAACGATAATAATAAAGAGTTTGGTGTGAAAATCTCTCTCTCTCTCTCTCTCTCTCTTTATATATATATATATATATATATATATATATATATATATATATATATATATTATTATTTTTTTTAATTATTATTTTTTTTTTAATGTTTATTCATGGTTTGATGCAGTTTATGGTATGTACCCCTCAACCCTCCAGCCCACCCCAATCACCTTTGTCCATGGACTTTTCCAACACCATGCTGGTTGGTCGTCCATACTCGAAGGTGACAGTGATGTCATCAGCCACCTCCAGACTCTTGTTCCAGGACAGAGTGATGTTGGCCAATAGTGGCTCAGGATACCTGGACCATGTGACTGTCTGCCAATAGGTTATAAGGCCCCCCCTTTCCCTGTCTCCCATCAGCTGGGGAGGGTGAGATAGGTCAGGGCTGGACGCGTCACATTCATCACTGCATAGATACGGGTTCTCCTGAGGACACACAGAACCAAACTATATATGTACTTAGATTTAGATTATAATTAATGTTAGAGAATATAAAAATGCACAATATTTTTGAGCAACCAGATCACATAAAGTCAGAATTTTTTTTCAGAAACAACTTTTAGAATTAATCATAATTTGATATAAAGTAGTAATTATAATTTATCATCATTCAAACAAAAAAAAAAAACAAACAAACAAACAAACGCAAAAAACTTAATGGACCAGTTGGCAGCTATAATACAAAAAGTCTGAGATCTGTGCTAAGACTGTGGAGTCATCTAGTGGAAATGGCAGGTATAGTTTTTGTTGTCTCTGTAGCAGTAATATGAGAAGCCATGTGACCCAAGTAGGTGGTGTATAATGCAAAGAGGAGGGGCCCCAGAACCAAGCCCAAGAACTACTAGTGAGACAGGATTCAAACCAAGAAAATGTTTTGCCCGAAATGCCCAAATCAAAGAGTGCAGCAGGTGCTGTTGTTTGCCATGTCAAAGGCTACTGATAAGTCCAGCAAGATAAGGACTGAGGAATGAGCCATAGCTCTGGCTGTCCTTAGGGCTTCTGTCAAAAACAACAAGGCTATTTCAGTGAAGTGGGTACCCTTAAAGCCTGATTGACTTAGATCAAGGAGGATGCTTCGTGAGAGGAATTCTGAGACTTGTTTGAAAACCTCCCTTTTAACACTCTTAGATAAGAATAGAAGCAGGGATTTCCACATTTGGCTTGTTGATGCACTGTCCTCGGTGATAGGGCTAACAACTGACATAGAGTAATTTCCCCTTAAGCAGTGTGGACTGGTCAATAGTGCCTATGATGAGCCCTGGAGACCACCATTCATAAAGAAGCAGAATGTCTGTATGGTGCTCTGGCACCATACAGAGCACCAGAGCACAGTGCTGTTATGCAGGGCTGGTCACTGAGTTTATATTCATCTTTAAAATGACACCAGGCTGTGGTATAACCATACAGACCTCTACATACATAAGACTCCTTGCTTGACTACATATTCTGTTTTTTATGGAGGAGACGTCCCGCTACCAGGGCTCATCATAGGCTCTTTTCTGACTTTCTTTTAGTCTGGTAGTATCTCATGTTTTATTCTCAAAATACATTGCAGTGTAAACAGTCTTGTGTAACGTTAATTACTAAACTATGTGACCAAGTACAAGGTGAGATAAATTGGAATAATTGCTAAAATAGTGTTATCCAAAACAGTCATATAAATAGTTTAACCAAATCATATAGTATAGTATAGTTAAATTAACTATTTGGAGGAAGATCATGCATACATACATAAAAGTGTGTGTGCGTGTGTGTGAGTCTGTGTTCCACTGACATACATGTGCAACGATGGATTAACACTGATGTTAATCCTATCAGTGTGTGTTAGAGATTTATCCTTTAACTTCAGCTCCTGCTGCCAACTGTCACACTGCAGCTGAAAGACAGTCTACCACAATACTAAGATTTAACTAACCATCACTAAGTGACACTAACTAAAACTAACTCACTCCAACTGTCTGATGAAATATGTATGTCAGTATGAGGACAGCAGGTTAGTCAAAACTTCTCTAACTGGATCTGTTAAGTTACAGAAATGTTTAAAAACAACCACAGTCCAACATATGAGAACATTATTCAGAACAACCTTATTTTACCTGTATCTTCATGAACATGTTGAGTTGATGTGACAATCAGAACATGTCAGACTGAAAATAATTCTCCTCAGTGTACAATAGTTTACAGAAGCAGTTGTTAACATATTGAATGTATCAGTAAATTGATTAATGTCCACATTTTCTACCAAAACTATCACAACTTGCAGCACAATTTCAGCTTATAGTGACTATGGCATTATTTGTTAGTATTTGTTGGTCTGGGGGTAATTGGTCATCAGGGGAAACAGTGTGTGTATGTGTGGGTGTGTTGTTGGGGGCACAACACATCTTTACTGAGTTTTACTGTGTATTTGTTGAATATGTAAAGAGGTGTTAAGTTGCTGTTTAAATCTCACAGTTTAGATGAATGTGGTGTGTTTTGTGTATTTTGTCCATTTGAATGTGTTTGAGTTCATTTTTGCTTCATTACAATGTTATATTTATCAATAATTCAGACATGATTTCAATTTCCCACAGGAACAATTAGAGAGACAGCAGGAGAGTGTGTAGTACTGTGTGTGGTACCATGTGTGTGCTCAGTGGTACCCAAATTAAGGGTCTGGATGATTGATCGGAGAGAAGAAATATTGATCTTCTTATGAAATACTGATTATTGGCCTGAATATGAGACAATATAAAATTCTAAACATTATGTTTGAAACTGTAGAAGTTGTTTGCTTTTTCAGAACATCGGAGGTCCAAATGGACCCAATTATTCTGCACAGAGAGTGATGAATTGTGGGATGTTTGTAGACTTGATGCAGCTAGACTAACAGGTGTCTTCAACTCTGTTTACAGTGAGTCTTTTGGAGTCAGACAGCATTAAAACTTTTTATTTAGTCCACTTTTATCTGCAAGGGTTTGTGTTATAGAGGAAAAGCGCTGACACCACAGACTAGGGATTGATATTTTTCCCGAAAATTTGAAATTTTCTGTCCCAGGTGCAGAAGCACTCTAGTCTGGGAATCCAGGGAAATTTTTAAGGTATAACTTCAGTGACCATTAAAATGCATTGGTCATCTTTCAAACAACACTAATTTCAACAAGGAGATGGATGCATAAAGCTGGCAATATTTGGGCCTGCTCCATACCCCTGTACATTTCTTCTCTCTGCCTGACCTGCTGATACCTATCCTCTTCATTTTTGGTGTCAGTTGACTCAGGGTCACTACCATCCTATTTGTCTTCACTTTCATTCTGCCTGGAGTAGGCAGTCTCTCGGCAGCAGTAACGCACATCTGTCACAGCCAGGTACACAGCATGCAAGAAACATAGCTGTTGCTTGGGCAGCACCAGTCTGCCAAACTTCACCAGCACCAGTGCTTCCCCTGTCGTGCTGCAGACAATGTTGTTTATGGAATTCAAGGTAAATTGTTGAAGCTGAGAGCTGACCAACTCCCCTCTCAGATGGCATGGTTCCTTGAATTCTGATGATGCCGAGGTTTCAGTATATCTTAAAACCATGATGATTCATGCTCATGTATCGTGTGTTCTCAGGAGACATATACCCATCAATAATAAGAGAAAAGCATGCACTACGCTTCACTGAGTCACTTCTCCACCATCTTACCTTTTTCTCAGTTAGCGAAAGCTCTAACGTGTTGTGAGATGAAAGATGGATTCTTTGGGTGATTATGACCATCTGAGATTGGTGCATTTCACCATACTGTTAAATGTAAATTCATCATATACTGCCATCTCTGCCAGTAAAGGGAAATGTTTTGGAGAAGGAATGAAGGAATTTGCACGTTTTGGTCGGCTTGTCATGCTGAAATTCCAAATGTTGCTGCAAACGGCTTGTTGAACCTCTGGCACATTTGTCCCTTGTTCACAGAGCAAACATTTTGCATCTTCATTGTTAATTCTTTTAAAGTATTTCCACAAAATAATTTTGGCAGGCAGCATCGGTGCTCATTGCCAACTGCATCCATGGTTTTGGTTTAAGCTGTAGCTATTTTTTATTCTTATTTTCCTTTGTAAATGGGAAATAATTTAAAAGGTGGATACTTGAGAAGCCCTTTTCCTGGAAAGAGACACCACTACAGATCATAAACTGAAACTGAAGTTTAACAGGAGAGAGGAGACAGACTAACTCATCAGAGTTAAAAAAGAAAATGTACCTTGAATGTTCAATTCTGAAATGTCAAAGATTGGAGTTTGGTCCAGGACCTCTGTTGCATGTCATATCCCATCAGTCATACTGTCAAGTATCTGACCACTGCAGAATTCAGTCTTTATATTGTTCAAATGAAATAATATTTGGAGAAAATCAGCACTGTCATTTACAGACTTTTACAACCTGAGACAACAAGTCAAGTTTACACTTCATATTAATATGTTAAATGGAACAAAGGCTGAGGAGTTCTACACTTTATTGTGTTTGTCACTATCTGTGTCTATATTTGTTTCTGTCTGTTTCAGTTTGTTTCTGTCTTTGTGTCTATATATGTTTCTGTTTTCCGATGTGTGTGACTGACCAGTGTGCAGAATCTCTCAGGTGGGTTTCCACAGGTGATCCCAGGGGGGTCAACTCTGATCTGCATCACCTCCTTCATGTTGGCAGGTGGAGGCTGACATGCGTAGAACTCCCAGCCTGGCCCTGCCTCTGAGCCACGCAGAGACCGACACACATCAAACTGACCTCCAGGCTGACACTGGCCCAACACTGGCATGAAGAGGAGGAGGAGGAAGAGGAGGGGGAGGGACATGGTGGACTGACCGTCAGACAGACAGGAAGTTCATCAGGAAGTCACATCTCAACAGGCTCGGTTCTGTCCAGCTCTCTTCAAACATGTGGTTGTCATGGTTAAAGAGTTGGTGCCTTGGTTACCATCCAGCCATCAGGTGGTCGCCATAACCAGAGGCACTCTCAGGTAATCCTACGAAACTGTCCCAAAAAAGTCCCACTGTCTGAAGTCCTGACTGCCAGAAACAAGACAACAACAAAAACATGCCATCAGTAAGACACTGATTTATTGAGCAGAAGTCCTTAACCTGATTCAAATAGACCAGTGGAAAAATCCAGACCTGACACATAAAAAAACCCCCATAAAAACACAGTGTAACAGAAACCTGATCCAGACTTTGGTCCTTAACAGACCCTAATAGATCTTATGCACCACCAGTTGTCCAATAAAGGTACATTTACAGAACAGTTTAGTAACAGACTGATGTGTCTGCAGCTTTCAAATCCTCACAGGCAGAAACTTATCACAGGGACACCTCTCATCCTTCAGCAAAGTAATCCAGAGGTCAGCAGAAAGAAAACAGCATTGATGTCATACACTCATGTATCAGGAATGTTCACCTGCATGCATCTGATTGACCAACGCAGCATCTTGCTGGAATATTGTCATATTGTGTTGCAGTAAAGCTGACAGTGGTCCAGTGTTTTGGTCAACCACAGGAGTCAGTCTTAATATGGAATCTGATCACCTGAGGTTTGCTCTATGCCCTGATTGGCCCCTGTCTGATAGTAATATACAGGCTATTTTTTTACCATAAAGTTTCACCTGTGGCTTTGGGGGGAACATCACATCACAGGAGTCCAAATTCCCCAGATTTATGTCTCCAGATCAAGCCTCTGATTGGAACTGTGAAGGTCTCCAACAGAAACAAACCCCGTCAATCAATGGTCAATCAATGAATTATCGTCAGCAACCACTCAGATTCTATTTGGGTTTTCCTCACTTTCGCAACAAACAGTAGCATAAACTGGTTTAGACTGCTGAGACTAAATTCATTTCTCATCATTACAGACATTATTGAAAAATCAGTCTCAAAGCAAAACCACTCAGTGGCCATTGTGGAGCTTTCAATCATATCACATGACCGTTCTCAAGCCGTTATTGCATTGCAGGTATTTAAATTTCCGTTGTCTCTGAGCACTATAAAGTCATTTGTCCATGTTGGTGTCACAATTCTACAATTCAAAGACAGCAGGACTACTTTGACACTGAGGAATATCATCAGATAAGATCAAAAGCTCCAGCACATCTACTAGGTGGACCATGTGGTGAGATGTTGGTCAACTATTTTGAGCTGTTTCAAACATAAAGTATTCTAACTGATCTAAACAGATTTAAAAAGGTGTAAAACCAGCTGTGAATTTCAATATAAACAGGTAGAAGATGCTGTCCCACATCCTCCAGAGAAATAATGTCAGATATGAATAAGACTCGTCCTGTTTGTTTGGTGGTTTGTTTGTATCTGAACTGAAAAGAGAAATGATTAAAGTGAGACACCAAGGAGGTCCAGAGGTCCCTCAGAGAGAAATCTTTGACTTAACATTAAGAGTCTGTAAGTTGTCTTTTTGTTCACATTTTCTACATCAAGAACTCAGTGACCATCTGCAACTGTCGGCACTAAATTTATAATGTAGAGCTTCTGTCACTTATCATTCTATTTGTGTCTATTTGTGTAAACTGATTGTTTAAATCAACAGACAGTCACATTCAGATCAAACCTGAACCATAGCTGTCCGTCTTTCTATGTGTCTGTTACTCACCTGGCTTTCTCTCTTTCTCTTACTCTCCTGTCTCTCTGTGCTTATAAGCTGATTAAACAGATGACAAAACGTTCATCCTCCTTCTGCTGCTCAGTCTCCCTGTTTTCTTCTTCTTCTCTTCCTCTTTTTCTCTATTTCTTCTCTTCTTCTTCCTCTAATTTTCTCCTGTCCTTCTTTCTCTCCTCTCCCCTTCTTATACGCCTCCTCTTCTTTTTCTCCTCGTGCTGTCTCTCTATCCTGTAGATAAACTTCTCAGTGATCTGTTCGTTCTGTCAGCTCAGTCTCAACTGACTCTCCCTACACTTTGAACTCTGCCTTGCTCTACCTCTCTCTCTCCCTACTGTGAACTCAACCTCGCTCTACCTCTCTCTCCACTTTAAACTCTATGTCATTCTACCTGTCTCTCTCTAATCCATAGTTAAAGTCACACATCAAAACAGTTTTAATTTGACAATTCAAAAATACAGAAAAGAAATAAAATAACATAAAAGTGTTACTTAACAGTCTTTTCCCATGGGAACAAAATAATTGATATTAATATAAGAATGTTGAGAACTAAAATTAAATAAAACTGAAAAAAGGCCTAAAATCCTGTTTTCTTTGTTTTCAGTGGTGTTTATAGATTTTTTTTTGGAATGAGAGATTTTTTAAAAGGAAATCTCCCAAATAAATTAATAAATGAATCACAGTTATTTCCAAAGAAAAAATTTGTAACTACCATTAAAAAAAACTCTATATTCAGGAGTCAGTTCGAAAAAAA
The DNA here is from genome assembly GCA_016859345.1 of Istiophorus platypterus. NCBI lineage: Eukaryota > Metazoa > Chordata > Actinopteri > Istiophoriformes > Istiophoridae > Istiophorus > Istiophorus platypterus. The sequence goes on from CM029115.1 coordinate 29,035,857, forward strand.
AAAAAAGATCTGTTCTTCTGTGCTTTAAATCTTTGATATTTTAAATTTTTATACACTAAATGTTTGTTTCATGAGTCTTTATCTACACATGTGTGAATCAGTCTAATTTGGTTTCTCCATCACTGATTGGAATTTTCAGACACATTCAGTAAAAATAATTTACATCTTTAAAGGTTTAGATCAAATTCTCTTGATTCTCTTTAAGATTCAGATGGAGAGTTCAGCTGTGGAACAAATATCCTTTTCATACCATAAATCTACCATCATCCCAAACCCAGGTTCGAAAGGGGGAGGAAAGGAGGCTAGGCAACACTACCCCGTGAAAACCTATCTTTGCCACGGAAACATTTACAACAGAAAGAAATACTCTAACCCTGGATGGATCCCTAGATCACTGCAGGACCTACAACTGAGGAGAGAAGCAAACATGGCATCAGAACACCACCCACTTGTAGCCACGCTGAATCTGAAGAATTACTGAATCACAGTAATGAAGAACAGAGCAGCTAACAAGACATGCCAATGGGAAAAGATAGGTGAGGCGTTCACATCAACATATCAGGAAGTGACTGGAACTAAAGAAGTACCAGCAGAAAGAGTTGATGTCAACAGAAACACAACACAAGATAGAAGAGGAGACAGATGAAGGCAGAGATTGACAACTGCCATACAAGGTCAACCTGGGCAAAAGGATACACAGAGGTCAACTGAAAGGTAAAAAAAAGTGCCAAGTGAGGCTTAGAAACTTAATTGACTGCCTGGCTAAAGAAGCAGAAAAGGGAACAACAAAAAGAAACATGAAAGAACTGTATGACACCACCAAGAAGTTGTCCAACAAGATCAACCAGCCAGAGGACCAGTGAAAGACAAGGAAGGGAAGACATTGTAGCAGAACAAGGCCACGCATTTAATGTAAAGTAAATAATTGCACTTGTTGAATAGGGTGTCATCTGCTTTATCAAAAAAATAATAAAATAAAATAAAATCAATGAGATAAATCAGTCTTTCATCAGAAATAGTTAGCTGTTATTCAGACATTGCTTGTCTGAGCCTTAAAAGAAGATACCAGTTAAGGCTTGACAATAAATGAGGATAAATAATGTAACTAAATGTCTGTAAGCAACTAATAAATATATCATTAGTAATGAACACAGAGTAATGAGGTCAGAATTAAGCAGATGGATAAACTGATCGATGAAGGATAAAATTAACTGGATCACTTGATTTTGGCAATAGTGAAATAAGGTGTGTGAATTAGGATTATCAGAGATAACTCTAGGGCATGACATTAATAACGCACAGCACTGTCCCAAGACAACTAACTTTCCTTCAATTAGCTTCCTTCTTCTGTGTGTGAAAAGACGTGGGAAGGAGGGGCTTATTTTGAAATTATTTACTACAGGGATATTAATTAAATTGAAGGCTTAAGCACAGAGATCACACACATCAGCTTTTCACAATGGTCAATCAATAATGATAAACATAGCATATAATAATAATAACCACAGTTCAGCAGGGAGATTATTTATAATGGTGTAAAATAAATTATCAAAAATATCTTCAGTACTGTTAATAGAGGAACAAGGGCTTAACAACTAATTTGACTGAAAATGCAATGAAGTAGTGTCTTGTAATCTAGTGCATAACTACATACATATATATTCTTAACCACCAAAAATACAGAATTTGCAGAATGAATCTTCTATTCATTAATGGGTACCCAGTACACGATGCATTCAATTCTAGATTTTATAAATCAGTCATCTTACATTTAAGAAACAACATTTGCTGATTAATATTAGTAAGGTTACTTAACAGGTTAACAACAGTTTCCCTTTAATTTCAGAGATGTATTTTGAATATAGATAAAGTCCCCAAAAAGTTATCCTGGAATGTTTCTTAAAATTTTTTATAGTCTGTTAAGGGACACACCAGAGACAGTTCTGGGTCTTATATTTGTGTATGTGTGGGTACAATGTAGAATAAGACAACGGGAGAGAAAGAGTAGGAAGTAAGCTGATTCTTGTTTTTTTCTTTGTGAAATGCAATTTTGAAAATTGAATGCAGTCTTCTGTCATCTGTTCAAAGGGCCCTTTTATCTTGTCTTGTTCCCAAGGGCGATAATGAAAATTCACGCCATATTGTTACTGTACTGTCAAATCAAAACATCATTTTCTGAAGTTGAAGAGCGCAGTGCTGGGTATGGCGTACGTTACTTTTTTATTTTAGGATAAAAAGTTCATCTGGAAAGGTCTGAAAGTATCTGAAGAGTATATTATAAAAGGTCACTTTGTGTGCCCGGAAAGTCTGCAAAACTTTGATCAAAATCCACTGTTTGTCTCCTCATGATATCTGTAATGAAAATACAGGATGTGGAGCTCCTGGCCCAAGAAAACCTGGCCCAGGGACCTTGAGATGAAAAAAAGGTGGGTGGGCTGAAAAAACTGGAGAGGAAAGCCCAGGACAGAAATTTTGGGCCAACTATGGTCAACAGCCATGACTGTGGTGACCTGCCAGCTTAATTTGTCCTGCCACATATTTAATAATGAACTGAAAGTATTTTTACACCTTTTTTGTAGAGCTGTGCACAGCACATTGATTTGCTCAGCCCCCCCTTGCCTCTCTCTCTCTCTCTCTCTCTCTCACAAACACATTTACAAAGGATCATTCACCATAGTTGCAGTAGCGACTGCATCGGACTGCACCCTTGCATACTGTACATACTGTGAATGTGTTACTTTACACATCTGTATTGACAACAAACTGTATATATTGACAGTCCTCAACCCTAACACACATGTGATTTGATGACTAAGATATTTATGTGTTTTACTTTCTGTTATTATAACAGTTGTGTGACACATTTGTTTTAGTAATTAAACATTTGTATCTTCTGTTTATTTGTGTGTATTTTATTGATAGTGGGAGAAACCACTCCTTTTAGGATAGGAATGTTTCATTGTAGGATAAAGGTGATCCCTAAGAACAGCTTTGTACTACTTTGTATTAGCAGTGAACCTTCCCTCTAAGGAGACAAATGGACCCAAACCATGCCAGAAAAAGGCCCCCAATAGGAGAGCAAGGCCAATGGATCTCCCTCACTGTCCAGCATCCAGGTCTGTAGTGTTTTCTTGGTTCACGCCACACATGCTCTTGCCCACTTGTTGCGAACATGGTGGAGGACGATTTATCTGACCGCATCACTTTTTTCACATACCATAGAGATCTTGTTTTTGCTTCACTGAACTCTAAAATGTGCATTTATCACTTTAAAGAGGGGCTTATGCACTACAGCCCTACTTTAATATCTCAGTCCATATCATATAACATCCCTCAATGCTACTTTTGATGGACAGTGCTTGACACAGTCTGATGTGGTCCAGCCTTGACATCCTCAGTCACCTGAGGAGGAATTGCTCTTCTGCTTTTTCTTACATATCAGCACTAATGCAGGAGCATCACAGTCATCAAATGTTCCTGTCGACTACAGTTTCCAACCCTGTTTCCTATCTTTCCCATTGGTCTAAATAAAGATGTCACTTTAGTCACTGTTCCTATTGAAACACTGTTCCTATTGAAAATGAGTGTCTTTTGGGAAAGAAATTTCACTAATATCAGATAAGTGAGTGATTCCTTACACAACAGAATTTTTAGACAGTCAACCAGCTTTAACATTTGATTGATTTCAACTTAAATGATAAAAAACTTAATTGAACAAGATAGCCTATAGGAAGGAAAGGATAAAACGTATAAACCGCAGTGACTCTGATCTGATGAAAGAAAATGGGCAGAATAAACATCTAGTAATCAGATGTATATTTTCAACAACTTCACTTTCAAATAAAAACACATTTTTATTTCACATAAATCGCATATATAAAGTTTAAAATATAAAATTTAGCCAAAGTAACAAGTAAATTCATAAAGTAACACTGAAATTATGACGTGTTTTCCATGTCGATGCCTACTGTGTGACGTCATCTCTGAGCGCCAGTAGCAGAGAAACGAGGAAGATGGCGGACGTGGTGAACGTTGGGGTGAATCTGGACGCGTTCTCTCACGCCATTAGTGGCATCCAGGCGCTTCGCTCCAGCGTGAGCCGCGTCTTTGAATCCCTGAAGGACGGCATGAAGAACCGGGAGACGCTGGAGGGCCGAGAGAAGCAATTTATTGCCGAGTTTCAGGACAACCTGCAGGCAGTCAACAGAGACCTCAAGTGAGTCAATCACACCAGACTCCAGCCAGAAATCTACTGATTTTAACACCGAATAAACGCTGGATCACGATCACACAAGACTATAGTCAGAATTCTACTTATTTTAGGGATAGTCGGCGCTGGCTTTTTGCATCACGAGACTATTATAGGATTACTATTGGTTTTAAATAGCAAGTCCTTCGGCTCATAGCCTTACCAGCTATACTGTAATTTTGACTGAATTCCAACTTTGATATCTGCCGCCATAATCTAACAATAAACTAAAGAGTCTGTTTTGGGACGTAAAATTTATAATTTATAATTTAACTGACTTGTGAATGGAGTATGTTGTGGCGGTGTGTAGCAGATCATCTTTTCCTTTGTTTATCTTCCACCAAGCAGCTGTAGATATAAACCACGTGATTAAATAGATATGTGTTCATTGATCAGTTTTATCCGTTATTGATCAGAGATGTTTGTGGATCAATATGAAATCTTTATTTCAAATTGCCTTTTAGTTGTTACTAATAAACAAAACATGTTTAAAATGAAAGAGTGTTGTGTTTGTTACTGGTTCAATTAGAGACTTTTTTTCATTACTGAAGTGTCATATGCTGATTTCAACTTAAAGGCCCAGATAAATAACCTGTTGTCTTCCCTGTCTTTCTCCACCTGTTTGTCTCTATCTGTCTGTCTGGCTCTCTTCACCTTTCTGTCTCTCTCCACCTGTCTGTCCCCACCTACCTGACTCTCTCTCTCTCCAACTGTCTGCCTCTCAGTGAGCTGGAGCGTCTCAGTGGTCTGGTGGGTCGTCCCTCAGAGTCTCATCCTCTCCATAACAGCGGCTTGCTCAGTCTGGATCCAGTGCAGGATAAAACTCCTTTATACTCTCAGCTGCTGCAGGCCTACAAGTGGTCCAACAAGGTACACATGCTAACATGCGAACAGATGCGTCAAATCAGCAGCTTCTGACCAATAAACATTTACTGAATCCTTTAAATCCATCTTGAACGTCTCACATCAGTCTGTCGTCCAGAGATATAAGACAAAAAACACGCCTGAGCCCCCCCAACCCCACCTTGTCTTTGATGTGAGGGTTTCTTTAGTTGATTAACCAGCTGAGTCTCTGTGATCACTGATCCATTAACTAATGACTCTACATTGTGTAAGTCTTATTGATGTCCTGTCACCATGACAAGCTGCATCTGCCCCCGTCATCAGGACCACCTCACCTGCTGCCAGATACACTCACGCAGCTGATCCACAGTGTGTATATGTGTGCTTTGTGTATATTTATGTATATTTGCATGTGTGTATTTGTGTGTAGTTGCAGTACCACGCTGGTCTGGCCTCCAGTTTGTTGAACCAACAGTCACTCAAACGATCAGCCAATCAGATGGGAGCTTCAGCTAAGAGACGACCAAAAGTCCAACCCAGTACTCTGGTACTACCTCCTCAGTGAGTACTGCAATACTGCACACATTATATACTATAATACAGCAGTAATACATATGGAATAAACTTACATGAAACTGCAGCAATATGTACTGTTTGCATTATTGTAATACTACAGTAATTTGCACATAGCAACATAATATTGCACTATTACATATATTCTACTGTAATAGTGCAGTACTACACACAGTCAGTTGGCAGATTATAAGATGTTCTGTGGACAAAATAATAGAAACACCTCTGAATTTAAAACAGGAGTTTTAAGCAGAACAAGGTGAATTCTTTATAAAGTCAACATGAAACACTTAATAATGATTCACAGTTGGTTTACACATAGTCTGATCTCATGATATTATAATATCATTGTGTTGTAGCTGAATGCAGCTGAGATATTACTACACTCTATACGATGTGTATTCAGTTTACTGTTTCTGAAACTGAATGTGTGTGAAAAATTGAAATACCCTCTTCAAAGTACTGTGTTACTGTGTTCCTCTTTGTATAGGTATGTGGATGATGTCATCTCTCGGATTGGAAGGATGTTTCCTGACATGACCATCGAGCTGTTTAGACCCAATGGGACGTCTGCTGTACTGCTGGTACTCAGACACTAACAAATATTATAATAAACACCCACAAGGATGTCTGCAAGTAACCAAACACACACATTGGCAGGTTGTGTGTCTCTTGTTGGGATGGGAACCGAGAACAGGTTCCAAATTGTATGAGCCATCAGAATCCTATGTCTCCAAGCTCTTCATTTCATACTTTTTCTGACTTGTGCATTGCAATATAGTGATATCAAACTAATGAATCTATGCTGCTGGAAACTTGCAAGAAGGAGTTTAAGTGGAGAGGAAGAAACGGTTCAAAGTACACCTGAATTTTATGTACAGAACTTGAAATATCCTGAGAAATTGATTCTAATGAACCATTTTTTATAATCAGAACATTTTTATAAAATGTCCACCCATGACAATTTTTTTTAAAAACTTGCATAATAGTGAAATGATACATACACAAACTGTAACCCAGACATCATTATTGGCAGCCTCTAAACATTTCTTGTAGCCATCTGAAGCTTCTTGCCCCTATCTGCTGGTAGTTTCTGCTGCTCTTCCCTTGTTATGTGTTCAATCTCTTTTAAGTTTGCAGGAGTCCTTTCTGCAGTGGCAGGTTTCAGCTTCCTCTAAAGGTTTTAAGATAGTTTTAGGTCAGTTATCATTGCCGGCCAGTAAAAAACAGTACATCTTTTCATTTTCATTTTTTATCAGGAATCCTCATGTGAATCAATAAAGAACTGGACGATAAGCAGAATCAATCATGGCGTCAATATCAGTAAAATCTTTTCGATTCTGATCCTTTTCTGTATCACCTGTCTCCCTCTCAGGTGACCCTGGGGAAGGTGTTAAAGGCAATTGTCGTGATGCGTTCACTGTTCATCGACAGAACTGTTGTTCGAGGATTCAATGAGAATGTTTACAATGAGGATGGAAAGGTGAGAGGTAAAACTCAGTTGACAGGTAACGACTGATGCTTGTCTGCTATCTCCATGGTAACCTTTCTGTCCTTCCTCCTCAGCTGGACATCTGGACCAAGTCTCAGTACCAGGTGTTCCAGAAGGTAAGATTCACCTCTCACCAGAAATACTAACCTGGGCCGAGTGAGTGGTGCTCTGACTGGTTTGGTGTTGCCAGGTAACGGACCATGCCACGACTGCCCTGCTTCATTACCAGCTACCCCAGATGCCCGATGTCGTGGTTCGGTCTTTCATGGTGAGAAACTAATCAGTAAATGATCGATAACCTATACCTGTCTGTCTCTCTACCAGTCTGTCTCACCTGTCTGTCTCATCTTTATCTCTACCTGCTCGTCTCACTCATCTTTATTTGTCTTTCTTGTCTGTCGTACTTGTCTCTCTACCTATCTACTGCACCTGTCTCTGCCTGTCTCTCTGTCTCTACCTGTGTGTCACCCATCTCTCTACCTGTCTTTCTCACCTGTATCTTCCCTTTCTGTTGTGCTCCTTTCTGCCTGTCTGCCTCTTGTTGGATGCGGCCCGCGCCGCGATCTCCACGTGGTCCGTTGATGTGATGATACAGAGTAGACGAGCCAGAAGTTGAATCGAGTATAAGTAATTTATTTACGCTTCTGCAGAGAGCGGAGATCAGTTGTACAGCAAAAGTAGCAGCACCAGAAAGATCTGATCTGAGTCTGTGTGTGTCTTCGTTAATAGGTGTTTGCTTTGAGTTCCCCCCCCTCTCAGGGAGGATGTGTAGCCTTTTATGGTAATGTTCCGCTTTTCGTTGTCTAGGGGTTGTTTTACTAGTGTTCGTCTAACTATCAGGCGCCCACGTCTGTTATCAGGCGTCCACGTCTGTTAAGGTACTGTTGCCCTTCTGTCTCCTGTTGCGGGGGTGCAGTGATCCGTTCTTATCTTAAAGTGTGCATTCCTGTTCCATGTGATTTTTGTACTATATTTCAGATGTCTTCTTCCAGGCGCACACTATGTCTTTGTAAGGCACATTATAGCGCGTATTGAATGTATTGTATCCACACTCTCTACCCATCTCTCCTCTTGTCTGTCTCTCTACCTGTCTTTCCCATCTGCAGACCTGGTTGCGGAGCTACATTAAACTCTTCCAGTCATCCTGTCAGCGCTGTGGTCGTTACCTGCAGGACGGACTTCCTCCAACATGGAGGGACTTTAGGACCCTGGAGGCGTTTCACGACACCTGTCGCATGTAAACAACTTTATAAGTTTGACTTTCTGTTTGTACTCCCTGTAAGTGTGAATAAAGTTTGATTTAGTTTTTCAGATGTATCTGTGTTTGTACAATTACCCTAAATAAAGTTCATTCAAATGAACAAGATTAGTCTAATATAACTTTTACTAGTAGCCTTGTTAGTAGTAGTAGCAGTGAGGATTATCTAACTATTAGCTGTGGTAGTAGATTCAAGATTCAAATTTCTGTGCTGCCCTGTGAAGCAGGTACAATGGAATGCTTACTCCCCAACCTTTCTTGTAGTATCACCTGCTAACATACGTTGTAATTAAGAAGTAAGTACTGAATAAGTACAATATAGTGACTAAAATGAATTATGTGGCTAACTAAGAGTTATAATGCCATTGATGGTGGCAGGTGCTGCAGAAAAATGTTATAAAGTGAACATGTGCAGTGTCTCATACTTTTAGCTACTTAGCTAGCCAGGCTGGGTATGCCATGTGTGTGTTTTTGATGGATCTAGTCACTTCCTGGTGAACGTGTTGCTTAATTTGCAGCATTTAGCTCTGTCTGTGGCGAGGGCCTTTCTCTTTTTTTATCATTTAACTCTCACATAAAACAAACTTCAAGGACTGCCTTTTTTCACCTAAATATCACAAATCAAATATATCTCCTGTGTTAACATCTCTGTATTGGCTCCCTGTGAAATCCAGAATACAATTTAAAATCCTCCTCCTCACCTACAAAGCCCTTAATGGCCAGACACCATCCTATCGTAAAGAGCTCATAGTACCTTACTATCCTATGAGAACCCTTTGTTCCCAGAACACAGAACTACTTGTGGTTCCTAGAGTCTCCACAAGCAGAATGGGGGCAGAGCTTTCAGTTATCAGGCTCCTCTGCTGTGGGGGTAGAGCTTTCAGTTATCAGACTCCTCTGCTGTGGAACCATCTTCCAATTTGGGTCCAGGAGGCAGACGCCTTCTCCGCATTTAAGAGTCAGCCCAAATCCTTCCTCTGATAAAGCTTATGGTTAGCTTATGGCATTAGCTCGAGCCTTCACCTCACTATGCTGCTATTGGCCTAGACTCCCAGGGGATTCCCATGATGCACTGGGCTCCTCTCTCCTCCTCCTCCTCCTCTCTCCCTGTGCGCATTATTATCTCAAAAATGCTCATTACTTGTGATTGGACAACAGGGGGGTCCCCAAGGTGCCCTTGTTCCAACACCTGGTCCGAGAAATCTTGATGGAAGAGAGTGCACATCAAATGATCTTTTCCCGTTCCCTAGGTAGGCCTGCTTTCAATCCTCTCTGGTGTGATTTAAGTAGTAGGCCTCTTGGCAATCCATGCAGCAGGTTTGTTTGCACCTCATCTCCGAGGACTGATGGCTCTGGTCGGGGGATGAGCGCTGCTGTCCCTAGTAGTAGTTATCATGATTACAAATAGAAGTGGTAGTTGCAATGGCTATCATATCTTTTACTAGTAGTAGTTGCGGTAGTTATGATCATTTTGCTTGTAGCAGTTGTAGAAGTAGTAGTTATGATTGTTTTACAAGTAGCAATAGCAGTAATCTTGTCATCATTGAGTGGGTTGTTAAGCTCAGTGACTGAGCTCATTTTGCAGGTAAATATGAACCAAATTTTATAAGCGATTAAGACAACTGTGGCTCAGGAGGAAGAGCAGGTCGTCCACCAACCATAAAGTTGCCAGTTTGATCCCCAGCTCCTCCAATCCACATGTCAAAGTGTCGTTGAGCAAGATACTGAACCGAAAGTTTCCCAGGATGTATCATAAATGAATGGGTGAAGGTGGCAGTAGTGTAAAGCGCTTTGAATGGTAGAAAAGACTCATAAGTACTGTACTAGACAAGTACAGTCCATTTACTTAATGATACAAAGTAGTGAACTGTGAGGACAGGGAACATCTATAGTGGGAACTAATTATGCTATTTACACCTCTGCTGCTGCTGCTATGAATAAACTGATTTAAGCCACTGAGTATTTGATCAGGTTTCTTTGACAGAAAATGAAGTTCTGTGATTGGACGTTTGTCATTGAAATGCAGCTTTGGAATAATAATGGACTCCTCTCCTTCAGTTTTTATCATGGACATTTTAACTGATGTGATCCTCACCGACTGCCAGTTCCACCCAGTTGCTACTCATGGTACTGCAGATGATCCCTTGCGGCTCAAAAGCCCTGTCTCTAGACTTCCATTATTAAAGAGATGTGCAAAATCCATGGATGTCTTATATTTGTAAAAAGCTCTCCCACAGCCTAGAAAAATTAGTTTCCAGGTGTAAAGTCTATGGGCCAGTGGGGAAACACTAAAGAGCATGTGCAGTAGGAGGCACAACCTGGAAGCTGCCAAAGTATTTTGGCTCACACACCAATTGAGCCATTTTCATTGAAGTGACTATGTTCATAGCATCTTGTAGCTATGACTTTTTTTTTTTAATCAAAGAAGTAGATATTTTCTGACACAGTTAACATGTTGATCAGAGACCTAAAGATTTTATTCTTACTGATCGGTATTCAAACAGCAAAAGGACAAATCTGATCATTTAACAAAAAATCTGAATAAATCACAGTTAGTGTTAACCCTGAAATCATAATGTTCCTAAATACAATATTCAATAATATCCTGCTCTGTTTTTAATATCAGCATTGGTGATGATGGCTGAGCCGTTCAGACCACAGTGAGTGTAATGAGGTCCGTTTCCTGCAGAGTCTGACACTCTGAGACCATTTAATCACAAACTCTAGAGACCCTCCAACAATGATCATTAACCTTTATCAATTATTGATCTGGAGCTGCAGTCAGAGAGAAATGTTATTCTATCCAGTTTGATCATAAAAACAATTACAAAAACTCAGTTAAATTTTATCATACAAATAAAAAACCACATTATTATTATTATTATTAGTAGCAGTACTGTTAATATTAGTATTATTAGTATTATTATATTATTATTATTATGAAGAAATGTGATATTGATTGTGATTAATGCTAACTGGTGACCTTTGATGATATACTGATTTGTGATTAGACCATTGACTGTTTCCCTCAGGATTACCTTAAAAGGACAGATTAATTTGAAATAAAATCACTTTATTTTAAATTAATGTTTTCTCTCATTCACAGCCTTCAAAGTATTTTACTATGAAACTCTTTACCATGTTAATACTTACTAAAAATTGCATAGCATATTTATCTGTTATTCATTTCCCTTATTTTGTAACTGTTCTGGTTTTGAGTTTTTCTGAGAGAAACTGGTATAAATTTTGGAAACACTGTAAAGCAATTATACATATCTGTACTTTCAGAATAGCAATTGTGTAATGTACTAATCATGGGAAGAATAAGACACAGTTTTTAATTGTTGAATTGACTTGATTTAATTGTTTAATTGAGCTTTTCTGCAGCTCAGGGAAACTGTGGAAACACAAGGAGGGTATTTTACAAAGTCAGTAACTTTAAAAGATCTCCACTTGACATCTCTAATTTAGACTGATGAAGCTTCACATTACCTTGAGATAAACTTTATAACATATTTCACACAGACCGAGGACTGCGGATGTTGTCTTCATCACTTACTTTAGAAACATGTTCAGAGACCTGTTAATGTACTAACAGGAGGAAAAAAAACCTTTCTACATGTTCATATGGATACATGGCTGATAGTTTGATACAGATCAGAGAAACTGAACTTGCCCTTTACTTCTTGTCAGCAGTTGTAATGACACAGAGCCTTTTAGCCAGTTCACAGCTGCTAAGCTGAACATTAACAAAAAATAGAAATTTATCTGCAAACAAAGAATTCAAAGCAAACAAAGAATTGCATTTCTAGTAATAAATATTAATGGATATGCACACTGTCCATCACTTGTTCCCACAGATTTTTACACTTAAAAAAAAAAAAAGTATTGTAAGAATATTTTAACCAGAAATTCAATATCATTTAAACGACCACAAAGTTACAGAGTGTAAAATGTTCTAATAAAAAGCCTTGCAGCAACTAATATCTGACAGCAGACTGGGGGGGATCCACAACTTTTAAAAGGGGCTTCACCCGTAACAACATTAAAAAAAAAAAGTGGGGGAAAAGTCTTTCCATTTGATTATTTTAAAAAAGTCTTGATGGCTGAATCAAGAGTGCAGCTCTGAGGTCAGAGATCTTCAACCAAAAGAACAAAAAATATACATCAACCCAGCCAACAATAAGGTTAAGGTTAGTACGAAGTTACTGATTATTGTGCTCTCCAAAAAAAAAAAAAAAAAATTAATGAAACCAGAGTATGATTGATGCCCAAACTCTGTATGATCACAGTTAGTTTTATGAAAGTTTCTAAAACAGCTCTGTGCTTTACTGTTATGTTATCTGAGGTTTGTTTGGGTGAGCATTACCTACACAGCAGTCATTTTTTAAAATTAATTGATTAATTTTTAAAATAATTTTAGCCTGAAAACCTTCAGATGTAATGTTAGTAATTTTTTATACCTGAGTATTTTCTGCAGGTGTTTCTCACAGGTTTCATACAGCTCCAAAATGTGCATGAAAACAGATGGATGAAAACTCACCTTCTCATTGTAATAAAAAACTGAGAACATTGGGAGTCTGACAATATATCATAGAATCTGAGAATATCCAACCATTTCTAAATTTTTCTTCACTGAAAGCAAAGATTAAGAAACTTCCCCAGGTCCACCTAAAGGCATCACATAATCAGGAAGTGTTTTCACCTAGAGGACAGGTGAGGCTCGTTCAACAATTAGAAACCAAACACTCAGCAGAGACTGAATGAGACGCAGGTACTGTGATCATCTGTTAGTTTAATGTTAGAGCTAAGTTAATCTGGCATTATATCAATGTTGGTTTAATGTTAGAGACGTTACTTTAGTATTTGTGCAGCTTTGTATTGTCTCCTGTACGTGAGTCTGAGTTTGTGCTGTAAAATTCCTTGTTGCCTCACAAACTTGACCTGATGTTCTCTGTGTGTGATCACCTATGTGACATTGAGTTATCTGCACAGACATTTCTGTGGACAGCAGAGTGTGAATTTTTTTTCTGTTGATGTCACTGGTGGACTTAACAAATGCATTCAAAGTCCTGCCATCATAACAAAAACTGTTAGGTATTAAGTCTGTGAGTGTACCGGAGTCCTGACATTTGGATTCAGCCACAGTTTTTAATTTGAGGTCACATGAACAGAGGACTGACTGTAAAGGGTGGAGCTTCTGTCCACATGTCTTCCGGTAATCATCATTAGGAAATAACCTAATTTCATTTTTCTGACAGGAAACGCATCACTCAGAGCTGTAGCAAGCTACGACAGCTGCTACCCACAATCCATGGTTTCCGTGTTGACATGGTAACAGTGCTGGAGATGACAGTGGCTTTCCTGGAAGCAGTCCAGAAATTAGACCCCGCAGAGAACCCAAAACTACAGGTACAACAGCTTGAAATAGACCCAGCCAAAAGTACAGGTCTAATGCTTCTGTTCATGGAAGTGAGGGAACAGGTCACTCAGTGTTGCTCACTGATGTGTTTTAATAGTTTTTGAAAACAATGAAACTTTGTGGCTCAGAGGAATGATATGTAAGGCCCTGATAGATGCATAATACTTTATCTTAAATTATATCAAAACATAGACAGTACTTTTTAGTAAATACACCGATTCAGTGTTTGAGACTGAACATGAGATTAAACGCAGAATATTATCAGTTATTCTTTAAATCTCTGCAGCTCATCACTCTTCATATATGAAACTGATGATAATTATGATCATGATGTCAGCTGTGTCCTCCCGCTGAGCTTCATGCTAATTGGATGCAGCAGCGTCAGGAGGGAAGGGAGGTAAGACCGAAGATGGTTACTGAGCAGGAGTAGAAGAAGCAGCTGAACAGGTGAGAGAGATCAGTGTCTCAGGCATCTTTATAAATGTCGGAGCTCAGTGAAGTTGAATGCTGTCTTTTTCATATTTTCCAAATCTGAAGCTGAAAAGGTCTGAGTGTCCTTCAGGAGTGGACATGTTTCACTGCGGAGGAAGAGGAGGACGGATGGACGGACGGACAGACGGACAGATGTCTCTCAAGTGTCTATATTTTAATTAAACCACTGTATAATGTCCAGGGGTCTGTAATGATGAATCATCTGAAAGAAATTTACAAGGCTGAGGCTGCAGATTAGCTTTAGCTAGGGGGCTGTACACATAACAGCTGTTTGTGCTTATCTGTATGTAACAGTGTTTACCTGTGTGGTCACTGTGGAATAATCAAATAAATAAAATGTTTAATTAAAAGGCTAATGATGTGTCAGTGTGTGTTCACTCCTTGTCTCTGCTGAAAACATTTCCAGGTTTATCCAGGTGTGTGAAAGGATAATGTCAGGGAGGCTGTTCACCAGGTGAAGATCAGTAGAAACTGGGTGATGCAGCAGGACAATGACCCTGAACATGGAAGTAAAAAGACTTCAAACGGAAAAAAATCCAACTCCTTGAGTGGTCAAGTTAGAACCCAGGCCTGAACCTGATGTTACCATCAGATGTTCTGTGAACATGTCTGAGATAAAGGTTCTGTAGAAAGATTGGTCCAACCTTCTGATCTACAGCTACTGAAGAACTGCTCTTAAGATTCTCCGGGAATTAAATCCACTGTTCACTGACATTTTACACAAGCTCTGTTAATGTTTAATTGGTGTGTTCAGAAAAGACACAAAAGATTATGATTGTTTGTGTGTTACTAGCTGAAGCAAATTCACATTTTATGACTGATTAATGCAGAAAACCAGGTCATTCAAAGGGGCCAGTAAAATGTTGTAATGTCAAAACTAATGTGATGATCAAATCTACTAATATCAATTCTCTTGTGCGTGTGTGTGTGTGTGTGTGTGTATATATATATATATATATGTATGTAAATATATGTGTATATGTATGTATATATATATATATATGTATATATGTATATATGTTTATATTTATGTATATATATATATATACACATATATGTATGTAAAACCTGCAGAAAATAACGGGAGTAGAGAGACAGGGAAGAGGTGGACAGGAGAAATAGAGGAGGAAGAGGAGGAGAGAAGAGAGAGATGAGGAAGAGGATAAGAGAAGGGAGAGAAAAACTACTTACACTTACTCACCTACATGGGAAGTACCCTATCAGCCTATAGCAGCATAACCAGAGGATGGTGCAAGCTGATCCTGAACCAGTTCTAAGTTATCAAAAAGAAAGGTTTTATTGCTGCTGTGAGGGAAGTGGAAACTGATTAATGAGAGAAGAGCGCTACCTGCTGGAGGACCGACAAAATCACACCTACTATCACACCTACTACTGCTAATACTACTACTATCACTGCCACTACTGCTACTACTACTGCTGCTATTACTACAACTGCTATTGCCACTGCTACTACTACTACTTCTACTGCTACTATTATTATTACTACAATTGCTACTGCTACTACAACTGTTACGATTGCTACTACTGCTACTACTACTACTGCTGCTGCTGCTGCTGCTTTGATTACTACTGCTACTACTGTTACGATTGCTACTGCTACTACTACTACTGGTGCTGCTGCTGCTAAAACTACTGCTACTACTACTACTACTACTATTGCTACTGCTGCTACTACTAATATTAACACTACTACTACTGCTACTACTACTACTGCTTCTATTATTATTATTACTATTATTATTATTAATGTTGTTGTTATTATTAGCATCATCATCATCATTATTATTATTATTAATAATAATAAGTATCTTTATCTGTATCAGCTTTGTGTGTGTATGTGAGTGTGTGTAATATGCCAGGATATTTCGATGTGTGTGTGTGACAGCAGGGCGGGACTGAAAATGAGCATGCTCAGTACACACATACAAACACACACACACACACAATCTCAGCATCTCCTCACTGATGACAAAGGGACCTCTGGGGAGACGCGCCGCGCGTGACCGAGTCCTCTGCGCTCGTGTTGCAGCAGACAGAAACAGACAGACAAATACAGGGTGAGACAGACAGGCAGGTCTGTCGGTGAGTGTCGGTCTCCTGGTGAGTGTCCGGACGATGCGCGGGGCGGACAACAACTGCGACTCGCGTTGATCGTCGGGTCGGCACCGAAAGGCGGAGCAGCTGCAGCTGAGCAGCGCGAGGAGTAGACCAGAGACATGAGCTGCAACTGGGGTACCGAGCTGTGGGTATGTACACCTGTTCATACCTGCTGCAGGCGGACATCACCTGGGATAAGACCACAGTAACATTGTCCCCTGGTTGGCCGGCCAGCAGCAGTGACCGGTTATCTGCCGCTAAAGAGCCGGTTGTCTGGCGGCCTTTCGATGTGTGTGTGTGTGAGAGAGAGATAGAGAGAGAGAGAGAGACGGTGTGAGGCCCTCGTGTTTCTGTCTGCTCTGCCATAGCAACACGATGGGTGACGACAGCGGCTCGCGCTCTGCGTCCTCCATGATGCTGCTGCAGCGCGCGACAAGAGACAGACAGACAGACCCCCCCCAACCCCTAACTGGTGCTCTTCTACTTTTTAAAATAATAATAATAATAACAACAACAACAACAATAATAATAATAATAATAATAATAATAATAATAATAATAATAATAACAATAATACTTATTATTATTATCATTAGTATTATTATTATTATTATTATTATTATTATTATTATTATTACTATTATTCATGACCGCAATTCCTTTAGAAACTCAGAATTATACACGTACAGTCAGTCCACATAGATCTAATTAAAACATTCTGTTGATCTACATATAAGATCTGAATTCCTGTATTTGTTTTGAAGAGTAGAAACTGAATGTATTTAAAACATTATTGACAGTATTATTATAAATATAAAGGAAGAGGATGAGGTTGTCCCCTAGTTTTATACACACACACATACACCTATATATATATATATATATATAGGTGTATGTGTGTGTGTGTGTATATATATATATATATATATATATATATATATATATATATATATATATATATATATATATATATATATATGAGAGAGAGAAAGAGGTCTTTGGTCAATGGGTAGGAGGATGTCTACTGTTGGACTGTGTTGCAGTCAGAAAACTGACAGGTGTTTCTGTTATTTAGCCTTTAGCCTGCCACACACAACGATCACACAGTTCAATGATCAAGCAACACCTTTGAAACAGTTTCAACACAAACTGAACATTAGAATCTTCATGAGGGAGAATTTATTGCGAGACTACTTGTATTAGATTGCATTGGTTTTAGCTCAGTGTACCTAATAAATTGCTGAGTGTATGTATGTATATGTATATGTATATATATATATATATATATACACACACACACACACACACACACACACACACACACACACATATATATTGTACATATACGTTACTCTACAATCTAAAGTTACATAGTTATGGTGATGGGAAAAAAATAATAACCAAAAAAGAAAGCTATGTACTGTTGGATTTTTAATATTCCATCTCTGATTAAAATAATTTTTAGTTTCTTTAATTTCTTTGATAACGACGAACTATGATTTATGATGTATTTGCCTCTTTACTTCAAACAGTTGTCTATTTTACTGTATATATTTGTTATTTGTTTTGGCCTTTAATTGAGAGAGAACAGTAACTCATATTAATCAGAAAAAAAGTTTCAACTGATGTACAGACTGACACACGCATATATACTGACTGATGCTGACTGATAAAAAAACTGTGTGAGGATTCTCAGTCAACTTAATGGTTTTCCTAGTGCTGTACAATGGTAACTGGACTTGCATGAGGTTCTTGAAGATGCCCCCCAGTAAGTTTTTTTCAGTTCTGACAGCCTGGTATCTGACCCACCAGTCAGTCACCTCTTACCACCTTGAGATATTTTTTTAGATCATATGTGAGTAGTTTATCCATCTTGCCATCATGTGAGTCATTGGGGTCAAATGAGTCATGGTGTCAATTAGTGTTAAACTGCCATGGGAGGGATCTCAAGATTGCATTGTAAGTGGCTGAAGAGTGGTGTTGTAGACCGCCACCTCTGTTTAGTGATGGTTGTTCCATTTTGACATTGCTCATGTGACCCTATCGACTCACATGTGACCTCAACGACTCTCAAGATGTTAACGTTAGTTAGAAGTGAAGAAACCTTTTGGATGAGAGCTGATTGGTCTTCAAGAGCCTCAAGCAAGCCCAGTTTCCTTCGTATAGCACTTAGATTAACTGATACAGACTAATATTGTATGGACTGATGTACTGACTGACCTTCATGTTGTCATATGTTCCAGGATCAGTTTGATAATCTGGAGAAACACACCAGCTGGGGAATCGACTTCCTTGAGCGATACACCAAGTTTGTTAAAGAGAGAGCTGATATTGAGCTGAGCTACGCCAAACAAATCAGGTAAGTAGGTCACCTGTATGTCACCTCTGCATAAGATCAACACAGCCCCTTACCATCTCCACTAGGTTACAAAGAGCTTCACAAAGTCTTATAAAAACAAGACAAGATAACACAGACCCACCTAATAATAGAATCAAGAATAACATGAAGAATCTAATTCAAGTTTAGAATATAATTAATATATAATATAATATATAATATAATTTAAACAAATTCCTGTTTAAAAATGAAGATGAAAAAGATCATAATATAAATTTTAAAATGAGTTTGTAGAACAACAGAACACAGAGTGAAGGACAGTGTGACCAAGAGCTTTATTACCAAGTTTCCAATGTTTGAGATAATTCGGATTAACCCGGTCCAGGTCGGAGGGGTTGACCAGTCTATATGTCTACAGCCATGCTAGCAGCTCTGCAAGGCTTAATGCTAGCATCTGCATGCTAATATGCTTTCAGTGACAAGGCTAACATGCTGATGTTTAGCAGGTATAATATTTACCCTATTCAGCATCTAAATTTAGTGTATTAGCATGTGAACATTAGCTAGCAGTAAACAGCATACAGCTGAGGCTGTAGAGAATGTCATTAGCTCTGCAGGTATTTGGAGCTAGAGGTAAAGTCAGAGGATCCCCATAGTTATTACAGTTCATCCTGAGGGGACATGGGTGTCTGAACCACATTTAATCACAATCCATCCAATAGTTGTTGAGACATTTCAGTCTGGAGAAAATTATTAAATTTAGTTATATTTACAAGTTTAAGAAAACAGTTTGTTCATGCATGTGTTAAAATATGATATTGGAAAGAAATAAACATCCTAATTGCAGTAGTTTGATTTCACATTCTGATATTTTTCTGGCTTCCTGAACAGTATATCCAGATGCATAATAATTACGCTATTGGTACGATAACTGTCATATTTGTATGATATACATTTTATTTGTACCATAATTAATGTTATTGTTTGATAATTATCACATTTGTAAGATAAGTCGAATCTTGTACCTTTGAATGATGTACTATTAATAATTCTAACAACCCCTAAATGTATAATCATTTCCACATGTGATAGTCAGGATCAGTCTGGTTATCCTCACTTATTGTTTGGTTTTTCTCATAAAAAATATTTACCTGAAAACTTTTTGAATACATGTTTAGATTTACAGTGAGTTTTGTTAAATAAATACAGGCCTTCAGTCTGAGCCCATTGTTTCTGTGAACCATAGCTCAGAGCTTCAAACACAGGAGATCACAGTTATCTATGTTAAAAACTGTGGTGCTTGTCATTCTGGATTTTAAAAGCACAGCAGTTGCACTGGAAATCTGATAATTCTGCATTTTATAAAACTAATTCTGATTCAAAACAAACAAATGTGATTCCACTGATCAGATCTACCTTTCTTTCTCTATGTCTATACCTCTCTGTCTCTCTACTTGTCCCTCTCTCTACCTGGCTCTCCATGTCTGCCTCTCTCTATCTGTCTCTCTCAAACCATGTCTACCTTTCTCTCCCTCTGTCTCTACCTGTCTGTCTCTCTACCTGTCCGCTTGCAGGAGTTTGTCTAAGAAGTATCATCCTAAGAGAAGCAGAGAGGATGAGAGCAGGTCAGTCACCATGTTTCTCTTTATATTCATTATTGAAATTCCTTTTTAACATTAATTATTACAGTTTGTTCTTTTCTCCTCTGTCATCTTAACTTACACTTATGTGTGAGTTTTCTATTACCATGTTTTTGTCCGATTCATCCAGATGAGATTTAATATACTTACCTGACGTCTGATATAAGGGATCTGACTGACTTTGACATATGTCAGTTTAAGTTTGTCAGAATCCAGGTGATGATACCTGATGATGACAGAAGGCGTTGTCTCTCAGGTGGTGGTGTTTTTGATTACCACATGGAGGCAGTTACTCTTATTTTAAATTGACAAGACTCAGTGATGGAGGCTACATGGATTAGTTGCTTGGACTGACAGCTTAACACCATGTGTTCAAGTCAAACTCAGAGTCCATGAACTGTCTGGGTTAAACTTTGACATTATAGTCTGCTTTCTGACTGTCAGCATCAGTTTAATGTGTGGACAGGAGGAGATGAGGACTGAAACATTGACCCTTTGATGAGTGGAAAACCTGCTGAGATGCTGCTGACCGACAGTTAATTCTTCTGCAGGATTTGGGCAAAGATCCTGAACCCTCTCACAGTCTAAGAATGCTCCTACTATCAGCTACTTCCCCTGTTTTGTCCACACCTTGTTCACCCCTGAGTTGTACCTGTGTAGTGTCTGATACTTCAAAAAGTGCTGTGGCATTGCATTATGACTCCCATTTTAATACTACATTGTACTGCAGTTTAGTTCAGTCACCTCTGATGGAACAGATTTATTAAAAAGGTTTATTTATAGTGGCTTCAGAAAGTATTAATATGCCTTCATATTTTTTGCACATTTTTTATGTTGTAGACTAATCTCTAAATTGATAACATTTCCATTTTTATCAATCAATGTACATTCAGTTAGTCATAATGACAAAGTGAAAACATGATTAGCAATTTCTGCAAATTTATTAAAAATCAGAAACTGAAATCTCTCATTTACAAAAGTATTTATGGTAGAGTGGCATGACAGAAGCCACATTGAGTTTGTCAAACAACATTCAAAGAGTCTGAGAGCATGAGGTCTGATGAGACAAAAACTGAACCCTTAGGACAGAACTCCAAACGAAATGTCTAGTGAACACCAGGCACTGCCCATTGCCTGTCTAATACAATCCCATGATTAAGCACGGTGGTGGCAGCATCATGCCAAAGGGGGGTTTCTCAGTGGCAGGTAGTGGCAGGTACTGGCAGACTGGTCAGAACTGAGGGAAGGATGAACAAAGCCAAATACAGAGAGGTCCTTGAAAAAAACAGCTCCGGTCTGTACGCGACCTGAAACTTGGGTGACGTTTCACCCTTCAGCTTGAAAGTGACCTGAAGCACACAGCACAGACAACACTTGGAAAAGTCTCTGTCCTTGAGTGACCCAGCTGAAACCCGGGCTTGAACTCCTCAGAACATCTTTGAGATACCTGAAGATGGCAGCTCCCAAATGCTTCCCATTCAATCTAACAGAGCTTGAGAGGAACTCCTGGGAAGAATGTGGTAAAGTGCCCAAATCCAGGTGTGCAGAGCTTATAGAGACTTACCCATGATGACTGGAGGCTGTAACTGCTGCAAAGGGGCTTCTACAAGGTTCTGAATCAAGGTTCTGAATGCTTCTGTAAATAAGAGATCATGGTGAGTTCAGGCTCAGCCTCAGGGTAAGTGTGGACGGCGACAGGGCACAGCTCACATCTGACTGGTTGTTTCAGGTACACCTGATGTTTGACTGGTTGTTTCAGGTACACCTGGTGTTTGGCGTTTGCAGCTACTCTCCGCCATTTGAATGAAGTAGCAGTCCAGAGAGAAGAATTGGCTGAAAATCTGAACACACAAATTGTCTGTGAGCTGACACGATATACTCAGGAGCTGAAGACTGAGAGGAAAACAGTGAGTAAACACAATAAAATTATTTAGATAACAAATAATCAGGAAATGATTCTCCTCGCTTGTCACAAACAGCTCAGAAGATTTTGGGGAATGATGATGGTAAAGTGACTCACATGAAATTACACAAATTAAACAGGACTTTATGGGTCATTGTGATATCTACTGTTGATTGACTATAGAAACAAACATGTTCAATTCTAGCACTGCTGTCAGGCAGATATCAAGGAGTCTGATTAGATACCCCTGGAAAACTGAACATTTCCTTTAAATTCTCCACCATGTTTTTAATTGTGTCTAGAGTCTTTTTAACCCACAGTTAATTTTACATCTCAGTTTAATATTGATTAGAAAGTTTAAGACTAAACTGAGAATGCTGATGCTGAACTGTTGCTGAAGTGAATGATTTCAGCAGACAGCTGCCAGCAAACCAGAGAGCAGGAAGGTTTCTTTGTCTCATTCATTATTTCTGATGTGTTAAACAGCTACAGGAAGATAAAGCACACAAATAACCGGGTCAAATTAACACACACACACACACACACACACGCACACGCACGCAAAGTAACACACACACATACACACACACAAACCCCCTCATTACTTCCACCCAGCAGCTCTGAACACTAGGGTGTGTGTGTGAGTGTGTGTCTTGGTGGTTATGTGATCTGTGTATCTTTGCATTGTTCTGCATGGATCCATACAGCTATAAAATACCTGTAAGAAAACAAAGAAAATAAAGAGGCTTCAAACATAAAATTGAAAACTAAACATTTTTAAGGTGAAATTAAAAACCCAGTAAAGAAATTGTTGAACCAAATTAATTATAATTTATTAATATTAATCAGGGATTTTGAAAATAAAATGTAAAGCAAAAAAGAGAGAACGTAAGTCATTTACATCATTTACATATGTTTGTGTTTTGTTTTATTTCCAGATTTGATGTTTAGTTCTTATATTTTCAGTTTTCATTTTATACATACAGCTGATCAGATGGACTAAAATTGTGGACACTCAAGTGTGTCACTCAAGGGCTTTTATTTTAGTGGTCTATGAATCAAAAATTTCCCTGCTCCTCCTGTTAATCGCCTGATCCTCATCCGGAATAACACACTGATATGGTCTGATGTGGGACTCCTTTAAAAAACAGTTTTGTTCAGTATGGACAGTTCATGAGGTCACCAGTATGTACAGGGATGGCGAGTCAGACCATTTTGTGTTTTTGTTGCAGCATTTCCAAGATGGCCGCCGTGCTCAACAGCACATTGAGAGCTCATGGAAACAGCTGGAGTCTGTGAGTGACCTCTGACCCCCCAGCCCTCCACACACACATGCTTTACCCATATAACCCCACCCACACATCAAAATATGATCTCCAAGATTTTTTTAAAACTGCAAAAACAAGAAAATGAGACATGTTGACTTTATATTCAACTATAGTGACAGTAATCAGGTCATAGAAGTGGAACACTGATGTAGTTTTATTCATGTTTTGCTTTGTCGATTGCTTCTTTTTATTCAGAGTAAACGTCGGTTCGAGCGTGATTGTAAGGAGGCTGAGCGAGCACAGCACATCTCTGACAGAATTGACCTTGACAACAAGACGGATGGAGAGAAGGTTTTATAAATATAGATATAAACACATTGAGGCTGGGTGGTACTGTTACAGCCTTTAATTTGTGTACTTCATACACAAGTACTTCATTTCTAATGGAAACTTGAGGTGGAGGTGTTTACGTGAATGCATAAACAGAGTAACAGACGGTCAGGTTCTAATGTTATAGAACATATATATATATATATATACACACATTGATTGAATACAATATTTGGATATGACTATTCAGCCACACAGCTGTGAAGGCGCCAGTATAGTTGAAGCCTGAAATAAAGAGCTGATACCAGTCAGTGCAAGCAACATGTTTTAAGCCAACATCATGGTTGATATTAAACTAATCTGAGATCCTCTCTGTCTGTCTGTTTGCCTGACCTGTTTGTCTGTCAGCGCTGCTCACTGAAGGTAAGGTCCCTACACACTTTTTTTTGGAAAATGCAAAAAGACTGGAAGCATGGAGAAACAGCTAGATCTGTCCTATCTCTATCAACACTTTTACAATTTACCGATTAACTCGTTATATCTAATTTATTTAATCTGAACAACAATAGAAATGTTGAAAACTCAGTTTGTGGCTTTAGAGGGAGTTACAGCTTGGGCTACTCATTATTGAACAACAGCTTGAGTCTTCTACTAGCTCCCCCTAAAACCACAAAATGGTTTTTACATTCCTTGTTTTTGTCTGAATTAAAGTATTGAGATACAGTATGTAAATGACTAAGTTGTAGAGCTGTTGGTAGATATTTCACATTGCATTTTTATCTGTCTTCAGGCTCGTCAAACAGCTCAACAGAAACAACAAGCTGCTGAAGAGTCCAGGAAAGACTATGTGACCAGTTTAAACCAGTTTAACCAGGACCAGCACCAGCACTACCACACATTGGTACCAGTTATATACCAGG
The DNA here is from genome assembly GCA_016859345.1 of Istiophorus platypterus. Taxonomy (NCBI): domain Eukaryota; kingdom Metazoa; phylum Chordata; class Actinopteri; order Istiophoriformes; family Istiophoridae; genus Istiophorus; species Istiophorus platypterus. The sequence continues at coordinate 29,060,703 of CM029115.1, forward strand.
TAAACCAGCAATATCACACTGTAACTGCTTATATACTGGGTACACCAGTACTACAACACACTGGAACTATTAATATACCAGGTAAACCAGTACTACTTCAAAGATTACCTGTTATATACCATGTAAACCAGTAGTACCACATTCCGGTAATGGCTATATACCAGGCAAACTAGCCTTACCTTACATGGTACCAATTATATACCATGTAAACCTACAGGTAATACATCTCAGTGCTAGAGAGTTTATTAATGTGTGTACCGTACCTCCCTGTGTCTCATAGCGTATCCAAGACATGGAGGAGCGGCGGATCGAGAGAATCTGTGAAGCAATGCGTTTGTCAGCTGAGGCTGAGAGAAAAGTTCTTCCTGTTGTGAGTCGCTGTCTGGACGCCATGATGGACGCTGCTGAGAGCATCCAGCCCAGGATGGTGAGTCTTCCCTAGGAAATGTGGCACACTTCTGGGAAGAGTTTTGGTAGTTGAGCTGATATTTGTTTCAAGATGCGGAAGTTTTTGGATGTTGCTAAAATATTAGTTCATATCACAAAAAGAACCAAAGATTCCTCCTCAACATTCTTCGACCTCCTTCCTGGAGTATTTTTATATAAAGTGCAGAACTGTTGTCTGTTGAACCTCCAGTTTCCCGTTCTGGATGTAGAGCAGCAGACCAGCTCGTGTTTCTCACACAGATTCTGGAGATCTCAGAGGAGTATGTATATCCAAAAGTTTCGCCAAACACTTTAAATTTCGCATAAAAAAATAGGAAGGCCTGCGTTAGTGGGTTGTTGTTTCAGGTAGTGTGGCATTACATAGGAATTCCTATTATAACTGCACAGAGAGTTTTAATGGTCTGAGACAAGATTGTAGAACTGTGGGTTAGGGTTAGGAAAATTATTATAGTGGCAATAATTTTATCTATCACTGTGAAACTGTGACAATTGCCTTGTAAATCTTAGAAATACAGCCTTTACATTACAAAGTCTAATCAACCAGGCATGTTTACTTGCATTTTTTTTATTTGACAAGCAGCATCTTACCAGATGAAAAAGGCAACCCTGGTTTTTTTCTGCCATGGCTGCAGAATTAAATGAACGAGAGGACTAATTTTTTCGATGTCGTTCTGTTAGCTGACTGAACATGGAGTCATGAATGTGTCCCTTAGGATATTTTTCAGGGTTCCTGCAGGGTACCAAGACTATTTTACTGAGCCATTCAGTCAAAGCTGGCAAAACAAACATTTTCCTCTGTGTTTTGGCCTCTCATCCACATGCAAATGACATTTTACATTTGCATATACTCATTTGGCAGATACTTTTATCCAATGCAGCTTAGAAGTGCGGGACAACACTGAAGCTTCAGTGCAACAGGAGACCTTGAAGTAAGAACTAAGTACTAAATCATTTCAATTAGACAAAGTTCAAGGAGATTGGGTAAAGAAGTGCGCCGGAAATCCACAGTAAGTGCTAGGTAGGCAAGTTAGGGTGTTAGAGGGGTTAGGAGAGGAGGTGCTCTTGGAAGAGATGAGTCTTCATGAGATTCTTGATGATAGAGAGGGGCAAACTTTTCTGATAACATTTGGTTTTAGAACCCAATTTTATTCTAAGGCTCTCTAAATTGCAGACTTTTAAAGACTCTGGTTTATGTGTAACCAGGTGGACATGTGAAAGGACAGTTTGGGAAGCATTGATGTAACACCTCAATTAGCACATGTCCATTATTGCTTTGTGTAATCAGCATGGCCATGACAACTCACAACAATAGTGGATATATATATATATATATATATATATATACCAGTTTCTTTATTTTTAGATTGCACTAGCAGTTTTAAGTTTACTACTTAACTTGGCATTGCTGCACCACTTCACAGGCAAGCAGAAGCCTCTGAGTCTGCTGCAACTGATAATACTTAGTCCACAGCGTCTGTGGTTTTAAAGTCTGCCACATACAGTTTGGAATTAAGTCCGGTCGAACCAGCAGATGGTGGGACAATTTCAAAAATGGGATTATTATGGATGAGGAGTTGAAGGAAAACTTTCACCATCAGTCTTTTTTTTTTAAGTGAGCTCCTTCGTGGTTACATAGATGGGGAAACAACTTTTATGAGATCTCCAGTAGGGGTTTTGAAAAAAGGTAACCTGTAAACTACCTAAGTGACGAGGGAAGAAGTTGTTAGGCATATCTTTAAAGCCATAACAGTCCACCTAGGCCCACAGTACATTAGGCTGCCATTTACCAAACTCAATGCAGAAGAACTCATCACATGGTATTATCGTGCCCACAGTATGCTGCAGTGTTTGGGATTAATCAGTGGGACTCATATTGAAATTAAACAGTCACCTACCAACTCCATGGCTTACATCAATAGAAAGGGAAGTTTTACACTTAACGTCCAAGTGGCATGTTACTGTTTGTATGAATTATTCGACGATTGGATCAAATAGCCCGGAAGCATTCCAGACACTCAAATGTTCGCCAGTTCCCAGTTTAACACTCATTTCAAGAACAAGATAAACAATTTGCTTTAAGGCAGGGCCATATCCCTACCTGAGAAAATGTAGAACACAAGCATGAAGATAGTCAGCAATTATACAGAGTTTTTATTTCAACCTGCTTATGTTGAGAGATTTATTGTTAGCACCAGAGTTCTTGTTGAATTGTGGCAGATGGAGGTAAAAGTAGAAGCTGGTCAGGTAATGGTTCCTCAAATAGTGCAGGGCAGGAGGTGAGGTGATCCAAACGTGCAGGTATGAACATAGCAGGTAATTGTGGCAGACTGAAATAGTTAACCTAGTGCACAGATAAACACAGAGCGAGGATTGTGTGGGCAAACAGAAGGAAAAAATGGACTGGCAATTGGCAAAAGTGTTTGTACTGTGTAGGAAACCCGAATTTTGGCAGAGGCTGGAGGGATGAACAAGACTTTCAATATTACTGCAGGTTGGAGATTTGATGGGTAGATGAGAAGCACGTATTCAGGGGTACTGGCAGGAAGAAGAACAAGTTAGCCATGGCCAGCTTCACCCACACACACCAACAAATACACATTGAGATGGACATACAAGATGAAACAAAAACTGGGCATAAACAAACATACAAGGAAAGGAAAAAAAAGGATAACACAGGGAAAAAGGGAGAGTCAGAGTCTACCTTGATGTAGAATATATCGCTACCTACTGGATGGCATGCTCTATGAGCATTTACAGTCATTTTTGTAAAATAAAAGTTATGCAGACAGAACTATTTCTAAAATGGAGGGAGGAAATATCTGTCTAGAAAAATATCCTTGTTACTGTAGACAAGATCTTCGTCAAACAGGTCAAACATTTTCTCAGTGGATGCTACATTCCACTAGGCTTGTTCCTCTCATAGATTTGATCTGTTTTCATGAACAGGATCTAAAAGGTAAAGCCAGTGTGTGTGGAGGTGGCCTCAGGATTGTTTCTCTGCTCTCTGTTGCTGACCCGGTACTCTTGGTTTTCTTCAGACCTGGGCTGTTTACAGCTGAGTATGAAGAAGCAGGATTAGAGTCCTTTCCTCCTAGTTTGAAGTCCTTGTACTCTGCTAGAAACCGGTGTATTGTTCCCTTCAGGCTTGGACTGAGTCAGGGTCCTGTTCATCAGTGAGGGTCACACGGGGTCAGTTTATGTCTGGAAGTATACAAGTGTTGTACTAGACCAGTGTCATCAGGAAGCTCATCCTGAAGGCTGTCATTGGCTAGCCAAACCTCATCCAACCTTCGCTGATGTCTAAAACACTGATTTTTGAACTTGGATGATAATTCATTCTTCCATCAAAAAATGCTTCAGTATCATTACCTTTTCAGACCCAGACCTTGACAAGCTGTAATACTTAGGAAACAGGATGTTACTAGCTACTGACCATGCAGGGTGCAAAACCTTTTGTTTCAGGCCCTTTTCCTTTTTTACAACTTTTGCAATTTTTGCTATTTTCTTCCTGTAAAAGAATGAAACAAAAAAGGATCTTACTGAAAATATGACAGAAGGCTTCATCTTTAACTTTATGCCTATTGGAGATCAGTTAATCTTCTACTCACTTGACTATTCTCAATAACAAAATTTTTGACCAGGGATGAACAATTTTTATTTTATTTTATATCACTTCACAGTGGGATAAATAGTGGCAGAAGTGGCAGAACTAAATGCTGCTGCAACTCAGACACTGCTTTCTCCTGAAACTACGTTGGAAGTTCAATTTGTTTGTCCAGAGACCATCCTCGAAAACAAACCCGGTCACCAAGACAACTATATCCATGACAAAAGAAAAACTCCAACTGCTGAAGAAGACCATGAGATATGGTGGAAATGGAAACTGAAGATGTTGACAACACTGAGGAATATAAAGGTCAGAGGTCACATCTGACAATGTGTGTTTGTGCATGTGTGTGTGTTTGTGTGTATGTGCAGGACACCCGTCAGGTAGTGGAGGTGTACAAATCGGGCTTCGACCCACCAGGTGACGTAGAGTTTGAAGACTACAGCGCCACCATGAGGCGAAGCATCTCTGAATCAAGTTACCTCGACAACCGGACTGAGGGTCGGAGACACAGCAGAAAGCTGTGGCCCTTCATACGAAAAAACAAGGTAAACAAAAACACATCTGTACACAAACAACCTGTTGGATTCACGTGATGGATTCACCTAATCTCTTTCTTTCTCCAGCTGCTGACCCTCCTGTCCTCCCCCCGGCAACCTCCCCCTCCACCTCCAACCTCACCTTCACCTGGGGGTGTGGCCAACAGTCCCCAGTCCCCACCTCCTACTTCCAGAGAACCTATCACACAGCGGCTGAATGACCTCATGACCTCTGGCTCCAGAACCAGAAAGCAGTGTCTGCGAAGCCTCAAGAGAGGGGTACATTTCTATTGTAATGTATACCAACATACACACCACTGAAATGGTAAAATGTTGACTTTAGCTTTCATTCAAGGGGTTTAACAAAAATTTTACATTAACTGTTTAGGACTTGCAGCCATTTTTACACATGCTCCTTCATTTTCAGAGGCAGTTAATTTGATAATTTACTTGTCATTTAATTGGGCAGGTTTGGCCTGCTCCTTCGTTAATTAATCACAAATTATGCAGATCATCTAGAGCTTAATCCAAGTGTCGACTTTACATACAGTAGCTGTTCATGGGAACTTTTAATGTGCATTCCGAAAAGGATTTTCATCCAAGTATTGAAAAGTACCCTTATATTTATATAATTGGTTTATACTTTTGAGCCTCTAAAAATGAGAAATTGTTTTAAAATGGCTGTGATTACTAAATGGTTAATGTGATATCTTTGTCACAACTTGATGGCTCAGTTTCAAATCCTTTGGGGAGATATACAAAGGAAAAATTTCAAAAGATGTGAATTTGTCCAAATATTTATGCACCAAACTGTATATGTAAACATATACCTACATATGTGTGTGCGTGTGTGTGTGCGTGTGTATGCATGCATGTGTGTATAAAACTAAATCAAAGCTGTTAAATGGATGGTTTTAATGTGATGTTTCCTTCATGCTCCTCTCTGATTGGACAGCTGTCACTCAAACTGGTCAGTATCTCACCTGTCACGGGTATATTAAACCTAATGTTATATAAATTATATAAATTATATATATATATATATATATATATATATATATATATATATATTAGTATATAGTATATATTATATTATATATTAAACATAACGTTATGGGAAGTGTGCATAAGTAGAGTTGTTGTCACTCTATAAAAAAATGAACTGAATATGTTGTAGGGCTCCAGTCCTGCAGACTGCAGTCACCTTCCACCTGAACAGAGACGAAAGAAGCTTCAAACCAGAATAAACAATATCAACCAGGAGATTCAGAGAGAGAGGGAGCAGAGGTAACATACACAAAGACATTAACACACAGTAACAAAGAAACACCCACAGAAACACACTTTAACACACAAACTAACAAAAATAGACACGGACATACACAAGAGCTAAGAAAAGGGTGCATGTGCATGCGGAAGCCAATCTTGTACAACAGAGACTTTCTGCTAAAATGTATCAACCCTAGAGGTACAAGACCATATCTAGACCTAACTATTCCAAACCTTGATGCATTTCTCAGCAACTCCAATAAAATGGCTTTCAACAGCAAGCATCACCAAAAAAAACAAGGAAGCAGGGAGGGAGAGGAGGAGTACAGGAACGAGCGAGACAGCAACCCCTGTTTCATATTCCCCTGTTCAATATAATCTTGGCCAATGCCCAGTCCCTCCATAACATGACCGATAATCTGCAGACCCATATTCACTACCAACACAATTATAACCCTTTATCCTGTCCTTGACAGAATTGTGGTTTGAAGAGAAGGACAGTGGATGTGACTGATACAATGGTTCAGTGTGTCTATACACATGGACCAGGAGGCTGTGATCACTGCTACATTGTGCTGAGGAGGTCTATACCTTCATATACATGAATGCCTGTCTATTACCACACTATTAAGAGAGATACTATGTGCCAAAGATTTTGAACTGCTTCCTGTTTCCTGTTTCCATACATCCATTCTATGCCTTGGAAATTCTCATACATTTTTTTAACTAAGGTTATATATTCATCCAAAGGCAAACGAGCAGACTCTGTGCAGACTCTGCAGTCACTGTCTCTTGATGCTCCTAATCAGGAACTTAAACGACGTCTCACTGGACAAAACTCTCAGGAGCTTTTATAAATATGTGTCTTGTTTAACCAGATATGGCAAGATAAAGAGCAGTGTTATGGCTCAGTTAAAGGAGCTTCCCCCATTAATTACACTGTATAATTGCGATATGTATGAGCATGATTGTGTGCAACACTCCAGTATATTGCACTTGCCCACAGATGAGGAGTAATTTACCAAAAAGGTGAAACTTAGTTGGAAGTGCAATGCTAACACTGCAAGGCAAGGGAAGATAGTCAGCTCATGGTTATCATGTTGTGAGGACATTTTCATCTCTGAAAAGGTAGTTAAGATCTATCTGAACAGCAAACCTTTGGTGAGATAACATCTCTACGTGTTATCAAACAAGACGTGCATTTATGCTAGGCAGGTTCTTTGACCTAAGTGTTTTACTAGAGGAATTAAACATGAAATTAACAGGGCCAAATCTGGCTACAAACAGTTTAGGCTCAGCCTGGAACAGTGTCAGGACCATGGTTGGCCTGAAGGAAAAAGAAAAAAATAAGGTGACTTTAGAAAACTTCTCAATAGGGTGAGGGTTAGCCTGTGGCTCAGTAATTTAACGTGAGTTATTTTAGCAACAAAACTGTTTTGTAACAAAACTTTGAGAACTCTAGTCAATTAAAGTCCCTTCTTTTTCTTTAAATAAAGTTTTGAATACTTTTAGATATGTGAAGACAATACAAGCCCTTGCCCTGATGACATTGGAAGCCATATGCTGTTCTGCTTGGCTGATCAAATAGACAATATTTTCAAAGATTCCCTGAACTATGAAAACTATCTAAAATTGTTCCTATTGCAAAAAGTAGCTGTCCTAAGACTCTAAAAGGCTACAGGCCTGCAGCCTTGAATTCACTAGGTCTGAAGTCTAAAATTTGATTTAAAAGGAACTTCTGGACAAGACAGAGCAGCTTCTCGAACCATTACAGTTTGCTTATTGAACGAATGGGTGGGGGTGGGGGGGCAGCCTCAACTCCTTTTGCAGAAGGCTGTTTAGTGTTTTGGGTTTGACATGAACATTTCTCTGGACCTGCTTTAACATCAGCCAGCTCTTCCCAGGGCTGTCTCTAGAACCTGTACAATAATGACTCCTGCGGTGAGTTTGAAAACCACTACATTGTGAATTTTGCATATGATATAATTATAGTGTTTTTTTATATGTTTTATTGAGTCAACATTTACTTTTTCTTTTATTTGTTGGTATGCTTCAGTCAATCTAAAACAGAAGATGGCATTAACAAAGGTGAACAAGATCTGTATTAGTATCACAGGTATTCAACAGAAGGGAATATCTGGGTTGTTTAGCGAACAGCTGTTAGAGGTAGCACAATCTTTTGTGGCTGACCGCACCAACCCCCTGCACTTAGAGTTTCAGATCATGCCTTCAAGTTCTGCTTCAAATATCTACTAGTCATAACCAAGACATAACACAAACACTCCTCCATACCCTCAGTCATTTCATTGCAAAATTCCACTTTTGTGGAACCCTAAAAGTTGTATCAGCTTGACCACCTACAAGTAAATTTCTACCTGACTCAACTTGACAATGGTTAGTTTATTTGTCACTCAGTAGTAACTTGTGTAAAGCACCTAACGAACATGAAAATATGACATGAAAAAAATTTGAAAAGCAACCATGTCTTTCCCCCACCCCATGATATTGTGTTAATGTGTGTTTTATTGTGTATTTGGGGGTTGTGTATCATAGTTGTGTGATCCTGCCTGTGTTTCAGAGATGCTCTGTTGAAGATGAGGGAGGTTTATGAACAAAGTCCTCAGATGGGTGACGCCAGTAGTTTGGAGCCTCGACTAGAGGAAGTGAAGCAGAGTCTGCAGAGACTTGAGGACGAGCTGAGGAGGAACCAGGTTTATACTACAAATACTGCATGGAAATTGACATAGTACACACTGTACATACACAGTACCTTAACGAGTAGTGAATTTTTTTTTCTGCTCCGTCTCTTACTTAATGTGTCATTTCACAATGTGCCATGCTGAGCTCAGTTTATTTCAGCTCAGGACCCTCAGTTCAACTCCTTGTACTTAAATTGTGTTTTTATGTATGTTATTTTTATTTATCTGGATGTGGGTTCTGCGTGTTGTTTTACATATACTAACATACATGTTAATTCGTATATTAATGTGTTTCTGTATGTTATTGCAGGCTTGGTTGTCAGAGGCGGACAGCAGACTGTCTGATCCTAGCAGTAGAAGACAGAGTGGAGGTTGTGGGATGAATTCCCAGGCAACGACGCCAGGCAGCAGTAGCCTGAAACAGCTGGACAACCGCAGCCCAGCCAGCAGAGAGAGGTACTCTTTGCTTATTATTGATTATTGATGATTTTTTATTACCGTTTCATCATAGTGATTTTTCCTGTTATACCTACTCTCTAGTTCCTTCTCTGACAGTTTAATATATTTTGTTCTTAAACTCTGATCATTATTAAACCTACCTGTCTCATTCTACCTCTCTCTCTCTCTACCTACACGTCTCTGTCTCTCTGCCTGTCTCTCTATCAGTCCTGATGGCAGCTACACTGAAGACCATAGTGCTGAGCTTCACTTTAAGTCTCGCAGTTCAGAGTTTGATGATGACTTTGATGATGAAGAACCATTACCGAGTATTGGTACCTGCAAGTCCCTTTACCCGTTTCAAGGTAAACCTGCCCTCTAACAGCTTCTTCAAGTCCTTAAACTTGTGCCTTAACAGTTGGACTGAGCTCTTCTTTATCTCCATCTGACTTCCTCCTCTGTCAAAGGGAATTAGCATTATTGATACACTCTGTGAGTATTAACCTCCGCTGTCTGTTGGTCTCTTCTCTCTCCCCCTCTACCCCCTTTTCCCTCACTCGCCCATTTCTATAATGTAAGGTCTTGAGCTTACTCTGTAAAGTGCTTTGAGATAATGTGTATTATAGGGATGGGAATCACCAGAGGCCCTATGATATGATATTATTACAATACTTAAGTCATGATACATTTTTATTTCTATTTTTAACATTTTATGATTTATTGACTTTTTTCAACTGCAAATTATGGACCCATGATTTGCACGTGGTCTGATTAATCAGACCACGTGCAAATTGAGTTCTCATCTGGTTCTATGTGGTTCTCTCTGGCCTGAACATGTTATTGATTCTCTACAGGTCAGAATGAAGGCACTCTGTCAATGGTGGAAGGAGAACTACTTTCTGTGGTGGAAGAGGACAAAGGAGATGGCTGGACCAGAGTACGGAGGAACCTGGAGGAGGAGGGATATGTCCCCACATCTTATATCAAAGTCTTCCTGGACAGCAGCGCCAAAGGTGCCATGACCTATATATGATTTTTGAATGACTTACACATGACCTTTAAATGACCTACATGTGACCTTTAGATAACCTACATACGACTTTCCTGTGATCTTTAAATGACGCACACATAATCTCAAATTACCCCCTTTTGGCCTTTACATGACCTCTATATGACCTGCATTTAATCATTAAATTGGGGACATAAAATCTTTAAATGGCCTACTTGTGACTTGGATATAACCATTTACTGACCTACATATGCCCTTCACATGACCTAGATGTGACCTTTAAATGGCCTCTGTATATGACCTACAAATGATCTTTACATGATCTGAAACAACACCAGAGGACTTTTTAAAGACCTCTACGTGACCTTAAGTGACCTCGTTAAACATTTCCAGCTCTCTTTAACCTCCAGGTGACTTTTGACTTTTCTTATATTGACCTCATGTGACCCCTCCAAATCTGATGACCTGTGACCTCTGTGACCTTTGACCTCTGAATGTCAACATGTTGGTTTCTATGGGTACAGAAGCCTTTTTTCTTTATGTGCTCTGCCTGTCTGTGTGCTGACTAATTGAACTCTATCTGGTGTTTGTTTTTGGAATGAAACTGCACACCTGTGTGAACTACCTGTACACCTGTAGAGTGGGTGTGTCTCGCATCAGGCTCCTCCTCCATGGGGGGGGCAACCTGGAAGGTTAACCTCCTCCTTGCACATCTCTACAGACCTCTGATGATACATACAGGTGCTACTGATAAATCACATGATCACTTTACTGGTGAGGAGGAGAACCTTAACCCATCATCAAAAAGTGACTTGTATGCAGTGTATTGTGTTTTGGTCTGGTCATGTGACCTGTGTAGGAGGCGGAGCCTGAACTGACACACAGCTCCTGGTTTTATTATATAAGTCTGATCTGATGGTTCTGTTTGTGGGATTGAGAGCCATAATCAATATCGTTGATACTGGGCTGCTGCAAAGTCTGAGTTTTTCCTTTCAGTAAACATCTCACAGACTGACTGACCTGCTGTCAGTCACTGACAGACCAACAGACAGTCAGTGAATCTGTTAAACATCAGTATTACTGATCTACAGTCAGATATGTCAGGTACATCTGTAACCCACGACTGCTCCTGGATTGGTTCATCACACACAAACTATGTCTTCATCTACACAAACTACAGCAGTGTGAGACAGACAGAGACAGATAGATGTAAATCCTAACTTGATGAACTAACGTAAAGATTCAGTGTTTGATTGTCTCGCAGTAAAAGTTAAACTGCCCAGACTGTTTACAGGAGTTTGATCAGGACTGAACCAGAAGTTTTTTATTGCCTGGATCACCTGAGAACCTCTGAGCATTAATGAAAAAAGTTATTTATAATCAGTTATTGATTCCACTGTAAAACATCAAATTTACTTCTTCAGACAACACAGTTTTACGAGTTTGTTTTTTCAGCTTCACTTCATCCTTATTTTCATACCATCACATAAGAGCCTGCAAGTTTAGCCTCAAAACATCTCTACTCTTTGTTGATTAATTAGATCTATTTCCTCATTTGAAAAACATCCATTCCAGAGCAAGGTTAATGTCCAAATGTCAAATGTCTTGTTTCGTCAATTTTTAATATATAACAGTAAAAAACAGAAATATGGTTTCTGGTCACTTGTAATAACAGACATGATTTCTGTCTAAACAGATTCAATAAAAACTAATAAAAAGAGTAGGTCTTCAGCTCAGTTACAGAAACAAACTTCAAATGGTTGAACGAGTAATACTTTTCTCTCAAAGACATCAATAAACTTTTCTTTAACTGCATCAATATCAAACTATTTATTTATATTATTATTATTATTATTATTATTATTATTATTATTATTATTATTATTGTTATTATTATTATTATTATTATTATTATTATTATTATTATTATTATTATTATTATTATTATTATTATTATTATTATTATTATTATTATTATTATTATTATTATTATTATTATTATTATTATTATTATTATTATTATTGTTATTATTATTATTATTATTATTATTATTATTATTATTATTATTATTATTATTATTATTATTATTATTATTATTATTATTATTATTATTATTATTATTATTATTATTATTATTATTATTATTATTATTATTATTATTATTATTATTATTATTATTATTATTATTATTATTATTATTATTATTATTATTATTATTATTATTATTATTATTATTATTATTATTATTATTATTATTATTATTATTATTATTATTATTATTATTATTATTATTATTATTATTATTATTATTATTATTATTATTATTATTATTATTATTATTATTATTATTATTATTATTATTATTATTATTATTATTATTATTATTATTATTATTATTATTATTATTATTATTATTATTATTATTATTATTATTATTATTATTATTATTATTATTATTATTATTATTATTATTATTATTATTATTATTATTATTATTATTATTATTATTATTATTATTATTATTATTATTATTATTATTATTATTATTATTATTATTATTATTATTATTATTACAAAAAGTGACTTGTATGCAGTGTATTGTGTTTTGGTCTGGTCATGTGACCTGTGTAGGAGGCGGAGCCTGAACTGACACACAGCTCCTGGTTTTATTATATAAGTCTGATCTGATGGTTCTGTTTGTGGGATTGAGAGCCATAATCAATATCGTTGATACTGGGCTGCTGCAAAGTCTGAGTTTTTCCTTTCAGTAAACATCTCACAGACTGACTGACCTGCTGTCAGTCACTGACAGACCAACAGACAGTCAGTGAATCTGTTAAACATCAGTATTACTGATCTACAGTCAGATATGTCAGGTACATCTGTAACCCACGACTGCTCCTGGATTGGTTCATCACACACAAACTATGTCTTCATCTACACAAACTACAGCAGTGTGAGACAGACAGAGACAGATAGATGTAAATCCTAACTTGATGAACTAACGTAAAGATTCAGTGTTTGATTGTCTCGCAGTAAAAGTTAAACTGCCCAGACTGTTTACAGGAGTTTGATCAGGACTGAACCAGAAGTTTTTTATTGCCTGGATCACCTGAGAACCTCTGAGCATTAATGAAAAAAGTTATTTATAATCAGTTATTGATTCCACTGTAAAACATCAAATTTACTTCTTCAGACAACACAGTTTTACGAGTTTGTTTTTTCAGCTTCACTTCATCCTTATTTTCATACCATCACATAAGAGCCTGCAAGTTTAGCCTCAAAACATCTCTACTCTTTGTTGATTAATTAGATCTATTTCCTCATTTGAAAAACATCCATTCCAGAGCAAGGTTAATGTCCAAATGTCAAATGTCTTGTTTCGTCAATTTTTAATATATAACAGTAAAAAACAGAAATATGGTTTCTGGTCACTTGTAATAACAGACATGATTTCTGTCTAAACAGATTCAATAAAAACTAATAAAAAGAGTAGGTCTTCAGCTCAGTTACAGAAACAAACTTCAAATGGTTGAACGAGTAATACTTTTCTCTCAAAGACATCAATAAACTTTTCTTTAACTGCATCAATATCAAACTATTTATTTATATTATTATTATTATTATTATTATTATTATTATTATTATTATTGTTATTTTACACTCACAGAAGTATGATTAATATGAAACATAAGCAGTATGATCAGAATGGAGTTGTAGTGTAGTTATCTGCAGTCTGACCTCCTGTCTCACTCTACCTGCTCTAACATACCTGTTTCTCTCTCTCTACCTATCTACATATAACTTTATCTACCTGTCTGTCAGTCTCTCTCTCTCTTTATCTACCTACTTATCATTTCCTCTACCTGTGTGTGTCTCTCTACCTGTCTATCTACCTGTCTGTCTATATCTTGTAGGCTTTGTGCAGAGTAGTCGTCTAGTCTAGTGCAGTAATCGACCAATGAGGACATCTCGCCACAGGAAGTGATGTAAAGGAAAGAGCTCACAGGAAGTCCGGTAACAGCTTTTCATTGGACAGTTTAAATCTTGACAGACTAATGTTAATTAGTGATGTGCAAAAACAAAGAAATCAATCAGAGGTAAATCACAGATCAGGTCCCACAAAAACATAAGATATTTGACATGTAGATCAGACATTAGACAGGTCCTGAAGTGAACGGATGTCAGATATTAGAGATGATGATCAGTAGAAATCAGATCAGGGATGATGAGTTCTACATTTTTTACTTTATAAACCAAACAGGTCAATTGAGCCCCCAGCTTCATAAACATATTGAAAATGTATAAAATTTATGAATGAAAGTATAATTTCTGTAGCTGAGGTCAGTTGACCTGCTCACAGGAAAAACTGTAAGGGTGAAATGAGATTTTTTTAAAATGCCAGTTGTTTTTAAAATTACACAGAAAGAGAGAATTCTAGTTCTGTAAAAATTCAGTTTAGAGTGTTAAAAGTCATCATAATGGGAATTCGTTATTATTGATCTTTCTGAATGTGTTTTTGTGTTCATCAAATTGACTCTGAATCTGCTGTTATTTGACTCAGTTTTCAGTTTAAAAGTGTGAAGGTATTTCTGCAAGCTACATAAATAAATAATTATACTCTGAGACAGTTTTGATCAGAGGAGTGACAACAGATAAAAATGTTGCATTGTGTTTAACTAATCTCACAGCTCTGTGTTACGCTAAAAAGATTGAAACATCAAGTGTTTGTTGTTTTCTGTGGGAACTCCATCACTTTTATCTGATGGACTTTTCACATCAGAGTTAAACTGATTATTATGTTTTTCAATCAGTATCAATCTGTTGGTTCATCAATAAGACATATCAAAGAAACAGTTACAAATTACACTTTAAAATATCCTAAACTCAACAAAATCATTTTACACTGTAATACACTACAGACAATATTGCAAATGCTACAGATCTTACACCTCTTACCAAACACATTTAAGGATCGTTAACAGTTTTCAATGGGGATTATTATTTAAACAGGAGAATTTCATCATGGTGAAGAACAGAAACTGGATGCTGATGTTCTGATAAAATTCATTTAACTTTTCAATTCACATTGTGTGCCCAGAATGATGAATTTAATGTGAAAACAGAGTTTCTCTAATTTATCAGTTTGAATGTTTTTCAGATTAACTGAGAAACTGACCTGATATAAGTTTAACCTGCTGTATTAAAAGTATGATGGATTAATCAGAAATCAAGATGTAAACTTTTAAAATTAAAGTACATTTAACTTAACTTGAAAAGGAAATGTAAAATGGCTGCTTAAGAGTGGATGATCCTTCCTGTCGGCTGTGACACTGGAATAAAACACTGGAGAGAAAATGAATATTTGTTTTTCTGAACTCACCTTACAACAGTGGAGTCACTGCTTCTTCCAGGGTGTGTCTATACAGTGTGATATCCCTGTGAGAGTGGTCGGAAACACTTTAACGGACAGAAAAGCTCTGCTGTTTAGAATGACGTCAGGTTACTCTGTAAAAATTCTCAAATTAAACTGTTTAAACCTGGGTTTTAAAACCTAGTTTTAAACTGTAAGGTTTATCTCTTAAGTTAAAGCTTTTTTAAAAAAAAATATGAGTTTTAACTTGACACGGAAGTTGAAATAGTGAAGTTTAAGGAGTGAAGAGCGTGTAAATATGAGCTGTACAACTGCACAGGTGTAGCCCCGCCCCCTGTAAACCTGCTGATATTAACCCGTCCCCCTCAGATTTAACTAGCCTGTATTAGCTCTGCCCACTGCTCCCCTGGTCCTGCTCCCTGCTTGTTGATCAATGATCATGTTATTGATTGATTGTGTGAAATGTGAAAATTTTTATTTTGTAGTGAGATATCGATCAGTTATTTATTGATTTTTTTTAGTAAGACGTGAGACTGCTGATCACGCTCTTTTGAACTTCCTGTATGTCGAACTTTCAAAATAAAGTAGATTCTGAATCGAACAGTGAGTGTGTCAGCTGTCCTCATTGCTGATAGCTACATATAGCTTAATCTCATTTTCCACAGCCTGCACTCTGTTTGAGCAACATCACAACTGTAGGAAACACCGCTAATTGAAACGAACTATTACGGGCTGTGGTGCCGTTTACACCTGTATCCAACCCTTAAAGGCCCTGGGCGCCTTATACACTCCTAACCCAAGCTAATGAAAGACCCCACCTCCCCTTCGTTCCAAAGTGGGTGTGTATGTTTGCAACATGAGGATCAGACTGTCCTGGTCACAAAAAGAGAGAGACCCCAAAAAACACTATTACAGTGAACGGTGAGAGCAGCAGTCAGGTAAACTCGATCCTTCCTCTCCAGCACTGATGTCAGAAAATAACTAACATTTAATTGATGTGCGTCTCCGTCTGCTCCGTCAACCTCACAGCACATTGCGTCTCGTTGTCTGTCTGCGTCGTGATCACGCAGGGTGTGTTGCAACTTTGGCTCACACAAAAGTAAGTTAAATACAAATATTTATTGTTTAATAAACACAAGCGGGCACCGTTTCTCAGAAACAGCAGTTCGGAAAAGGTAACAGCATTACACGTGAACACATGTTCACATGTGCGTGCATGAAGTGAAACTCGCAGTTTAGAACAGCTACACTTGTGGAGAACGGTCCAGACAATTTATGGGTGTGATGGAGCTCCTCATAAGACGAGGCAATGCCTGTCTAGTCTCTCAGTCGAGATTCAGGTAACACTCTGCACTTACGCAAGGTGGAAAGCAGTGAAATGACATAGATTATTGATTAAATTTGATATTGAATATAAAAGGTTGGTTAGCTGACAACAAATATTAACCATCAAGTACTCAGTTACGCCAAAGTCTAAATAGTATTTTATATTTGAGAATGTATAAATGGAAATTTGTGAGAGCCAGGTTGAATTAGCCTAATGCAACAGATGGAATGAATAGTGGTATTGGTAGCTATAATTTAAATGTGCTCTACTTAAGTTTGTCAGTAGGGGAGATCCTGGATCATCAGCCAGTTCTAATTACATGGCAGCAGAGCCAAACCTCAGTGTTATAGTTGATTCTTATCCCGATAGAGGGTGCAAACTTTTTTTAATGGAGGGAGGATTATATTAGGAGCACAGGGGAGTCAGGTGTGAGTATTTGGTAACGGCAAATGGTATACATGGCTCACAGGTCAGGTAGGAGGGCCTCTTAGCAGATTTTTTCTTAGGGCCTTGGTGAGGTCAGGAGGGCTCTGGGTAACTACTTCACCACATTCTCTCCTGTCCATGGTAGATTGTCTCATCTGACATCAAGCCAGGGCCATAGCCTGCAACATCCAAAAAGGCAAAAATATCTGCCCTTTGCAAAGAATTTCTTGTCCAGTTTCTCCTAGGTATGCTAAAATGCTCAAAAATTGTTACATTTTAATCGGTATTATTGTGGTATGAAAGATGTTCTTAAAAACTTTGGTTGCACCTAAATAAAAAAGATAAGGCGGAACAGTGAGACCAATGTAAAATGTTTCCTGGAGCCCTGGCTTACAAATCATATTGTCCAGACATAAAGAACTGTCGCCTTTGCATTAACTTTCAAAAGCTTCATTTACTTCCATCACTGCATGGAAAAGCTGTAAGTGAACAAATTTCTTTATCCCTGAACATAGCCTGTTTATTTAAATGTTATGTTATTTTTCAGTTGTTTTTTTATCTTTGGCAGTTTAGCGCTGACATTTTCACCAGTTATGATTTTTCACTGAAAATAAATTGCTTGAATTTTACTAAATATTAATAATAGTGGTACTCTGGAACCTTTGGCCAGTGGTGTAGATTAAAAGATCTAGTGCATTGTGTTGATTTCCTTATTTTTTTGTTGTTTGTTTTTTTTTCTCATGTTTCCTCAGTGTCATCCAGGATTCCTGAGCACAGATTGAAACAGATCGCCTTTGACACAACGGAGTTTGTCCTTTCCTCCTCCTCGCCTTTCTTCCTCTCTTGTCTCCCCTCTTCTCCTCCTCAAATTTCCACCTCAACTTCTCCTGTTGCCCCTGTTGCCTCCTCTTCTCTTTTCTCCCTTCTTCTCCTCCTAAACCCTACTCCTACACTCCTCCTCAACTGCTCATGTCTCCTCTCCAGAGCTTATAATTGGCACTGATCTCCAAATTTGATTCAATTTTATATTTACAAAAATTTTCCAGAATAAATTTGTTTTAATTATATTCAGTTCTTTAGGGTTCAGTAACATCAGATAAATAACATTATTGCATAAAATGTTTCTCAGTATTTATCCTTGGAATTCAAATTTCTTCTCATTTCAGAAAGTGAGCAACACTGTTATTTCTTTGAATACAAAATTGAGTAAAGTCATATTTTAGGCCGAACTGTAAAAACACCACTTGCGTATAAGACTCTGGACCAAGGATTTATTGTCCTTGGCTTATGACTATTGAACCAACATTTAAACAACATTTACCCAAATATCAAAAACATTTGTCTGATAGAATCTCAATCTGTGAAATTTTAGATATTAAACGAACAATCTGGAGAAAAAACAACACCTAATTAACCCTCAGTCATCATTAGTTGAGATCAGTAAATTGTTAACTTCGTCTGTGGAGGTAAATAGGTTATAGTCTTACTATCCTTTGTAATTTATTAATGCTATATGTCAATTACAGAATTACATCATGTATGTTTTAGAATAAAATCTGTTGCTTAGTTATGTGCATGTATGACTGCCTTTTTCCTATTTTTCCTTTGTTTGTTTCTATTGGGAGCAGTGAGAGACTGAATCCTGTGTCCTGAACCATGAAGATGGAGGGAGCGAGGTCTTTGCTAGGACAGGTATTACCCCAATGTCAACTTGATTGGTTTTAGACTCATGCTGGGATTTGAAAGGAGTAGTTCATTATATAAATATTATGTGAGTAATGTGGTATTAATTTAGGCATTTACTTCTCATAGTAAATAAAATGTCAAAAATGAGTCATTATATAATTCCATAAACCACTATATATATATATATATATATGTGTGTGTGTGTGTGTGTGTGTGTGTGTGTGTGTGTGTGTGTGTGTGTGTGTGTGTGTGTGTGTGTGTATATATATATACGTACAGCAAATTTATATTTGCTATTGGGTATCTTTTCTATTTTAAAGTAGTTTTTGTAATTGTAAGTGTTCATATTCTATTTGTAATGGTACACAGACACAGGGAAATTACATTTCCCATAATCTCAGTTTATCTGTATTGCTCAATGGCAAATGACAAATATACCCTTTTACCATTTTTCATTCAGGCCTTCACAGATAACATTACCATCTACCTGAAGCTAGCCACAAGAGTAAAGTTCATGTGGCTAAGGAGAATAGAGCCTTCTAACTGTAAGAGGCATGGCGTTAGGTAACACTGAAGTACCTTAAAGGTAAGAATTAAAATAAATAAATAAATAGGGTGCATAATGGAAAGAAAAGCTTAAAAATCTGACACATGGAGTGTACTGCCACAATCACTGCAGACTTTACAGTGTTTAATTATAATTACACTGTATCATTAAAAAGTATTATAATTTATTAATATTTTTTTCACTTAAATGTGCTCATTAATTAACTAAGACAAAATTAAATGTTTTAATTGTATTGCAAAGTTAATTTAAAAAGTCACGTTAATTCCTAATTTTTTATATGTAGTTACGTGCCTGTTATATTCCATTTTACAGTGCATTTGTCTCCTGCTTTAACATCTACTTTGGAATTGCTTTAAACTTAAAAAATGTCAGATACTGAAATGTCAAACTGTCTAGCTAACATGAGCTCTGATTGGTCAGGTCTCAGTGTTTACCTCAGGGTGTTGTCATTCAACTTGGTTGGAAAAAAAAAAGATTTTCTGTTAATTAGAGTAGCTAGAATCTACCTTGACAACAATTTTGAAGCACTGTGGCTGAACATATTTTTGAAAACCAAAGCAGCTGTGCTGCCAACCTGCCCTCTGCCCCATATGAGCCAGGATCTGTTTAACATTTCTACCTCTTTTTCATTGCCACTATTGCCAGTTGTTTGCTAATGGTTTAAGTATTGGGTCTCTGTAAATAAAATTATTAAGAGTATGGTGTAGACCTGCTCCATATGAAAAGTGCTCTGACATAACTTCTGATATGATTTCGTGCTATATAAATGATAGGAAAATGAATTGAATAAAGACTGGAAACAGGGGAAACAGCTAGCCTGGCCCTGTCCAATGGTAACAAAAATCCTTCTGCCAGCAGGTCATGGAGAGCTGAAATTATAACTGTCACTTGAAGACCAAATGACAGGCTTTCATGGTTAGTTTCTTATGACTGTGTTTACCAAATGACCCAAAGGATTTTTTAAATAACACTTATCCCCAAACTCAACATATAATTTCACAGGGTACAGAAGTTGGTTTTATCTGAAATAAAATTTGAAGTCATTGTCATTGTATTTGCCATTTCTGAACTAGTAATTGTGGTATCTTCATTCTAAACCATTCAGAAAGTGGTGTTCACAAAGGTGTGTAATCTTTTTCATTCCTATGCATGTGCACACACATGTGCGTGTGCATGTGTCTATGTGTGTGTTCTGAAACCTATTGAAGACGGCTAGAAACACACACACACACAAACACTCTATTGCCTGTAGAGAGAGAGAGATTTTGTTTCCATGACGACCAAATGAAGAAAATGATGGTTAATTTAAAGATTCTTTTCCCGTCTGTTTCTTCTTTCTCTTCATCATCTTTGTGTCTCACATAGAGAGAAACACCTTCATTTCTGTGACATCTGACCTCTGACCTGATCGCTTTTTAAATTGATTTGGTTGAATCGAAATTTCCTGAGTATAATCTGACAAACTTTTTTAAATCCAGATAAGTCTTTAAAACAACTGAACTGAGGACAGCCTGTGGCTGGTACTGTGGTACACAAAGTACTGTGAGATAAATTGGCATATGTGTATTTTTACATCTTTTCAATTTAATCTAAATACAAGTCTGATAAATGATAAATGATAAATGATAAATGTTCCACTGCAGCTGAAACAAATTGCAGGATTTATCACACTTTTTTATGTTAGACAAACTCTCACTCTGCTTCATCCCACTTAATAATTTTTTGTAATCATCAACTTCACATTCATCTTACCGAGGTGATTATTTTTATTGTAATTATCGATAATCATTATCATGATAATAACAATTCTGACTGTCTCTTTCATCAGACTCATTGATCCAGCTGTATACATTATACAGTAGTGTTCAAAATAATAGCAGTCCAATGTGACTAACCAGATTAATCACTGTTATTAGTATATTTTTTATTGCTACATGGCAAACGAGTTACCAGTACATGCAGTAGATTCTCAGAAAACCAACAAGACCCAGCATTCATGATATGCACGCTCTTAAGGCTGTGCAATTGGGCAATTAGTTGAAAGGGGTGTGTTCAAAAAAATAGCAGTGTCTGCCGTTGACTTTACTATCTCAAAACAATTTTGTACAAACTTTTTTGTTTCTAGGATTTAGCAATCCTGTGAATCACTAAACTAATATTTAGTTGTATGACCACAGTTTTTTATAATTGCTTCACATCTGTGTGGCATGGAGTCAACCAAATTGCGGCACCTTTCAGCTGTTATTCCACTCCAAGATTCTTTAACAAGAATCTTTAACAACAGTCTGGAGTTACCTGTAAGTACTATGACGGTTAGAAGACGTCCATGTGAAGCTAATTTACAAGAATCCCCCGCAAAGTCCCTCCGTTAAAAAAAAAAGGCATATGTAGAAGAGGTTACAATTTGCCAAAGAACACATCAACTGGCCTAAAGAGAAATGGAGGAACATTTTGTGGACTGCTGAGAGTAAAATTTGCATATGTCAAAATACTTGAAGAGGTCATGTTGCCTTATGCTGAGGAGGACATGCCCTTGAAATGGGTGTTTCAACAAGACAATGACCCCAAGCACACTAGTAAACGAGCAAAATCTTGGTTCCACACCAACAAAATTAATGTTATGGAGTGGCCAGCCCAATCCCCGGACCTTAATCCAATCGAGAACTTGTGGGGTGACATCAAAAATGCTGTTTCTGAAGCAAAACCAAGAAATGTAAATGATTTGTGGAATGTTGTTAAAGAATCTTGGAGTGGAATAACAGCTGAAAGGTGCCGCAATTTGGTTGACTCCATGCCACACAGATGTGAAGCAATTATAAAAAACTGTGGTCATACAACTAAATATTAGTTTAGTGATTCACAGGATTGCTAAATCCTAGAAACAAAAAAGTTTGTACAAAATTGTTTTGAGATAGTAAAGTCAACGGCAGACACTGCTATTTTTTTGAACACACCCCTTTCAACTAATTGCCCAATTGCACAGCCTTAAGAGCGTGCATATCATGAATGCTGGGTCTTGTTGGTTTTCTGAGAATCTACTGCACGTACTGGTAACTCGTTTGCCATGTAGCAATAAAAAAATATACTAATAACAGTGATTAATCTGGTTAGTCACATTGGACTGCTATTATTTTGAACCATACTGTATATAGGACGAAGCTTCATCCTGGAAAAAAATTCAAACATTGCAGTAAAGGTCAGAGGTCAGAGTGAAGGATGACCTGATGTCATGATGACATCACTTAGTCTGATTTAAAACTGAGGGCTCAAACATTCAAGGAGTGGAGTTCAAAGCAGCAACACTTGTTGAGACTTATTTTGTTGTCTCTGGTTAACTTTGCCAAGCCCTCTGAGAGCTGTTTCTGTGCTCATTTTACATTTTTTTTTCAGCGAACTTAGTTATATTACCTCCCTAAGCTTTGGATAGGCTGTCTGGCCAGTCTTGGGATTTCCTCACCACCTGCAATAAATTTGGTGTCTCTTCTGACTCCTTTTGGCAGTGAGAGACTTTGGGACTATATTGATTTATCTTTATTCTTTGCCATGTTACAAGTTTGTACAGCTCCTTCAGGAGCTGACTACAGGAAATCTGTGACAGCATCCATGTACCATAAACTCGGCAGACTCTCTTTCCTGACTGTAGTTTTACCCCTTTGCTGTGCTCTGAAGATTATCTTAAACGTTGCCACAAATAATGTCGGGTAATATAGCACCCCATGGAAATTCCTATTGCCAATGTCTGCCATTCCACTGCGAAGCCTTGGAGTGGGGGTGTCTAAAACATCACTTGCGACAAATCAGTAGCTCCTACCCATTGCTGAGTGGCAGACTAAAGGTTCAAAGAATATTTGCACAAATTTGATAACATAAAGTCCCTCATTAAACCTGTTTAAATTTCTATCCAATTAATTCTCGGACATTCCGCCCTCTTTTGACACAGAATTATTTGACAATCAGTTATCATTTAAACAGGTTATGCTGCTTTCGAGTTTGATAAGTAGTCAGTTGACTCAAGTGATATGGCCCAGCTGGTTGTCTTCATCCATATGGTATTTGATGATCACAAAAGAAGGGTTTTGACCTGATGTTGAACTTCTTTGTGGAAAAAATGGTCCCTGTTGAAAAGGTGGAGTCTGCAACAACTGATGGGGCACCAGCTATGACAGGGCACCATTTAGGATTTACTGCACACTGTCCTACATTTCTGAACCATCATTGTATCATTCATTAACAGGCTATATGCGCAAAGGTTATGCGATTCTCTCGTGTCATGATATCTCAACTCCATTCAAGCAAAGGCCATGCAACACAGGAGTTTCAAGCGTTTTCTGGAGGAACAGCTTAAAGACTGAATGCATGCAGTACAGAAAACATGCAGATGTACAACAGATGATGAAGTGAATATTAGGGGGAATGATGGGATCTGATATTTGGAAAGATAGTAATTAAGGCCAAGTAAAATTAATAAAAGCATTGTTTTGTTTTCTATGACATTTCCTTGATGTTGACTAAAAAATGTGAGCTTGACACATGAATGTAATGAAATAAAAAAAAAAAAAATACACACAAGCTGCTGAATTTAAGATGTTTTGATTCAAAATGAGTGTCAGATAGTAACGTTTTTTAAATGTTAAACATTAAAGAAGCCCATTCAGCTGGTTTGGGTAGAGATCAACTTTGTGAATAAATGTTGCTAATAATATAAAACATGTCTGGAAGTCCTTGAAGTTGCTAAAAAAACAAGGCAATGCCAGAATCTGGGATGCAGAAGAACATCATTACAATGTAGATGAGTTGATATGGGACAGCATCCCTAGGTGGTGGTGTTCAGGTAGCCTCTTTCTGACTCTGGATCGTCGCCCATATCACTGACTAGTATTCAGTGCATGAAATTCAAAGTCAAAAGTTCTTTTTTGTCATGGTTATAAAATAACAAAAGAGCACAGAATCTCCAGGGTATGCAAAAGCAATACTTGAAGGTAAATAATAACAAGAAATAAATACATGATAATAATAAAAGGAATATCAGATAAATAGCTTGTAGTGTAAGTGATGAATGAGGACATTCTTATGCCATGCGGAAAGATACTGTTAATTATTCTGGTAGTCTTCGCCCAGATGGATCTGAACCTTTTCTCTGATGGTAGCAATTGAAACAGGTGCAAGGCGGGGTGTGATGGGTCTCTGAGGATCCAGTGTGAGCGTTGCAGGGAGCTGGAGATGGAGATAGTGTTGATATCAGTCAACAGAACCACAAGTGATTCTTCCCGCTGTTTTGATTACCTGCTGAATGATTGCCTGCTCCGCCTTCATGCAGCTGATAAACCACATGGATACACGGTATGTCAGCTCACTCTCAATTGCACAATGGTAGAAGTCTACCAACAGCTTCTGTGGCAGGTTTTCTCTCCTCAACTTCCTCAAATAAAAGTTTATGTTTGGCTTTCCTGATGACAGAGGCTGTGTTGATGCCCCAGCAAAGTTCCTTTGTCACCAGGCCCAGGAACTTAAAGCTGGAGTCTTGATCCACTACCTCACCTTTGATCTGGAGCGCTCGATGGTTGCACTGTCCTGACCTCATGAAGTCCACTTGGCAATTTGGCAGGTAAGGGAGTGAGAGCCACAGGGCTGTAGTCATTCAGGCATGTGACTGCTGTCTGTTACAGTACCAGGATTATTGTGGATGTTTTGAAACATTAAGGCACATATGAGAGGGTTAGGGAATGATTAAAATATTTATGAAGACCATCAGTTGGTCAGCACAGTCTTACGGATGTGGCATGCCACTCCATCATATCTGGCCACTTTCTGGGGTTATTGTTCCACAGGCAGAGTCTGACAACATGAGGTTTCAAGGTGGGTGCAACCTTGTAAGAGAGGAGGGGCTGTAACACTTGGTTTCTGTTGTTTTTTTGTCAACCTGAGTATGGAACAGATTCAATTCCTCAGCTACAGAGGCACAGCTGTTGCCAGACAGATGTCCCCTGGTAGTCCATAATTGCTCGTATTCCTTCCCACACCTACCTTGAATTGGTTGAATTGTTAAAATGATGTTCCACCCGTTTTCTATGTTCGGCATTAGCAAATTTCTTACCTCTCGTTAGTGTTTACCAGCTTGTACTTTACACTGCAGCATCACCAGATATTCAGGCAGCATCACAGACTTTTAGCATTTTTCATACCTCTCATGTATGAAGCCCTCTGGTTGGGAAAGGCTTGGACTGTTTTTTTTCCACTAGAATTGTCCACATAGTGTTTTATATAGTCCAAAACTATCCTCCAATGCCATTCTAGGATCGATCAACCTTCCCTGCCCATCAAATATACTCCACTTGGTGTTATCGAAGCAGTCCCAAAGATTAAAAGCAGAATCCTCAGGCCAGATTCTGACAGACTTGGTTGAGGGCATAGCAGTCTTAATCATTTGCTGGTACAGTGGGTACAGAAATAGTGAAAGGTGGTCAGACCTAGGTGGGAGTCAGATGGTGGCTTGTAGGCCTTAACAGCATTAGTGTAAATTTGGTCAAGAGTCTTGTTGCCTCTTTTGCGCAAGTCACATTATGGTGGAATTTATGCAATACAGTCTTAAGATTGGCATGATTAAAATCTCCTGCAGGTATGAACACACAGTCTTGGTGAGCGGCCATTCTGTTGTTAAAAGTGTCGTGTAGCTGTGCTAAGGCTAGCTTAGTGTTAGCATCTGGTGGGATGTACACAGCACATTTGTAAACAACGCTAAAGTCCCTTGGTGAGTAGAAGGGTTGCATTTAAGTAATAAGAATTCCAGGTCAGGGCAGTACTGTTTTTCAGCTGTTGAAGTATTCGAGCACCAATGGTTGTTTATATAGATACAGAGTCAGCTGTCCTGTTGGCTTGTTAGGTGGAACTGCCTGCTAGCTATATAGTGGCATCGAGTACGGTGCTGTCCAGCCATGTCTCTGTAAGAATCCTGCGGCAACAGTTGATGATCATCCTCTGTGTTGTGACTCAGGATCTAATCTTGTCCATTTTGTTCTGGATTGAGTGTACATTTGTGGGGAAGATTGAGAAAAGCAGAGGTTTTGATGGATTAGCTCTTAGCCTAGCCCACACATGGCATCCTTGCCTTGCTTCTGCTTTTGCTCACAGCATGTCCTTCGCCGCCTCCAAGTTGCCACTAGCGGCAGGGCATGCCCGGCTGGGGATCTTGGGGGAATGCATATCTCTTCCCAAAGCTGGTCTACTCCATATTTTATATCGAGGAGTTCAGCATTCTACTAACCTGACTACCTGCTATGTTTACTCAGTCATGACATAATTGAACTTTTCCTCAAAGCTTAGAGGCTCTTTGCTAGTCTGAAGGTATTTGGTGATTCCTCCATGTATTTTCATTACTTTCCATAGCATGTTAAGCACATGAGAAAATTTTCATAGAGCCTGTTGGGTAGCCAATTTGGCCCTGGGGCCGATGTCTTCCTCTTTCTCAGAGACCATGTTGGTCATGTTCAGAGGCTTGTCAAAGTCCCGCCACCATCTGATGGTATTCCCAGTTTGAGTCAGCATTTTTCCTCCCTCGCTGAAAACAGCCTGGGCCAAGCCCTGCTTCCCTTTCTGAGATGCTGGATGGTGTGACAGAACTTCATTGAAATTAACCGTAAGTCCTTCTACATGGCTTACCCGAACTCCTCCCACACCAGGGTTGCAGCCCTTCTGCCCTTCTGGTACCTCAGAGAATCACCATCTATTGTGGTGGAGGGTTTTTTTTGTGTATCAGTGATCCTGGGAGCTGTGTTGTTAATAAAGAGACTTAACAACCTATAACAGTGAGATTGTAACAGACTGTAAGAAAGGGAGTCTAATAGTCTATCACTAACACACTATAGCTGACACACTATTGCAGTCCGCAACAGACTAAAACAAACTGATTGTTACAGACTAGCTCTAGGGACGTGGAATCCGACCTCACTGCGGAGGAAGAAGCTGGAGTTAGTGTGGGAGGTGGAGCGATACCAACTAGATATAGTTGGACTTACTTCATGCACAGCACTGGCTTTGGGAGTAAATTCCTGGAATCTATCTTTTTCCTGAATTGCCAGCAGTAGGAGGTGGGTGTGGGGAGACTCATGAACCCCCAGTTGAGGCTGCTGTGTTGGAGTTCTCCCTAGAGAGTGAAAGATCAACTCAGTGCGACTTGGAGTCGCTAAGGGGAAGGCTCTGACTGTTTGTGTTTATGGGCCTAATGTGAGTATGGGTTATCAGGAATTCTTAGAGTCAGTGGGTGGGGTCTTGGAAATGGCACCACCTGGGAACTCTATAGTTGTTTTTGGAAACTTCAACGCTGATGTTGGCAATGATGGCGAAATCTGGAGGGGATGATCGGGAGGAATGGCCTGCCTGATCTGAACCCGATGGTGTTTTGTGGTTGGACTTCTGTGATAGCCATGGATTATTCATATACCAAACACATTGTTTGAGCACAAGTTGGTTAATAAGTGTCCTTGGTACCAGTACACCTTAGGCCAAATTGAGGATGTGGCTGTTGTGCATTGTACTGTTAGATACTCAATGTGTCAAAACTTTAAAACTGTTAACTGGTTTTAATGTTGTGGCCTAGTGTAAGTAGGTTTACTTGGTTTTGTTGGACAGATTTAATGGGACAGTTACCAATACCTGGTGAATGAGCAATCCATATCAAAGCACAACATTCATTTTGCATGATGGACGGGTCTGTTAGTTTCCTTTGAATGTCATTCAGTTATCCAAACATTGTCATCACTGTTTATCTACCTCTACTAGTCTTACAAATAATTATGTCTTACATGAGAAACAAACAAACGCATAATTATACACAATAAAACATTATAAAATTTAAATGATTTTTAGAGCATAAAATTAGATCTTTTTAATCTCATGCACCTTATAGATGCTTTTATGTTTAAATTAAGAAGAATGAGAAGAATGCCCCCATCTAAAAATCTGACACCATAATTCCCTGCAATAAAGCATTATTAGTTTTAATTACAAATATCTTTAAGAAAATGTTTTTATTATTTCTATAGGTGCGGGGCATCTGAAAACAGAAATATTTCATAAGGAGCCGACATTTTACAGCCTGAGGCCAAATGGCTTCCTGCAGAAACACACAAACACATAGAAACAGCATCACATGCCTGTACACGCACACACCATTTCTCTCTCTCTCTCTCTCTCTCTCTCTGTCTGTCTGTCTCTCTCTCTCTCTCTCTCTCTCTCTATCTCTATCTCTCTTTCTCTCTCAGCATCATGGACAGCTCCTCCTCCTCCTGCTGCTCAGATCTGTTCACCAGCCAGGCTGTGACGACATCATCATCATCATCACACACACACACACACACACAGTGAGCTGGAGGATCTTGTTTCCACTCGGCTGATTTTGGCATTGCATCAGAGAAGAAGGAGAGAGAGAGAGGGAGGAGGAGGAGAGAAAGAAAGAGATACACTACAGATTAACATATAACCAGACAGGTAACCAGATTAGCAACCAGGTTAATAAACAGATAAACCAGCAGGTTATTAAGCAGGCTAACAGAGAGATATCCAATAGGCAGTGGATGTTATTTGAGGAGAAACAGATGGAGTCTGAAGAAAATCTGCTCAATGTTTTTCTGCTGCTACTGCTCATCGGATCACAATTTACCCTGGTAACATTATACTGTTTTGTTTCTATTCTATTCCATTCATACTTTACCATTGTAACATCAAACTGTTTAATTTTAGGTTATACCGTCTTCTTTTATGTTCTGTTTGGTTATAATTACACATCAGTGGTAAATATATAATGTTTCTATTTATATTTGACTATATTGTTTTATAGTCTATTGTTATAATCACACATTATCCTGGTAACACTATACTGTTTCATTTAATATTCTACCATATTGTATTCACACTGCACTGTGGTACAATGATACTCTTTCTGTTCTAATCTATTCTACTATAATTTAGTCACAGATTGTGCAAAACCTCATTCTCTGTTCCTGTTTATCAAATTTGATTTTACAGAAAATAATTCAGTCTTTCTGTAAAAATAAACATCTGACCAGATCGACTGAATGATTGGTATTTGAACATCAGGGACTGAAACCAAACCTTAACCTAGAATAATTGAATTCTCAGAATAAAATAATATGATAAAATGATGATTTTCTGTTGATGTCAAGCAGTTTGTTTTATTTGTTTGGTCTGACTCTAGTTTTATATTTAATGAGTGGAAAATGTTAAATGTATCAGTTTTTTGGTTTCTTATTAAAGGTAAAAACACCAACAACACTTTGTACTGCAAGTGCTGCCAGAGTTTTACCTCTTTACCTTTTTCTCCTCTGTATGGAGAGTGGGAAAAAAAGGGAGGAGTTGAGCCACAATTCCCTACTCTGCAACTGTTTTCTCATTACACAAACTGAGATTTTTTCTCAATTATAAATTGTTAGTTTAATCTACTCTCTTCTTCCCAGCAATGACTTTTCAGCCACACTCTTTTCCTTTGGATTAATGATCCATGGGATCTGATTTCAGTTCATAACAGACTATAACAGATTGTAGCAAAGAGACTGTAACAGACTATTGTTTAGGAGAGCCACAGAGCAGGTCATCCACGAACCAGATGATTGGTGGTTTGAGCCCCGGCTCGTCCAGACTGCATGTCGAAGTGTATACTGAACCTCTTTAGTGCCCCCGATGTATCATTTGTCTATGAATGTGTGTAAAAATTGAAAAGTCCTGTATGAATAGGTGTCTGAAAAGGTGAATGTGACAATAGTGTAAAGTGCTTTGAGTGGTCGATAAGACTAGAAAAGCGCTATATATGTGTGCTATATATGTGTGCTATATATGTGTGCTATATATGTGTGCTATATATGTGTAGTCCATTACTATTACAAAGAGACTGTAACAGATTATAACAGATTATAACAAAGGGCTTTAACACACAGTAACAGATTGTACAGATTGTTATATCAAAAATACTACAGCAACCACAACTATTATTTCTACTACGAATAATGATTATTATCATTATAATAACATATATCAGAAGGTCAACCGAAACAAGGGGGATTCACAGGTACTTGAGAAAGCTTTTAACCCATTTAGTCAGTTTCCAAACTAAAGTATCTCCTGCAGGCCACAAATAAAAAAACATTTCCTAACCCTAACCCTAACCCAGTTTCAGAGTCAGAGATACTTGCAGAATGAGGACAGGAAGAGAGAGGATAGAGAGGAAAAGCAAAAACTACCGGAGAAAGGAGACTCAAAGTTAATGACATGCAGTAGTGTGGTATAAATGCATGCAGAGAGAGAGCGAGAGAAGAGGACAGTAGAAAGGCTAAGTGCATCATGCGAGTGCCCCCAGCAGCCTCGGCCAATAGCAGCATAACTATAGGGAGGTTCAGGGTTCACCTGAGCCAGCTAACTATAAGCTTTGTCAAGGAAAAAAGGTTTAAGCCTAATCTTGAATGTAGAAAGGGTATCTTCCTTTCTAACCCAAACCAGGAGGGTTCCATGGTAGATTAGCCTGATAACTGAAGTCTTGCCTCCCATTCTACTTTTGGAGACTTTTGGAACCACTAGTATGCCTGTATTTTGAGAGCAAAATGTTCTATTGGCATAGTATGTTATATCAGAATATGTTACGAGGAATTTAAGGTACAATGGAGCCTGACCATTAAGGGCTTTGTATGTGAGGAGAAAGAATTTAAAATCTGTTCTGGATATTACAGAGAGCCAATGCAGAGAAGCTTATATGGGGGCAATATGATGTCTTTTTGTAGTTCCTGTCAGTACTCATGCTGTAGCATTTTGGATCAGGTTGGGGCTTTCTACATCATCAAGACATGCTGATATGAAGGAATTACAGTAGTCCAGTTCAGGGGTTACAAATACATCATTGATTAAGTGGAACAAGAGGCCACGGTACTGCCATACAAAGTAACTGCATGATTAGGTAATGTTTTTCTGAGGTTTTTAGGCCCAAACACAATAACTTCACTTTTATCTAAAATTGGATGTTAAAAATTACAGGTCATCCAGGCCTTTATGTCTTAAGCCATGCCTGATGTTTGACTGTCAGATCATTTTAATCTGGCTTCATAGATAAAGACAGCTTGGTGTCATCTGCATAGCAATGGAAATTAATTTGGTGCCTCTTGAGAATATTGCTTAAAGGAGCAACTCCATTACAAACTTGGATGTGCATGGAAAAGTCACTGTTAACATGAAAAAACTGGAAATCATCCAGTAAATATGACTTAAACCAACCATATGATTCCTTTAATCCCCCTGACATGTTTCAGTGTCTGTCATAAAGTGTTGTAATCTTGTTTTTTTTTACACACAACAGTCTCTAGAGTTTACTCTGAATGGTGCCAAAAACAAAAGAAAAAAAAATCATCCAGTTAGCAGCAGTTCTGTGGATGGGAATGAAAGGTCAGAGGAGAATGGACTGACTGGTTGGAGTTGACTGAAAGGCTATGGTAATATAGATAACCACTCTTTAAAACTATGGTGAGCAGAAAAGCCTCTCAGAATGCACAATGTGTCTAACCCCAAGGTGGATCGGCGGTAACACCAGAAGACCATAACTGGTTCCTCTCTTGTCAGCTAAGAACAGAAACCTGGCGCTACAGTGGGCACAGACTCATCAGAACTGAACAGTTGACAACTGGAAAATATAGCCCGGTCTGAAGAATCTCAATTTCTGCTGAGGCAGCAGATGGTTGGGTCAGAATTTGGCAAAAACATCATGAATCCATGGACCCAACTTGTCGTGTGCAAACAGTCCAGGCTGTTGGTGGTAGTTAAATTGTGTGGGTAATGATTTCTTGACACACATGGCCTATCTGAGAATTTTGACATGTACTTCCCTTATGGCCTCAGTTTACCATTTTTATAGCTAATTCCACTATGATAAGGTTCTATGTCACATAGTGAAAGTTGTCTCAAATTGGTTTCATTATCACGGCAATGTTCAATTTCTTTCAGTGGTCTCCCCAGTCACCATTTCTGAAACCAGTAGGACACCTTTTGGATGTGGTAGAACAGGAGATTGGCAGCAGGAATGTGCATGGACTGTGATTTTTTTAGAGCCAAGGAAGACCTTAACCAGTATTAGTATTGTGTTTCTAACAAGTGCTTGCTGTTTGTGTGTGTGTGTGTGTCTGTGTGTGTGTGTGTCTGTGTATTTTGTGTACTTCCTCTACCTCATTCCTAACCCTCTTTCAGGTTTCATCAACAGCTTCTTAACCTACTTCTCAACATTTTTCCTTGTTTACATCAACCAAAGTAACTCATATCACCAAAAAATGTTTAATTTTATACCAAAACATATTTTCCAACAGTATTAAGACTTAAAGTCTAATTAAAATGGATTGTATCTCTCTGATCACTGGCTCCTCTTTATACTTACATAAACATATATATTATTTACTGTATGACAGAAACACAGGCATATAGATCAACATTTTAAATGGTGTTAAAGTTTTAGTTTTTCAGAAACCTGCCCTACAACATGGGCAATAGTAACGACATGAACCTCGATGAATTCCTGAGTATCCCAACTCATCCTGATACTAAAGATATATAACATTCAGTCATGCAGTCACTTACAGGAAATAATTAAAACAGAATATATAAATTATAGAGGGAAAACTGATATAAAAGCACAAGCACAGAAAAAATGTTGTTTCTGGCTGAAATAAGAAGCTCTTACAGCATTTTTTCTGCTCCAAAAGAGAGATATAAGGAATAATATTGTATAATATACTACATTATCATGCAATACAATAAAATATCAATAAATCACTGTGTTACTACATTCAGCCTGCAGAGGGCAGTAAACACAAACCACATTGGACAAATTACTTCCTGTTGATGTAAATAATTTAAATGTTTCCTGAAGGATACGATGTTTCTCTTCCCCTGAGCAGGAACAGCAGAGCTGGCAGTGTTAAGTGGCAGTAACTGGCAGTCTAACTCGTAGTCTCTCTACCTTTTTTTCCCCCTGTAATGGCTTGATGTTATATGACCATTGTTAAAAAAAAGTCTGCACTGCAGTAATCACAATAATCAACAACACATGTTTTTTCTTCATTTTCATCTGATTTCTCATCAATAGGTGGGTCCTTCAGCCCCTGAGGAGGGCTGGCAGGTGTACAGTTCATCTCAGGACTCTGAGGGACGGTGTGTTTGTACAGTGGTTGCCCCTCAGCAGACTGTCTGCTCCAGAGATGCTCGAACCAAACAGCTCAGACAGCTGCTTGAAAAGGTATGAAATTATAATGTTAATAATGATACAAATAATAGTATTTATAATTCTGCTTGCACCACTGATTCAGGTAATAACAGATATGCTGGCAGTGTTTTTTATTATCAAGGTACATTAGTAGTGCAGTGACAGTAGAGGCAGCAGTAGTAGTAGTATTATATCTAGTATTATTTAGTAGATGATGTGATACTGTGCATTCTCCAGGTACAGAATATGAGTCAGTCCATTGAGGTTTTGGACCAGCGGACTCAGAGAGATCTGCAGTTTGTGGAGAAAATGGAAGTTCAGCTGAAAGGTCTTGAAAAAAAATTCAAACAGGTGGAGGACGGACATGAAACCAACATCGCCAGACAGTACAAGGTACTGCCCTACTTGTGACAACATTGCTCAATACCAGTCAGAAGCTCAGCCTTAACATGATATCATGTCTTAATCTTGTTGTTTGCCCCCCCAAAAAACAGTATCTGTCAGGCTGTAATCCCTATTTAAGTTATGGAGTGCTATATTTCATATAATGATTACAAATGCTTGTATCAATAACTTTAATACTTCAGGTCTCAGTGCAGAGCAGTGTGAACAAGTTCAATAATATTTATATTTATAGTTCATGTTTACAAAACTAATCTGAGCACTGCCTCATTAAGATAAATGATCCAAATCTCGTTAAATTAATGTAAACAATGAAACATCTATGAACAAACAGCTTAAGCCCAGAGCACCTTCATATGAATGTGGAGTGTTGAGAAGATTCCTGGAAATGCTTTTTAATCTCTGTTTCCTCTCAGTTTTTCTAACATATCTTTATCAAAATCTTTCAGTTGTAAGAGTCTCTGCTCTCTTTCTGTCTCTCTGTCAGTCCATCAAGGCAAAGATGGAGGAGTTACGTCCTCTGATCCCAGTCCTGGAGGCCTACAAGGCCGATGCTCTGTTGGTCCGACAGTTTAAGGAGGAGGCAACAAATGTGACAGAGCTCCTGGGATTGCTGCAGGAACAACTGGGAGGACTAGACTACCAGGAGCTTCACAGTCGAGTAATAAGCCTGGAGGACCGACTGAGGGCCTGCATGCAGAGGCTGGGTGAGTGGACAACAGCAAAACATATATATTTGAAAAATCAAAAAGGTGACGAAAATGGGCCGGGGGTCCATCAGTTTCTTCACTTGTGATTAAATGTGGCTATGTTGCGAACACTGTACCTTGTGTTCAACAAAGATTTTTTTTAGTAATGAGGTTTTTACTTGATAAAGCATACACCTTAAACAGCCCCATTGATTAAAACAAACAACCAAAAACACTGACAACAATGTGTATAGGAATTATTTCTATAGTAGACTCCAGTTCCCATGAAAACTGTTGTGTTTCTGAAAGAACAGTTTTTTAATATCATCTTCAAAGTTGTTAAAAACACAAACTAAATCCATTCACCTTAAGAAACTTAGCTTCAGTTTGGTGTTTGTGTTTTAGCCTGTGGGAAGCTGACAGGAATCTCTGAGCCAGTCACCATTAAAACATCTGGATCAAGGTTTGGATCATGGATGACGGATCCACTGGCTCCAGCTGGAGACAATAGAGTGAGTCAACAACAGCAACAATAAAATATAACATGACATCGCAACATGTTAACAACAGCACTACAGTTTTATATCAGAAGAGTTTCATCTCCACAGCTCCACATCCACACCTCAACCTTTGTGTGTCAAAGTGGAGATGTGGATTTTGAAAGACTTTGCTGCCTAACCCTAACCCTAACCCTTACTAGCAGAGAGGCTTTAATGAAAGAAACTATTCAGGTGCATTATGGAAAGTGTATTGGTTTAAGAGAGGGTTAACATAATAGTAAAAATTTACTGTGGATTGAAAGAAGACAGAAAGTGATGAATTCAAGATGAGCTGTGGTTTTTTGAACTTGTTGGGAACATAAAGAGATAAACAAGTGGCAGAAAGAATGAAATGAAAAAAGTGAGTAATTTTTTGCCCTCTGGCTTGTTTCTTATTTTTTGAAGAGAAGCAAGCAGATTGACAAAGTTTGAATGGCTGCTAGGTGCTGACATTGAGATTTTAATTTTAGTTTAGACTACAGCACTACTGTGTCTAATATGATGACATAATGGTCAAGTGCAGGGTCTTTGAGATATACATTTACCTTACCTTATTATAATGTGTATATTTTATGGAACATTATCACAAATCCATTTAACAAGAAACATAATGAAACAATGATTATATATTTTAGAATATTGTCACATCTCTTATTTGGTGTCTTCCCCTATAGGTGTGGTACATGGATGGTTACCATAACAACCGCTTCGTTAGGGAGTATCAGTCGATCTATGACTTCATGACAACAGATAACTTCACTTCTCACCGCCTGCCTCACCCGTGGTCTGGTACTGGTCAGGTGGTTTATAATGGATCCATTTACTTCAACAAGTTCCAGAGTCACACAATCATCAAGTTTGACTTCAGCACGTCACTCATCAGCCGCTCCAGACAGCTTGACTTTGCCGGCTACAACAATATGTACCATTATTCCTGGGGGGGTCACTCGGATATCGACCTTATGGTAGATGAAGGGGGGCTCTGGGCCGTCTATGCCACAAATCAGAATGCTGGAAATATTGTCCTTAGCCAGTTAAACCCAAATACTCTGCAGATCATTCGCAGCTGGACCACCAACCATCCGAAACGCAGTGCTGGTGAGGCGTTCATGATCTGTGGAACCCTGTATGTTACTAATGGGTACTCGGGTGGAACCAAAGTGTATTATGCCTACTCCACTAACTCCTCTACCTATGAGTACATTGATATTCCTCTGACTAATAAGTACAGCCACCTGTCTATGCTTGACTACAACCCCCGAGACAGAGCGCTGTACGCCTGGAACAATGGCCACCAAGTCCTTTACAATGTTACACTTTATCACATTATACAGTAAAATTTAATTATTAATACTGTAACACAGAAAAATATAATGTCCCCCATAATATTACACTATACCACATCGTACATTAGGGTTCAAACAGCAAATATATCCTTAAGATAAATCCTCATATTCTCTGACTTGTACAGAGACTGAGGAGATGATGGCTATCAGGTTCATTTCAGTGCCTCCAGGACAGAGTGGTAGATTATCCTATCTCATAACAAAGATGAATTTAGCAGAGCACCATCAAAAGAAGTCCATCATCCACAATGTCCAGATCAGTCTCATTGACTTGTTGCATGTGGATAGCTAATCAGTTAGAAGTTCATATTGTAGTTAGCTGGTTTATTCAAAAGTATTATGGGAACACAGGTCAAACCTCCTTTCAGTTCACTACTTTAGAGAGGTTGCATTCAGACACTGCACTCAGTGGTTAACTGATAGCTCCAAGATGGCTAAAACCATGATATGTCCTCTTCACATATACATTTTAAAATGTTAAAATGTAAACATGTAACCCAATAGAAATCAGACAGACTTGGAGTTGTCGGAAGGTGGATTTCTCTTCTGACAGAGCTAGCATATATCCTAACCCTGTGTTCATAGTCTTTGTGATAAGCTAGGTTAAACCCATCCTGGACATATGTCTGAACTTGAGCATGTCCCAAAGTGTTGGACTGTTAACTTGGACCTTTGATTTCTTTTTAAGATTAATATAAATTTACACTTTGACCACCTGTTGTTTCTAAGATAGTAACTGAAATTTTCGAAACAAATGCACTTGAAGCATAAAAAAACATGCTGATACAATCACAATGAAAATAAATGTTTCACAGTAAGGGACATTAAAATGTTTTAAATGATGCTTGACACTGAAGAATGCTACACATTTTTATGACTAGATTATTGTCTGACATTTTCTCACTATGAAATTAGAGGCACAGGTACTCTGAAGTAATAATGATGATAATAATAATAATAATGTCTTTTCTTACCATTATGTATTACCTAGCAATACAAAATCTTTCTTACAGTCTCTCTTTTCCAATACTCTGTTTTTAAATGAGTCATTGCAGGTTTATTAGGGCTACCACATATTTCTTTCTATCATATAATGTACAGTCACCACACAAGAAGCATTTTGGGAGATGCAGTCCATTAGCAGCCTCTATTAGACACCTGGTCCTCAGCTGGAGTACTGTAAGATCACTGAGCTGCAGCCACAGCATGAAGCTCTATTAACTCTGCTGTATGTTTGGTGGGTTCATTTAGGATTTTCTTTAGATTGCTGATAGTTACATTTTCTTGGGTTCCCCAAACACTCATCTCCTCTGGTTTGTTGGTATGTTCATGCTGAGCTAGGATCCTTTGCACCAAGAAGCCTCTGAAATCTTCTATCTTCATCTCAGGAGCCTCCATAACCAGTGTCTGGCAGCAGGTCAGTGTCCCTCCACTGGCAGGATCTTGTTGAGGATTCAGGGCTATAGATGATGTTTTAGATACGATGAAACCAGTATGAATCTGTTGCGATTTGTCAGATTGATGTAAACACGTAAGAAATTGATCGGTATTTGTATTTGTAGGTCCTTGTTTAAAAGACATTCAGCTCAGTGAGGATATCACATTTAGAAGACTATTCTTTTGGTGTCCTTTTATACAGGTTGACAAACCTCTGAAGTATTTTACTGTTCTGTTTAAACTTAATCAACTTGAGTGTGGGACTTACTGAGGGGGTTGCAGTGAATTATAACAACATGACGGTTCAATTTCATTTTCTTCCTGCTTTGTTGTCTTTTGAATTTCAAGATTTTAACTGTATTTGATAATTTTGTTTTTCATAGGCAGTAAGTCCTGCAGTTTCAGAGTGGAGTGAATAAGTGTTTGGTAGAAAGAACAGTGATTGAGCAAAACCAACAGAAAGAAACCTGCAGGAAATGTTTTATAATTCAACAGACTGCATGCTAGATGTTTAAAGGATAACTCAGTTTTTGTAACCAGTAGCCTTAATAGCTAACGTGTTTTGAATTGCGTCACCCAACCACATTGTATGTGTTTTTAATTTTTTTGACAGAATAAAGCAACTGCTCTTGATGAATGATCTTCAGAGCCTGCTGCTTCTGTTCATTTGAGATAACCAGGATGTTGGTGTGAAATGCAGCTTCAACCGTAGGGTAGGAAACTACAACGATAGCTCTTCCCATGCAGTCCAATGACTATATGGGTTAGAGTAGACAGCCAAAGGTAGGGCAAGGGATTGTGCAAGTAATTTTGGGTTACTCAAACTTTGTGCATTACCCCCATTAGAAAGAAGAGTGGAATAGGGATGATAACCAGGATGACATATTTGAGGATTACATATTTTGAATTTTGAGTGGTTAGGGTTAGGGTCAGGCAAGAGGAAGAATAACTAGGGTTAGGTTAGGTTAGGAAGAAGAAGTTAGGTTAGGTTAAAGAAGAAGAAGAAGAAGAAGAAGAAGAAGAAGAAGAAGAAGAAGAAGAAGAAGAAGTTAGGTTAGGTTAGAAGAAGAAGAAGAAGTTATGTTAGGTTAGGTTAGGTTAGGTTAGGTTAGGTTAGGTTAGGTTAGGTTAAAGAAGAAGAAGAAGTTAGGTTAGGTTAGGTTAGTTAGGTTAGGTTAGGT
The DNA here is from genome assembly GCA_016859345.1 of Istiophorus platypterus. Lineage (NCBI taxonomy): Eukaryota > Metazoa > Chordata > Actinopteri > Istiophoriformes > Istiophoridae > Istiophorus > Istiophorus platypterus. The sequence continues at coordinate 29,099,929 of CM029115.1, forward strand.
TAAAGAAGAAGTTAGGTTAGGTTAGGGGTTAGGGTTAGGTTAGGTTAGGTTAAAGAAGAAGTTAGGTTAGGTTAGGGTTAGGTTAGGGTTAGGTTAGGTTAGGTTAGGTTAGGTTAGGTTGTG